>SJYA01002471.1:0-250848 GCA_006410615.1 Neotragus moschatus | reverse complement strand
AGTTAGTTACACAGTCATGTACGACTCTTTGAGATCCCATGGACTGTAGCCCGCCAAGCTCCTCTATCCTTGAAATTCTCCAGGCAAGAGTACTGGAGTGGATTGCCATTTCCTTCTCCAAATAAAGATGTGGTAAATATAAACAATGGAATACTATTTAGCCATGAGAAAGAAGGAAATAACATGGATGGACCTTGATGACATTATGCAAAGTGAAATAAGTCAAATAGAGAAAGACAAATGCTGTCACTTATATATTATTTTTTTTTTAAAGTCACAAGGTGACAAGTTAGTAATCCTGTACTGTATAACTAAAATTTGCTGAGATCAGAACTTCTGTTTTCACCAAAATAATAATAATGATGATGATGATGATGATGTAAACATGTGAGGTGATGAATGTGTTAACTAATTCAATGGGGGTAATCATTTCACAATGTATACATACATTAAATCACCACACCATATATTTAAATAAATTATAATTTTGTAAAAAAAAAAAAAAAGACAGATATGTGGATAATGGCCTCATTACTGGAAAACTATGATAGCTTATAGGCCTCCACATGGCTGTGAGAGAAGTAAGAAAAATATGAGAAGTTAATTAGGAATTAAAACCATGCTCCTAAAAGAATGCTCAGCAATATGCACGATCCTCTACACTTAGTACATTACGAGAAGACATGAGTTACATTTTTGGTTCTCTTAAACTGGCAAAAGTATAATTCAATTAAGTAAATTCACAGTTCAACTTACTTTTTTGTGTGTTCTGGGCTCAAACCCCTAACTTCAGGTGAAATTCTCTTCTCTGTTATTTTAGAAAACTTGATGTACTTTTTGCTGTCAGTATCTCTTGATAATAAGTCAGTTGCAAAAGAATTACAGTCATCATCTGATGAATCAGTATTTTCTTCCCCCTGGAGAGCAATCAAAAGCCACTGTGAGCCATGTTCTCTTTGCATACATAAATTAAATATGACATTCTGAGTCAAATCATTCACTCTAGATCAATACTCTCTCCAAAATGGTGCTACCAAAAAGAATTTTGTTGAAAAGAGCTACTTAATGCATTAATTTGGATTATGTATATATTCTAAATGATTCCAACTTTCCTTAGTGCACTATGCAGCTACAAATGTGCAGCATTCATGAATATATCTGACACTCACTGAATCTACTTCTTATGGCACCATTAAACTTAACTTCATTAATTAAAACTTCTGCTTTGCAAAAGACACTGTCAAGAGGATGGAAAGACAATCCATAGGCTGGGAGAAAATATTTGCAAAAGACATTTCTGATAAGGGACTGTATTCAAAGTATGTTTATTTTGTATATTCAAAACTATACAAAGAACTCTTAAAGCTCAACAAGAAAAAGAAAAACCTAATTAAAAAATAGGCAAAAGATCTTAACAGACACCTCACCAAAGAAGATATACAGATGGCAAACAGGCACATGAAAAGATGTTCAACATCACTTCATTAGGGAATCACAAATTGAAACATCAAGATACCACTGCACATCTATTAGAATGGCCAAAATCAAAAACATAGACAATACCAAGTGATGACAAGAATGTGAAGCAAGAGGAACTCCCATTCGTTGCTGGTGGGAATGTAAAATGGCATAGCTATTTTGAAAGACAATTTGACAGTGTCTTATAAAACTGAACATACTCTTACCATAGAATTCAGCAATTGTACTTTTCCATATTTACCTGAGGAGTTGAAAACGTATATCCACACAAAAATCTGAACATAGACATTTACAGCTTTGTTCATAATGGCCAAAACTTGGAAAAAAAAAAAACTAAGATTTTTTCAGTACATCAAAGGATAGATAAACTGTGGTACATTCAGATCATGGAATACTGCTGCTAAGTCACTTCAGTCATGTCTGACTCTGTGCGACCCCATAGATGGCAGCCCACCAGGCTCCCCCATCCCTGGGATTCTCTAGGCAAGAACACTGGAGTGGGTTGTCATTTCCTTCTCCAATGCATGAAAGTGAAAAGTCAAAGTGAAGTCGCTCAGTCATGTCCAACTCTGAGCGACCCCATGGATTGCAGCCTACCAGTCTCCTCCATCCATGGGGTTTTCCAGGCAAGAGTATTGGAGTGGGGTGCCATCAGTGCTAAAAAGAAATGAGCTAGCAAGCCATGAAAAGACATGGTGGAATCTTAAATGTTTACTTCTAAGTGAAAGCAGCCAATCTGTAAAAGCTACATACTGTATGATTCCAACTATACGACATTCTGGAAAAGGCAAAACTTTGGGGACAATGAAAAGATCAGTGGTTGCTAGTGGGAGTAGGTGGGGTGAGAAGAGATTAATAAGCAAAGTACAGAGGATTTTAGGGCAGTGAAACTATTAATATTCTATATAACATTTTAATAGTGGCTACATGTCATCACACATTTGTCCAATTCCATAGAATGTACAACATCAAGAATCGATTCTAGCACTTCCCTGGTTGTTTAGTGCAGGGACATGGGTTCTGCCTGCCAGTGCAGGGGACATGGTTTCAATCCCTGCTCTGGGAAGATACAATATGCCACAGGGCAACTAAACCTGTGTGCCACAACTACTGAAGCCTCCACACTCTAGAGCTCATGTGCTACAACCACTGAGCCTGAGCGCCTAGAGCCCATGCTCCACAACAGAAGCACGGTAACAAGAAACCTGCACACCACAATTAGAGAGTAGCCCCTGCTTGCCACAACTAGGGGAAGCCCTCGTGCAACAATGAAGACCCAGCATAGCCAGAAATTAATTAATTAAAAAAAATCTTTAAGACGGAGGGGAACAAAAATCTGTTATCAAAGTTCAGATGAACAGAAAAAGATAGGGAGTAGAAACTTATAACAGAGGAAGAAAAGAATCTCTAAAACTTCACTGTTAAAGGTGAACCATCTGTAAAATACAAACTATATAGCTAAAGGAAATAAACTGGTATGATATTTTGATATTATTAATTTTTAATATTTAAGAATTTATCTTCAAAATCAGTTTATAAGGGAACCATCAACAATGTATATATTACCTGTTTCAGTAATTAGCCAAAGTGAAGTGTTAGTCGCTCAGTAGTGTCTGACTCTTTTCAACCACATGGACTATACTGTAGCCCACCAGGATCCTCTGTCCATGGTATTCTCCAGGCAAGAATACTGGAGTGGGTTGCCATTTCCTTCTCCAGGGGATCTTCCCTACCCAAAGATGGAATGTAATGAATGTCTCCCACATTACAGGCAGATTCTTTACCATCTGAGCCTAAAGGTCTAGACATATCTAGCCTTCAGTAATTAGCAAGAAGTTCTGAAATTGGATTACTGTATAGGTGCATGCCTTATATGGTGGCACCAGATCCACTAAGACAATAAATTTAAAAGATTAAGACTCTCAACTGACAATGTTAAATTTCACCTGAGCCTTGTGCTTCCGAAAAAATCAGTGAAATTTAAAATTCCCTCACTTCTTTGTGTTCTGGATAACAGCTGGCTGCAAAGAACCACCCTTCCTCAAATGATTTAGATAAGACTTACCACATACCTCTCATTTACCCCTTGTCTACCTATGACAAGGCCAAACATCTTCAAATTTTCCTTTCTTTGCCTCACAAATGATTAGCTGAACTGTCTTATCCCCACCAATTTATCAGGACAAAACACTTACTAAGCAAGGTTTGGTTAAGGTTCTCTCCTTCCTCCAAGCCCCTAAACTTTGGCCTACCCTCACCCTGAAGCATCTCCATGGAGGATGAGATGGTTGGATGGCATCATTGACTCAATAGACATGAGTCTGAACAAGCTCTGGGAGATGGTGAAGGACAGGGAAGCCTGGCATGCTATAGTCCATGGGGTTGCAAAGAGTTGGATACAACTGAACGAATGAACACCACCACCACCACCCTGAGCCAGTGAGCAGTCAGGCCCTCTAGAGAACAGGCTGGCCTTGTTCTCTGATCTCTTTATCTGATCATGCTACTGTATCATCCCATTTCCCCATAACCAATTCTTCATGCTCACTCAGTAGTGTCCAACTGTTTGTGACTCCATGGACTATAGCCTGCCAGGTTCCTCTGTCCATGTAATTTTCCAGGCAAGAATACTGGAGAATACTGCCATTTCCTTCTCCAGGGATCCCCTTCCCATCCCAGGTATCAAATCCGATCCTCCTGCATTGACAGATGGATTCTTTACCTCTAGCACCTAACCTTGTTCACACTCTCAATAAAGAACATTCTTTTAATCACTTTGTTGTACACCTTAAACTAATAGAACATCAATCAACTATACTCCAATACACAATAAAAATTTTAAATAATAAAACTTAAAAAAGAAAATGTTTTGCCTAGTCTTTGAGATGCTTGCAGATCTTGTGGTCCCTATTTCAGTTAGTCCCCCCTCCTTCTATTTCAGTAGTCTCTTTCCTCCTTTACAATAATCCTTTTGAAAAAAAAGTCTCTCAATAATAAGTCCAGATTTGGTTCTTTATTGACATGATACTGGCCAATAGATAAGAATATCCCCTGAATCACAGATAAGAAGACTAGAGACATTGGTATCTTTTAAATTGTTGTTGTTTAGTAGCTAAGTCATATTTGACTCTTTTGCGACTCCGTGGACTGTAGCCCACCAGGCTCCTCTGCCTGTGGAATCTTCCAGGCAATACTGGAGTGGGTTGCAATTTTCTGCTCCAGGGGATCTCCCCCAACCAGGGGTCAAATCTGCATCTCCTGCTTTGGCAGGCAGATTCTTTACCACTGAGCCACCAGTGAAGCCCTATGTTTTAAATTATCTTTTAGCTCTTGGTTAGACTGCCGTGTTATTAATTACATTGTTTACAATCTCTCACATAGGTTTAAATCCCTTGGTCACCAGAAAAATTGTGTCTGTCCCTTCCCCCCCAAATTAGTTTTATCATACATTACAGATCTCTTGATACTACATGGGTTGCTGGGATGAGAGTTCAATATATTTCCACTAAAACAGGTCAAAAGTCACCTCAGTTTTTAAGCAAGATCATATGACTATGTTGCTATGAATCTGCTTACTGATTATAGATGTGAAGTAATGTAAACATATTTTTAAGGAAGAAAAGGAAGGAATCTTTACAAACTGTTTTGAAAAATACCTGGCAAAATAAATGACCTTTAGTTTCCATCTTTCTGTTTAGAGGTAAATTCTGCCCTTGACTCGATGAACAAGTATGAATGAACAATAGCACAAAATGATTTCCTGCCAAAAAAACAAAAATAAAAAATCATATCCTTGTTTAGGAGATGTAAGTAATTAAACTACCTGAAGCTATTATTCTAATGTAATACTCACTTATAGCACAAAACCTAATACACATTTCTTAACTCAGATATATATACAAAAGCTAGGAAAAGCAGTTAATATATCATAAATCACAGATCATCCAGTCCCTTAACTTTATGGTATAAGGAGGAGTAGAGATGTCCAAATTTGAATGGCATGAAAAGCAGAAAATTCAATAATATTTATTTATTCAAACAAACCCAGTTAAGTAGAGCTAACATAAGTAGTAATTGCTAACATTATTTAATATTTACTATTAAACATTATGATAAACTTCAACCTGCATTATTTCATTTATTCCTCACAATTACCTTTCAAGGAATTACCATTATCTCTATTTTACAGATGAGGAAAATAAAAACTTAGATCAAATTGCCCAAGATTCCACAGCCAACAAATAGTAGTATCAGATTTTGAATTCAGGCAGCCTAACAGCCTGAGGTTTCAGCATCACACAACACTGACTCTCAAAACAATACTGTTGCAAACGAAAAATGTTTTATCCAGTTCCACACTATGTAAATATGATAACCAACTTTAGAAATATCCCAAATTTTTCACAATATATTTTAATCATATCTGATCCAAGTGTGTTAATAACTCAGTCATGCCCAATTCTTTGTGACCCCATGAACTGTAACCCACCAGGCTCCTCTGTCCATGGAATTCTGCAGACAAGAATACTTGAGTGGGTAGCCATTCGCTTCTCCAGGGGATCTTCCCGACCCAGGGTTTGAGCCCAGGTCTTCCATTGCAGACAGGTTCTTTACTGTCTGAGCCACCAACCCAATACTCATATCTGAGTCACAGTTTATTACATTGCTAGCTACATTACATTGTTAGTTGCAATTATTAGGGTCTTTTTCATATTGTAAAGTTTAACTGTAAGTATTAATATTCTAGTATACAGTATTTTAAAATATTTCTATAATATGTAATTATAATTACTGTTGATGTGGTATGTCCAAAATTCCTGGAATTCAAAACATGTTAAAAATAAAATGAAACCACATTAAAAATATGCATCTCAGAAGACATTAGAGGTATTGTAGGTCTCCCCAGCAAACCACTCTACGTAACCTCTTCTAAAACTTCTCTAACCAGTTTAATCCTCACCTTTAAACTTCTTAGCATAGCACTTACTGTCTTCAGTATTCTTACTGTCTTCATTATTCAACTTGCATTAATCATTTGCCTTGTATTTTTATTTAATTATCATATGTATAACTCTTACACCAATTAAAGTCTACATTTCTAAGGAATGGGCTGGTATCTCATCATTCTTTGAATTATTTCTCACAGAATCAAGTACAGCGCTATAAAGGCACTGCAAAAGAAGGAAAAAAGGGAGGGAAGGAGAGAAGCAGAGAAGAGAGGGAGGGGAGGAAGGAGGAAAGAAAGAGTGAAAGAAGGGAGGTAGGAAGGGAGGGAGAGAGGGAGAAAGGAAGGAATTCAGTCCCTTCTGAGCTTACATACCAAGAACTCTTAGGTCATCAAAGTACTTAATTAAGCAGAGTAAGCCTGACAAATAAACTCTGAAAGGAAGAACTGTTTCATAATTATTGATCACATTATCAAAAAGTTAGTAGGTCTCAAGCTGCTGTATACACTGGATACCACATAACTCTCTCCAAGCTGAGAAAAGATAGCACAAGAAGTCTCTTCCCCATAACTGTGACAACACAATTGTTTCTCAACTCTTTGCATCTTATGACATATATGTGAACTTGCGAGGACAAACCAAGAAAAATTTTAAAAGTTGTATCCCTTTTCTCCAATCCATTCCATCCCTCCATCCATAAATTCAGCACATATACACTGCACACTTTCTATGTGCAAGGTTTTCTTCCAGGCTCTGGGGATAAAGCAGTGAACAAAACAGAAAAACAAAAACAAAACCTGCTCTCATGGAGCTTACATTCTAACCAGGGAGAGAAACAATAAAATAAATAAATAAAATATATAGCATAATATCTGTGACAAGTACTAAGGGGGAAAATGTAAAACAGTGAAAGGAATATTAAATGCAGTGTTGGGAAAGAGATGCAAAGAGCAGATGTGATAGCCAAGGAAGACCTTACTGAGCAGGAGACTTAAAGAGTACACACCTGAAGGAGTTAAAGTGGGGAGCCAGTGCATAACTTAGGGAAGTGCATTTCAGTCAGAGAAAAAAGTAAGTAAAAAGGCTCCAAAGCCAAAAGGACTATGAATGTTCTGAAATGGTAGGAAGACCCATGAGGCTGAAACGCTGCAAAGGGGAAAGAAAGGAGGGAAAGAGGGGATCAGCGCGGTGAAGGAAGAGAAGCAGATCATGAAGGGCTCCTGGATCATGGCAGGAATTTTGGCCTGTACTCTGAGAAGACAGGAAGCCATAGGAGAATTTTGAGCACAGAAATAACATGACCTAAAGTCCTTTCTAAAAGGATCACTCTGGAGTCTACAAGTAAGAAAATCCGGTAGGTCTCGGGTTCCTGAAAGCCAAGTGAAAAAAAGTAGTCCAAAAGAAGAATGAGTAATCAGCTGTGACAAATGTTGCCACTAAGTCAAGTAAGATGAGTACTGAATGGTTCACTAGATCCTGCAACATAGAGGACACCAACTACCCTAAGAGGCGCCATCTGTTATGATAAGGAAATAATATCCTTGGAATGAGTTGAAGAGAGAATGGGAGACAGAAATATGAGACAACTCTAGGAGCTATTCTATAAAGAGAAAGAGAAATGAGGTAGCAGCTGAGAGGTAAGCACGGCTATGAGGTTTTAAGATGGGGAAAAATAAAAGCATGTTCATATGCTGATGGAAATAAACTAGCAGAGGAGCAAAAACTGATCATATAGCAGGGGGGAATTACTGGAACAATATTCTCAAGTAGAAGAAAAGAAACAGGATTTAGGACATAACGGAGAATTTGGCCTTAGCTAAGAACATATTCATAATAATAAGAGACAACGCAGAGTAACTGAGCATAATTGCGTGTAGAATAGGTGAGCAGATCTGGTAATGGGAGCTTGTGGAAATTATCTCTGATTGTTTTGGTCTTCTTAGTGAAACAGGAAGCAAGGTAATCAACAGAGAATGAAGATGAGATGGCGAGCTGGAGGTTTGCGGAGAGTGGCATTATAATAAAAAAGTCATTGAGGAAAGTGGAAGAAGTGATTATAGACCAGTCACCTCATACCTGTCAGAATGACTATCATCAAAGTTTACAAATAACAAATGTTGGTGAGCATGTGGAGGAAAGGGTACCCAAGTACACTGTTCCTGGGATTGTAAATTGGTACAGCCACTATGGAAAACAATATGAAGTTCCCCACATAAAAACATAACACAATCCAGCAATTCCACTGCTGGGTATGTGTCCTAAGAAAATCAGAACACTAATTAATATCATTCCTGTTTTCAAGGTGGAGATTCAGAGTTACTGAGAAATATGCCTATGACACAAAGCAAGTAAACAGTGCAGGCCAGGTCTCCTGGCTCCAACTCTCATGTTCTTTCTCCAAATCATATACCTTGCTGAGATTCAGAAGGCCCCTGGTTATAACTTAAAGATGAACATATCTCAGTATTTATTTGTTTCCTAGTATTCCTTTTTTCACTACAGTTTTAGGGAAAACAATCTGATATGCTTTAATTTTGTAAAAAGAGAAATATAAATAGATAAATATACCTATCCGTATTAAAGAAAAACTGCTCTTTCTGTAAACTATTGTCAATTAAATAAATAGTTTAATGGAAATTTGGGGGGGGGGGAAGCACATATGAAATCACAGAATCCGTTACACTGCTAGAATGAACAAATCTTTCCAGTCTAACCCCTTAATTATTAATTACGCATGATGAAACTAACACAGAGATTGATTTCCCACACAAAGTACAGAAGAAAATACATACTAGCAAACT
This sequence comes from Neotragus moschatus, assembly GCA_006410615.1. NCBI lineage: Eukaryota > Metazoa > Chordata > Mammalia > Artiodactyla > Bovidae > Neotragus > Neotragus moschatus. The sequence continues at coordinate 241,622 of SJYA01002471.1, read as the reverse complement.
TCAGATCTCTGATTCGCAAGTTCATGAATACTGTGTTGTTATTTAGCCACTCCGTGGTGTCCAACTCTTTTGTGAGCCAGGGGCTTTTGCCCACCCAGACACCGAACCCGCATTTCTTGCATCGCCAGTTAGGTTCTTTGCCACTGAGCCACCTGGGAAACCAAACTCCAGGGATAGTTTTACAAAATTCCATTGCTTCTCAGTAAACCAAGCAGCAGAGCTGAGGCAGAAAACAGAGATTCTGACTCCGAAAGTCCAAAACAAGGCTTAATTTTGTTTCGTGCCTTTAGGTTGACATTGCGCTTCCACCGTTGCACCTTCTCCCTTGGTGAATTATCACCACCTTCAGAGTAACTGGTTGCTTCTAAGGGTGTCAACCCCTCACACCGTACTTTCCACTCTTTCGTTTCACACCGCCCCTCACGAGACGCCTCACTCACTTGCTCACTCTTTCCGTTTTGTTGACGGCACACGTCCATTAACTACAATCTTACAACCGCATCACTGCCTCTACTGCTACTAACATGAAACTTGTAGCAACACCTCCCCCACTAGCTGCCTTTGTTTATAACAAACATTAAGTGAAAATCCACTTCACGCAGAACCCAGCGCTGTAGAGGATTCTAACAGGCCCTGCTCTTGCGAAGTTTCTTCTCTAGGCTGCAGTCCATGGGATGGCACAGAGTTGGACACGACTGAATCAACTTAGCAGCAGCAGGGATAAAGTAAGCAAACGAGTAGACAAGAAAATCATCCAGCAAGACGGAAACAAGTGCTCCAACGGAAGCCGAACAGTCTGCAAAGAAGCATTAAAGCCCCCCACCACAGTGACTGCCACCCTTCCAGAACCACCACCATTGCTGAGGGGCCGCCGGCTCTGGCCCAGTCACCCCTCACTCTGCACCTTGACTGTCCGGCTTGTCCCTCACTACCCTTTCTGGAACTTTCGCCCAACTCTGGAACTGTTCTACTTTGTCCCTCACACCACGTGATACTCTTCTCTCCCTCAGCCTCCGAGGCCCTTCCTTCCCATCGCCTCAGCAGGTCTCCTCTCCCCACCTCTGTCCCCTGAAAGTCCCACCATCACCCACTATGGCTCCCCAATCTGTCCCTCGTTCCCTCAGCTGTCTGCCCATCCTCACGCAGAACCCTCCGCCCCTCAGCCCTAGCTCAGCGCGACGCTCTAGCTCCGCCTCCCTTCCCGAGCCCCCTTGTAGCGAGGCCCCGCCCCTGGGTCACCTGACAGCGCTCGAATCTCCGCCCACTGAGCCGCCCGCGCTGAGCAATCGCGGGATCCAGGCTACCTCGGCGGACACTGCCGTCGCCACTTTGCAGGGGCTCCAGGGCTCCAGGGAGCGGCTGATCGCCGCCGCCTTAGCGCGGACAGGACAGGGCCAAGGCCACACCCGTCTGCCCCACCTCACAAGGGCCTGTGACCTTCATAAGGGCCTGTGACCTCACCGGGACAGGGCTAGGCGGCCTGGACAAGAGTGGCGGGGCTCATCTCTGCACACCAAGAGCCTGGATTTCTCCTTCCATCCTGCACGCTCTCTGCTCTTCTGGCAGTTCCGTTCATTCTCTGACGTGCTGTCCCACCCCATCTGGTCCCATTTCAATGTTATCTTCTATCCATGCTTTGAATACCTCTGGCCCTTCCTTTCTGCTAAAATGTTCCATCCAACTTTGCTTCTCCTACTTATTAGAGGACAGTGGCTCGAAGCCGTTGTCCCATAACCTTACTGAAGTTTGTTCCAGCCTGCCCTTCAAAGGACTAACCCTACTTTTGGAAGAGATACTTTGTTTTTCTACGGAAATCAACTTTTTATGCAGGCTGCAGATGATAATTGGTGAAAGAAATGACTCAAAGCAGCGTTAGTTCTCTGTTCCCGGCTTTCCTCAGTTAGTCCCTAAAACGTTGTGTAAATCCAATTGGATGAAATTAATCATTTTTAAGTTTTGTTAAACTATAGTTGTAAATGCCTTCAAGCAAAGGGTGTTTTTAAAAAACCCAAAACCCCTACAACTTAAAGTATCTTTCTTTACAAACATATAGGTAAAATTGTTCACATTGATCCAACCTGAGCTTTCCATTATTTACATGTGGTGAACATCATGGGCTTTAGAGACAGATCTGTCCAAATTCAAGTCTACTGTATGCAGTGGGGCAAATTACCCATGCTGTCTAAGCCTCAGTTTTCCCAGGATCATGATAATTAAAAAATGTATGTAGTAGTCAGTATGTTACCGTCATTAATTCCTTCAGTGACACTGCTATGCTCATTTATGTCTTAAACTCTGCTCTGTGGGCATTCTTTAGTACTTCTTTTTAAAAAATTGTATTGGAGTATAGTTTCTTTACAGCATTGTGTTATTTTCTGCTGGACGGCAAAATGAGTCAACAGTATGTATACATGTATCCCCACTTTTTTTGATTTTTCGTCCCATTTAGGTCACCACAAGAGCATTGAGTAGAGTTGCCTGTGCTATACAGTAGCTTCTTATTAGTTATCTGTTTTATAAATAGTGTATATATGTCAATTCCAACCTCCCAATTCATCCCACCCTCCCTTTTCCCCCCTGGTGTCCATATGTTTTTTTCCTCCGTCTGTGTCTCTACTTCTGCTTGTAGATAGGTTCATTTGTACCATTTTTCTCATTTTCACATATATGCATTAGTATATATTTGTTTTTCTGACTTAGTTTGCTCTGACAATCGCTAGGTCCATCCACATCTGCAAAAGGCATAATTTTGTTCCATTTTATGGTTCAAACTGCCATTTGTCCCAGCAGTCCCACTCTTGGGCATATACCCAGAGAACACCATAGTTTCAAAAGATGCATGCACCCCAGTGTCCGTTGTAGCACTAGTTACAATAGCCAGGACATGGAAGCAATCTAAATGTCCATCAGCAGAGGAATGGTTAAAGATGATGTGATATATATATATATACACACAATGGAATATTATTCTTTAGTACTTTTAAAGTGTATATAGTTTATCTCTCTAAATAGTCTATCTGTAATCTGAGTGCTGAGACCGTGTTTTTTTATTTTTGTACCCTCTCCATTCCCTACTTCCCCACCACCCACATTGTTTACAGTCACTTCTATTAGTGACTCATCCCATTTTCCACTTATTCATAAAGATTCAGTTTCTAATTTGTAAGAATTGCAATGGCTTCCATCTGTATGCTGATCAACAGACTGTGAATATTTTAAAAATCTTGAACACTTGTAGGTTTTTTAGCACTGAATCTATTAATGACCTAGTTAGATACTGTATTAGTCAGTTTCATAGACTTCAAATACCACCAAGTATATATTAGTTAGGATTAGATTCCTTTGCCAGTAACAGAAAACGCCTGAATAATAGTTGACTAACCAAAACAAAAATCACTGTGGATGGTGACTGCAGCCAGAAATTAAAAGACACTTGCTCCTTGGAAGAAAAGCTATGGCCAACCTAGACAGCATATTAAAAAGCAGAGATTACTTTGTTGACAAAGGTTCATAGATATAGTCAAAGCTATGGTTTTTCCAGTAGTCATGTATAGATGTGAGAGTTGCACCATAAAGAAGGCTGAGCACCCAAGAATTGATGCTTTCGAACTATGGTGCTGGAGAAGACTCTTGAGAGTCCCTTGGACAGCAAGAAGCTCAAACTAGTCAATCGGAAAGGAAATCAACCCTGAATATTCATTGGAAGGGCTGATGCTGAAACTAAAGCTCCAGTACTTTGACCACTTGATTCAAAAATTCAACTCATTGAAAAAGACCATGATGCTGGGAAAGACTGAGGCCAGAAGAAGGGGGAAACAGAGGATGAGATGGTTGGATGGTATCATCGACTCAATGAACATGAGTTTGAGCAAATGCCAGAAGATAGTGAAGGACAGGGAAGCCTGGCGAGCTGCAGTTCATGGGGTTGCAAAGAGTCAGACACGACCGAGTGACTAAACAATAACAACTGACAGCCTAGACGGCAAAACATCGAGCCATGGGGAACTGTTGAAGCATTGAAGGTGGATCTGCAGACCTGTACCTGAATGAATTTCAGAACTATGAACATCTGTGCATCTCTTCTTTTCTGCCTGTTGGAACAGGAGTGACTGTAGCAGTTATCCCACCTGTCCCATTATTTTACATTGGTTGTTGTATGAAGGAAGCATATAGCTTTTTTCTTTAGTTCACAGGACTTCAGACTGAGAAGTACTGTACTCAATTATATAAGGAATTCACCCAAGAAGCCTATCTGCCCCTGGACGTATTTAAAGGTTAAGACTCTGGACTTGAGCTGATGCTTGTTAGTTTGCAACCTTGAGAGCGTCCCAGGTGAAATCTGAAACCAGCTCTCTTACACGAAGGGTAGGGAGAGACCAAAGAAAGAGGCAGACCACTCCACCTTGGTAGATGGAAAGTTTGATAAGCAAGGGAACTTACACACAAGAAGACTTATCTTGGTGGCTGCAAGACAAGTAGGTCTCTGCACCCACCTGCCAGAACCTTAAAAGTTTAGCATATTCACTGGTTCTGGAGATTAAGATATTTTTGGCTGGGGGGTGGGAGTGGTCATAGGCGATGGTTTTGTCTACCACAATACTCTTCTGTTCAAGAAGTGGCATGTAGGGACTTTGGGAAGCTAAATTCCACATGCCACGGAGCAACTAAGCTTGCCACTGCAACTGAGAGTTCATGTGTGTGCTAAGTCACTTCAGTCATGTCTGACTCTTTGTGACCCTATGGCCTGTAGCCCACCAGGCTCCTCTGGCCATGGCGATTCTCCAGGCAAGAATACTGCAGTGGGCTGCCATGCCCTCTTCCAGGGATCTTCCCAACCCAGGGATCAAGCCTTCCCAACCCAAGGATGTCTCCAGCACTAGCAGGCAGGTTCTTTACCACCAGCACCACCTGGAGTTCAAGTACAAAAGATCCCACATCACACAGCAAGGGTGCCACACACTGCAACTAAGACCCAATGCAGCCACATAAGTAAATAAAGAAGTGGCATCTACTTCCCTTCCCTTGAACGTGGGCTAGATTTAGTAAGCTATTTATAATGAAGAGTATGGCAGAAGTGATTATGTGACATTTACAAAGAGAGGGTAATAAAAGACACTGCCGCTTTCTCCATGCTTTCTCTTGGATTACTCACTTGCGAAGAAGCCAGATGGCATGTCTTGTGAACCTTCAAGCAGTCCTATAGAAATGTCCTATTGTCAAGAGCCAGTATGGAACCGATGCCTCCTGCCAACAGCCATGTGAATAAGCCATCTTGGAAATGGATCGTGCAGCCCCTTTGAGTCTTCAGTTGACTGTAGCTCTGGCCAACAGCTTGACTACAACCTCGAGAGACTCTGAGCAAGAACCACCTAGCTAAGCCGTTCTTGAATTCCTGAACACAGAAACTTTAACATAATGTTTGTTGTTTTACGCTGCTAAAATCGTGTGGTCACTGATGTCTCTCACTTAGAGTCTTGCTATCATCTCTACATATCAGCCTGCAGGAAGAAGGAAGAGAAGAAAGGCACACTCCCTCCCTTAAATAGCAGTTGCTGAAAGTTGTGTGTACCCCCTTCATTAACATCTCACTGCCAAAGAGATGACCATTGCACACCCAGCTGTATTTATTGTGAGCAACCATGTGTCTGACTAAAAATTAAGAATCCTAATACAATGTGAGAATGGTGATAACAGATAATGGGCACAAGTAGCAATCTCTGCCACAATGGATGATTATAAGGGTCAGGAAAAGTAAAGTCTAGCATATATCCGTCAACATTTTTCCTATTACTTAAGAAAGTATTTCCATCAGCCAACAAATGATATTTATACAGGCATCACTCTGACCTCTCTGAAGAATCATGCCAATGGTGTGAGTCATAAGCAAATCCAAATGATATATTGGGTAAATCACAGTGAATTGTCAACTTTTTCCTTTCAAAGTTCTTTTCAAGGATACTGCTAGAGAATAATTTACAATGGTGGTTTTGCCTAAGGGCTCTTAAATCTCCTAAATGTTGCTCTCTAGACATTGGGTTGGCTAAAAAGTTTGTTTGGATTCTTCCATAAGATGTTATGGAAAAAGCCAAATGAACATTTTGGTCAACCCAATATTTATATTCTTCATTCCTTGGTGTATTGTCAGAAAATATAGCGCTAACAAAAAGTATTTTCTCTATGTAAGAGGCTAGAGACATCACTATGACATTAGGAACTGCAAGGAACACCTCATGTTCCTGATCTTAATTTTCCTTCCACATACAATCCATTCTTGGATACCCACAGTAGTGGATTTTTAAATTTTTCTTTAGCAAAATGGTCAACCCCAATCAAAACATTTAAAACTGCCTCCTTGTGCATATTAGTCAAACTAAAACAAATTAGGGAAATGTATATCCAGAAATACATTACAAAACCAAAGAGAAATTAGTTTCAAGTATTAAATGGCTTACTACAAAGCATATTGTTTCCTTACATCATTGTGAAGAATGAGGGTATTGTAATTCCAAGACAATCTGCTTGTGATTGGTCCCAGTGGTCATTAGATGGCTATTATCAAATAATTCAGGCTACAGAGGTCAAGGCTTATAGATATGATTTGACATATTGCTACCCAGTGCATTTTCACATAAAGTCCTCCGTTTTCATCCAGACACTTAGTCATCAGTTAGCATGATGTAAATAAAACACAGTGAATCTTACAAAATTTCACCATAAAAGGACTCAGTCTGAGCTCACATAATCTTTTAATGATATCATGTATGGTATTGTGCTTTTTTTTTCAAGTAGAGAATGTAAAACTCAAAGGCAAGGATTATAAGCGTTCTGTAAAGTATTTCAATGCCACACTGTCAGTGCTCAATAAATTTTAAAAATCAAAAAGTTACATGTTCTAAAGTCTTATTCTGACATCCTATAGTATGATAATATTAATATTTAAGATTTTGATCCTATCACCTATAAACAAATGCTGTAAGAGTATTCTATTTTTAAATGTACTTATTTTTAATTGAGGTATACTTACTTTACCATACTGTGTTTGTTTCTGCCATACATCAACATGAATCAGCCATAGGTATATGTAAGAGTATTTTCTTATTTCAGCTTGGTACAGGAAAGGTTTTCTTTGATGCCTGCCAAGTATTCTGTTAGCTGTTTTTCCCTCTGAGATTCTGATCTATTACTTCTTTTAGGTTTTCATGGGAATTTGTGGCTGTGAGTGAATCCAACAAGCCTGTGACTATTTAACTTGGAAAATGGATTGAAAATAGACTTTCATTTTCTGTGAGTACATCTTGGTTTTCTTAATCTATCAGCCAAGGTATGTTCTTAATCTTTTAGCAGCAGAGCTGACTTATTGTAAACTTCTTTCTAAGCCAGAAAGGGTAAGTATGTGATTCCTTAAATCAGTAGTTCTCAAACTTGACCATGCAACAGAATCACCAGAGGGATTACCTCCTCTGGTCCTAGGGCTGACACTTTGAGACCCATTGTCCTAAAGTTGGGCATTTACTGCTGCTGCTGCTGCTAAGTCGCATCAGTTGTGTCCAACTCTGTGCAACCCCATAAGCAGCAGCCCACCAGGCATTTACATGGTCCTGTAAATAATGTCATTAAGCCTTTACTTTACTAATTGATGCCTCCAGCAAACAAAACCTAAACTAAATTGACTCCCTTCTGTTGAAGTTATACAAGGTTCTAAGAAATCCCCAATTTAAAAAAAAATCCTCCCCCCAAAAAAACCCCAAAACCAAAAAACTCTCTTAGACCGGTAAAAACCTACTCATTTTGAAAATGTGATTCAAGTCTAAACAAAAGCTCTAGATTTGGAAACAAACTTCAGTTCCTGGAGACATCATCATTCTGTTACACTTGGAAACATGTTTGCTCTAAAATAATCATTTGTGAGGCAATGTCACTTTATTCACCCAAAGGAAACAAGAATAACAGCACAGGAAGCGCTGAGGAGCCTTAGGCCAATTCTTTTTGGAAAGTACATTTAATTCACTGTTGCACAACTCAAACAGAGGAGGTGGTTAGGACGTCAGGAAGGCATTTAGGTCAACCAGGAATACTTAACAAAGAGAAATATCTTGAAATCATGGATGGTCTAGGAATATCTGAGAGGTAAAGAACTTGACTCCTTAGGTGACAACTTATCAGGGATGTTCAAAGTTTCCTATTTTTGTCCGCAGACCCCGAGACTGAACGTAAAATATCCCCAAAAGAGCTCAAAACAAATAACGTCTTTGGGCTGTGTTTTCTGATGCTAAAATACTATTTAGGGGTTCACCCTGCTGCTGCTGCTGCTGCTGCTGCTGCTGCTGCTAAGTCGCTTTAGGCGTGTCCGACTCTGTGCGACCCCATAGACGGCAGCCCACCAGGCTCCCCCGTCCCTGGGATTCTCCAGGCAAGAACACTAGAATGGGTTGCCATTTCCTTCTCCAATGTGTGAAAGTGAAAAGTGAAAGTGAAGTCACTCAGTCGTGTCTGACCCTCAGCAACCCCATGGACTGCAGCCTTCCAGGCTCCTCCATCCATTGGATTCTCCAGGCAAGAGTACTGGAGTAGGGTGCCATTGCATTTTTCCCCTACATAACGCCAAAACTGACTGCTATTTGCTAGCTCATGAACACAGCTATGGTTTCTCCCCACATACAAATGTACTATCTTCAAAGCCTGTAAGCCTCATTCCAGAAGCTCAGAAAGATTCCTACTAATTTTTTCCTCCTTAGGATACAGTTTTCTCCTCCTTTGGTACTGTTTCTTCATATAAACCATCTTATTTAAAGAAAATGACTGCTACTTCAATGGAGTCTTTTCTCAGGAGCCAACAGTTAGAATTCGATTCTAAACTTCCTGGATTTATAATCATCTCTTCCCAAAATTATCCCTCTACAACATCACCATTCCCTACGGGAAGGAGTAATCCATCAGTGACCCCGGGCTCAGATATCTGCCCCATTCCTAATCCCAAGGTTTATTCTCAATGTTAACACATGGATACAGAACACATATTTCAGCTAGTTCTTATGGATTCCTCTTCCCCAATACATGGATTAAACCATGTGCAAAGTGGACAAAGAAATAATAACTAAGTGGAGATGTAACTGCTAACAAAAGTTGGAAAAGAGTGTTCTCAGAGAAGATAGAATGAGGCTTTTTTCATTGAGAAAGGTAATATGGGATGCTACCTGCTCTTGCCAAAGCCAGATCTCCCAAATGAAAAAACAAACAGCATCAACATCCCACAGAATCTTGACTGCCTATTTGATGCCACAGTAAGTCCCAGCATTATGGAATGTGGATACTGACAGAGACCTCCTAGATTGGCTAGGCCAAATCTATCATTTTTCAAACTAGAAAACTGAGCCCCAGGGAGAAGACTTGCCTTAATTGAGGTTAAACCTCCTTAGCTGTAACACTGAGGTCAGGACCTAGATTTTCTGATCATCAGATCCCTGTTTTTATAGGCCCTTCCCTTTTTATGGGGAATGGTGGTGGTAATGTTGAAGAAATGTAAACACCAATGGAGCAACTGCTTTTGCTAGGGAAAAAAAATAAAAGCGCAGCTCGTTTTCCTCCTCCTCCTTGGGAGAGGTCCAGCGTATCCATGTGTCTAACCCTGCAGGCTCCCAGAATGAGAGAGCCCTTACAGACCCAGCAACGGGGTAGCGACTTCTTATGAATGATGCCAAGTGGGAGTGTCAGCACCCAGCTCAAGTCGGTATGGCTTTTCATCATTTTCTTCCTCATCATCAAATAAAATTACAAATATAATACAAGTGTGTTTATATATATGCTCCTTTAGATTCAGCAAGCCTCATCCTGATTTCAGGTGTCCCAGTGAGAAAAACACAATTCACTTGTGGCCTCTCAAATTAAAGACTGAGTTCAAATGAGGTTGCCCAGCCCAGAAGAGGATGGCACACACATGGATGGCCCATCCTTCCACCCTGGCGCTTATGCCAGCAGATTCTGTCCCATGGGAATGATTCCTTCACAAGACACCCAAGAGGTAGATCCATGCAGTCAGCCCCATGGGTGGGTGTAGCATGTAGAAGCACAGAATCGGGTGTGTGGAGGTGCCTGGAACATGGGACAGAAGGCCTGAAGGGTGAGGCCAGACCTCCGACTCTAACCATAGCACTCTCCCTGGAAGGAAGAGCCTTTGGTCATGAGAGAAATTCCCAGGATATGTGCGAGTGTGCATGCTTGGTCACTTCAGTCGTGTCTGACTCCACAACCCCGTGAACTGTAGGATGCCAGGCTCCTCTGTCCAGGGGATTCTCCAGGCAAGAATACTGGAGTGGACTGCCATACTCCCCTCCAAGGGTTCTTCCTGACCCAGGGATCGAACCCACGCCTTCTGCATCTTCTGCATTGCAGGTGGATTCCTTGCCCACTGAGCCACCTGGGAAGCCCCTCCCAGTACATAGCAAATGTCTATAGCCGTGAAAAGATGGGATGAGAGCCAAAGAGGTGATGCTGGCTAAGGGTGACACACAATTTCTGAAGGAACCTCTAGGGTGGAGCTGCCAATAAGGCAAATCTGAAAGGTTATGATCATGAAGGGGGGAGCCCGGGCACCTTAACCCCAGGTCATACACGTCCCCGCCCCGCACCACCAGCCTTTCTCCCAATAGATCAAAGACTAGACAGCAAGGACCTCCCTTAGTAGAGAACTATGCTGGGTTGAGGTGACAGCAAAGACAGGCCTGATGGTTCAGCTTTCCCGTAATGTCTCCCTCAGCCTAAGGGAAGGGACAGGAGACAGAGGCTCGAATGACATGACAAGGCCTCAAAACCCGGCAGCTCCCACCAGAGCTGCTGAGAGTCAGGCCCGAGAAGCAGAAATACAGGGTAAACCAAGGTCCTTCTCTCTGGAACGAGAGTCCTCGGCCCTGCCCTCCTCTTCAAGAGACTGTCCTGAGAAGGAAAGTTGGCTTCCCACTGAGGTAATACAGAACACCGCTCAGCAGTGTAGGTCACCCTCAGGTTAAGCAGGAAAACTCCCTGAAGGAAGGAGGCCTTCTGAGGACAAAGACTGAGGAGCTTCCCTCATCTGGGACACAGGTTTTAAATTATACACTCCCCCACACGAATCACACTCACACACACACACTCACACACACACACACACAGACCCACTTTCTTCCAACCCACCCCACTCCAAGCCCTCAATCCCGCCCCACAGGTATTGCCCCCTGTAAACACGAGAGCAGAGATGTCCGCAATCCTGGGACAGTCCAAGAGCGATCCCGGGATGACTGCTTGTTAAGTGCCCCGGTAGGTGATATTGGTAAAGGTGGACGTGGCCTCTTTATACAGTGGGTTGTTGGCCTGCAGAGAGAACAGAAATGTGTCTTACAGCAAATTCCTCAATTCTTGCCTGTCCTGGGGGTTTACTTGTTATCTGAGAAGTTTACGCCCAACACTCTTCTCTGATATACCATCGATGAAAAGGGTGATGCTTGTAATACTCATACATTTGCTCTTACAGAGGGTATGGGTAGGAAATAAGAGGAGAGAGAAATGGGCATGCCATCCTTCCACCATTCCTGAGGGGTTAAATTCAGCCCATCACTCTTGGGGATCCCCAAACCCTTCAAGATTAGCTTTTAGCCAATATCCATTTCCTCCTTCTCTTCTGAACTCTCTTTCTCCCTTTTGCCCCCTTTTTTTCTTTGTTGTGACTGTGATAGGGGCGCAGGCAGAGAAGATAGCTGTAGCAGGTGATGGCTGGAATACAGAGGTCCATTTTGTCAAATGATTCTTAATTGCCCACAGACTGTTACATTATCAGGAAAGAGACCCTCACTAGGGTTCCCAAATTATTTTCTAAAACAAAGTGACAAATCCCATTAGGTTTAATAGTCCTTAGTGGTAGGTAGCCTCAAGAAACACAACACAGTCTCATGTGCCTCAGAGGGTCAGGATTTCTACACTGTCTGAACAGAAACATCTCAACTTCTTGGAATCCTTGAGTTCAAAGGCCTGAGGTCACCATCAGATGGGAACAAACTTTCAACCTAACCTCGAATATTCAATGAAGTCATTCACTTGGAAATCCAGGAAAAAGTTAAAATGTGGAACATGGGCCAAAGGAGAGTAAGCTTAAGTATATAAAAGTTTCTCAATTAAAAGCTTGTTTGATTAAATTCAATCAGGGCAAACTGCAGGGAGCATTCTTTTAAGAGGCTGATACAAAAAGTAATTCCTATCATAACCTAGTTCCCTCCCATAATCAAGGAAGCTGCTCATTTCTCTATATTCAGTTTCTTTATCTATAAAATGGGGATAATAATGTTATCTATCACATAGGGCTGTTACAGGAAGGAAATAAGTTCATACATAAAAAGCATTTACGACAGTTCCTGGTACATGGTAAATCTTCAGCACATGTTAGCTGTTATCATTTGTTTCTGTTTCTGTTTAATGCTTTGGACTTCATCAGTATATAGTGAATTACTATATGTCCTCAATGTAGGATTCTCCAAGTCTTTCTTATCTTACTCACTTGGAGGGTAAGTTTTCTTTTCCCTGCTTCCAGGGCAGAGCTGAGCCCTATCTGTGCTCAGCTGGTGCTCACTGATGTCATAGAGAAAGAATCAGATGGTTTCCAGGAAGCATAATGACAATCGGAGAGTTAGTCCATCTCCCAACTTCCAGAAAAAGGCTAACTGGGAAACTATGGTGCCGGCTGAACCTGCCCTTCCCTACATAAGTGTCTGCTGCTTCCACTTCAGACTCTTGAACCAACAACTTAAGAAAATGCCCAGCCCGGCCTCTTACAGTGTCCCATTTGGCTCTGGCTCTCTCTTCTTCAAATTTAGCAAACTCCTTCCGGTCATGGATGGTGATGAGGAGCTTCCAGATGAGCAGAGTCGCAAGGCCGATGAGAAGAATGGCCCCCATCACGGACAGCAAGACCACCAGGATGTCAGGGCCCTTGGGACACTCTATCAGGAGAGAGCGCAGAGAGCAGGGTGGTTGGGAATGGAGCAGGAATCATTCGAATTGGTTACAAATAAGATCTTCTCGACAAAGGAATATAGTACTGGAGCGTTCTCCAAAGAAACAGAACTTACAAAATAAGCCTATAAATTTTTAAAAGGAGGAGGGTAAATCCTTAGAGCAGCAATCATCTGTCCTGCGTGGTTTAAATCAAAGGTCATTAGCTGGTCATCCACAGCAGAGTTTCAGTGAGAGTTCACACAAATGTTCATTAAGAATTCGATCTGGGGAGTTTCCTGGTGGATCAATGGTGGTTAAGGGTCCAAACTCCCAATGCAGGAGCCCAGGTTCGATTCCCAACCAGGGAACTAGATCCCACATGCTGCAACTAGGAGTTCGCAAGCCACAATTAAAGATCCCACAGGTTGCAATGAAGAGCTGGCGCAGCCAAATAAAGAAAACGTTTGATTTTGCTGGCAACATTAATCCAGGAGATTCTCCCCCTAAAATTTCAGATTCTTCTTCTCTTCAGAAAAAAAAAAAAAAGTCAAAAGATCTAGAAACACTGAACTTAGACTTTTATAGGGTTTCAAACAGCTAGGGCTGAGGAGTAGCTGCCACTTTTAGTTGGAACACTTTTTAGTTTGCCAGACTCCTCACCACTCTTTCTTTTCTGCACTAAACAGAGGCGAAGTGTGACTTGTCACTGAGTCTGTGCCCCTGTGGACTCTGCAGCCAGATTGCCTGGGAATAAATCCTGGCTCTGTGCCCTTTGATAAATGATTTCACCTTTCTGGGTGTCTGTTTTCCGTTTCTCCATCTCTAACAGTAATAGCCCTGATTTCAAAAATGTATTATGAGTAATAGTTAAGGAATAATTAAGGACTTCTCTGGCGGTACAGTGGATAAGAATACTCTCGCCAATGCAGGCAACATGAGTTCAATCCCGAGTCCAGGAAGACTCCACATGCGTGGGCAACTAAAAAGTGCACGTACCACAACTACCGAGCCTGCATGCCCAGAGCCCATGCTCAGCAAGGAGCCACCACAGTGAGAAGCCCGAACACTGCAACTGGAGAGTAGCCCCCCTCGCCGCAACTGGAGAAAGCCCATGCACAGCAATGAAGCCCCGCCCAGTGTAGCCAAAATAGATAAATAAAACAAAAATTTTTTTAACCATAATTAAAGAGTCCTTAATTAAAGGAATAATTAAGTTAAATATATTTAAGGAACTCAGAACAGTGCCTGGCACAGAGTCAGAGCTCAATAAATATCAGTTACCGTTTTTACTGGTATCCCTGTTATCCGAGGCTGTTTTCCCTAATTTATTTACCCAGCTCCTCCTTGAGTTTGAGCTGGGTATCTGAGTTAGTTACCCTAGTTCAGATATTTACAACTCCCAAGGGCTGGGAACCTAATGACCTTTTTAACATACTTTGAAACTAGGAGGTCTGCCAACCAAGACAATATTTTGGGTTTCTTCCCAAAATATTTAGTCATCTAAAATCCTCACCCTGTTGAGAACCAACTTCCTGTTCAACCCCAGTCAACAACGAGCATAAACAGAGGTACGACGTCAGCCCTCTGAGGGCCAAGTTGAGTATGCTCTGAACAGCTCCATTTCCCATAAACCACAGACGTCTGATGAGTGACCTCACTCCAGTAACTTCTCGAGTGTTATATAACTAGGTGTTTGTATATCTGAGTATTGATGGGTCTAAAGAGATGTCGCACCTACTTTCCACACTGTCTCCCACCTTCTTCTCTAAACATACAGACTATGCTCACCACACATGACCCCAAAACAACCACCACCACAACCCAAGCTGGCTATTTCCTATCCCACCAAATTACAACCTGTCTATAATTAAAGGAATGTCTGGAAAGAGGCTATGAGATCCCAATGTCTGAGTTCCCAGGATGAAGGGTCCCAGTTCTTCTGGGAAAAGCAGTTATGAATTCTCTGGAAGACTGAGGTAGGGCTGACCCTCGAACCTCAAAGTGGAATCGCTTAAGTTTTATATGTCAGTATGGCCAGGACAGGTAGAAAGCCAGATCTTCAGGGGAAAGATTAAACCTGTTAACTATCTGTCCTAAAAGGGGTGGGCGGCAGGTTTCCTGGAAACAGATATAAGACCAGGTGGTCTCTGAAATGCCTTCCCAGCCACAGAGATGATGGCCCAGGATGGATGATGACCTAAAGTCAGGGACGCCTGGGGAGGGTTAGCAGCATTGACAAATAAAAGTACAGGAAGTCCAGTTAAATTAGAATTTCCAATTTAAGTATGCACCACATCTTGCATAGGCCATATTATACTTTTTTATTGAAGTATAATTACTTTACAAAGTTGTGTTACTTTCTGCTGTATAACAAAGTGAAATCAACCATATGTATACATATATCTCCTCCCTCTTGGCCCTCCCTTCCGCACAACCCACATCTCAACCCTCTAGGTCATCTCAGAGCTCCAAGCTGAGCTCCCTATGCTATACAGCAGCTTCCTACTAGCTAGCTATTTTACGCCTAGTCGTGTATATATTAATATGTCAATCCTAGTCTCCCAACTCATCTCACCCTCCCCTTCCCCCTCATGCCCACATGTCCAGTCTCTGTGTCTCTGTTCCCATCCTGGAAATAGGTTCACCTGGACCACTTTTCTAGATTCTACATATATGTCTTCACATACAATATTTGTTTTTCTCTTTCTGACTTTCTTCAGTCTGTATGACAGACTCTAGGTCCATCCATATCTCTACAAATGACCCAATTTCATTCCTTTTTTGTGGCTGAGTAATATTCCATTGTACATATGTACCATATCTTCTCCCTGAGAAAACTGTAATTCAGAAGGACACATGTCCCCCAGTGCTCACTGCAACACTATTTTCAATAGCAAGGACATGGGAACGGCCTAAATGTCCAGTGGCAGACATACTATATTTTATCAGACAACCCTATCTGGAAGCGATGAGGGCCCAGCTCAAAGCAGATCATTCCCTGACCACTTGGCTAATGTCAGGCTCTAGTGGTGCCCTCTTCATGGCCCCGTAGTGGCTCAGCCCTTCAAAGAGAACATCTGCAAGGGCAAGAGTTAGGAAAGCAAATGAGAATAATCTCCTCCTAGACTGCGGGCCCCAGATGCTACCTTTTACTCAAAACCAGAGCCCCTGAAGATGATTGGAGGCCAGGGTGAGAGGAGAGGCAGAACTTGCAATTCAAGGCAACAAGCTAAGAAGTGTAGGTCTGGGGACCGGTCTCCTAATGTGGAGGAAGGGCTATACTGGCAGTAAGGCTAAAAAGTTGCCCTCCACTCTGTTAACTAGTGATGTGTCACCATCCCAGTTATCACCATCTTTGTTTCCCAGGACTCAATAGTTCTCAGTCTCAGAATACCAGGTCAAATGATTTTTGTGAGTGCTACAGCAGGAGCACCAGCCAGATTGTTATAGCAAAGAGATGAGGTAATGTTAAACCCCAAAGCGAGAGCACACTGCATTTTTGAGATGAGAAGGGACACAAGTACAGATAGGGTGGGTGTGGAAAAATCCATTTAACCCGTTAACACAGGTGGATGAGAAAGTACGAGGAAGTCATGCTGAAACTAACCTACATCTGCTTCCCCAGAGGTAGTGGGTTGGCCAAAAAGTTCATTCGGATTTGTCCATCCCATCCTATGGGAAATGCTGACTGAATTTTTTGGCCAACCCAGTACATACCCAGATTCTTTCCTCTCCCCTTCCCCATGTCAGTGTTCCCTTGAGTCACAAAATAAAACTAAGGCGATACCCTTTCTTTACCTGTCTTCTCCCTTATAAAGGATGAGAGCCCTGGAGAGATGGATAAACTATCACAAATGGGGACCCCATGCTCTCCTCCACCCACGGGGAGGACAACACCCCCAGTGACATAGATGCAGCCCTTTCCCACTTTCAACCCCTTCTGTCTTTAAGCAGCCAAAATTCTCCCAACAGATATTAGGATATGAGTCTGCCTGTCTCCTGGGCATAATCCATCCTATGTATTCATACAAAACCTGTGTATGAAGTGTCATCTCTGTAAATAACTGAGCCAGGTATAGAGATATTATAACAATGGATAAGACAGACACAATTCCTGTGTTCAAGGAACATATAGTCACCTGAAGAAGACAGGAGATTAAAGAAGCAATTTTTTTCTTTGAGGTTTGTGGGATCTTAGTTCTCCAACCAGGGACCGAACCTGGGCCCCCCTGGAAGTAGAAGCACAGAGTTTTAACCACTGGACCACCAGGGAATTCCCTAAAGAAGCAATATAACAACTTAGCCGGTCTAAAGGGAAGCACGGTGACCCAATGCAGCGGGTGCGAGTTCAATGCCTGGTCGGGGAGCCAAGATCCCACATGCCCTGTAGCTAAAAAAACAAAACATAAAACAGAAGTAATATTGTAGAAAATTCAATAAAGATTTTCAAAATGGTCCACACCAAAACAAACAAACAAACAAACAAACTTAAAAAAAAGCAGCGGGGTGGGGAAGCACAGCTGCTCTGAAAATCAAAGATGTGTACCAAATCTAATCATCAGAATGGATGCTGGAGGAGGTCGGAGATGGCTCATCTGGGAAGCAGTATGTCTAAAACATCGGAGAATATATCGCAATTACCAGGAGCACTAACAATGAACAGAGAGGCATTGGCTTGTAGAAGTAAGACAGGGCTCAGAACTCCGGATTTTTTAACAAGGGAACATACAAAAGTTCAAGAACCACTGCCCTCAAGCAGGGACCAGCAAACAGCCCCATGAGCCAAATGCGGCTGGCCACCTGGTAAACACACTCAGATGCCTTCATTTGCATATCATCTACGGCTGCCTTCTTGCTACTGTGTCAGAGTTGAGTAGTCACCGCAGAGACCATCTGGTTCACAAACCCTGAAACATGTAATATCTGGCCCTTTACAGAAACAGTTTGCTTGCCCCTGGTCTAAAGAATTATTTGAGGAAACTCCTACAGCTGTAAAGAATGTCAAGTGACCAGCTGATTTAGCCTCTGCCTTCAGAGATTGTTCCTTCATTCCAGAGAGTTCTGGCCCACCCCTCCCATCCCCCATGCCCACCGTACCATAGCCCTTATCCCCCTGCAGTGTCGTGACTGCTTTACATGCCTCTCTCATCCATGGCCTGTGAGTACCACACCTGCCTTATTTACTATTACATCCCCAGCACCTAGCCCATGCCTGATGTATAATAAGTACTCAAAAATACTGTCTAACGACTGGGACTTTTCCAGTAGTCCAGTGGTTAAGATTCTGCCTTCCAGTGCAGGGGGTGCAAGTTCGATCCCTGGTCAGGGAATTAAGATCACACATGCTGAGTGATGTGGCGGGAAAAAAACGTCTAATGATTCACACCTTCATCTGTTGTTTAAGGGAAAGAAAGGAGATAAAGAAAATAAGGGGAAACAAGCAAATCTACTGCGCTGGATGGTGACAAACCTGTGGTGGGTGTGTGTATGATACAATGGGCTCTCCTGCCTCCAGAGGGTCCTGAGAGCAAGCCTTAACTTTTCAGTGTTGGAGGCAGCCTCAAATCCTTCACCACATCAAATGGCAAAGCTGGTAAGGTGAAGACCTCAAACCTCAGGCCTTCCTCTGAAGCAGCAAGCAGCTTGCTCCTGGCAACCATTTAACTCGTAGTAGAGCAGATGCCTTGTGCTGAAAAGTGCTAGAATTTAAATTCCTTACTTCTTCCTTTCAACATCGCCTCAAAAAACACTAGGCTATCATCTTTTCCTTGATGAACTCCACATCTACCCTCTTCCTCTCCTTACCCACCTTCTTATTCTTCCGTCTCCTCAATTAGCAGATTATTTTCTTGCTAATGTCTTTATTTATATACCCCACACTGAGATGACAAGCCCTGATCTATCACTTGTAAGATTAGGTTTCACCTGGATGTTCTGTTTAAGAGGAATGACGGATGGAACTAACTGTCTAATATTGGTTCTCACTCTCCCTTGGGGAAGGGTTGGGACCCTCGGGGTTCACTCACCTGGCTCTTCCACCACATACAGAAAGGACTTTCCACTGGAGTCTTCATAGTACTGGAATCTGACGACACAGTCATCCTCATTCTTGTAGGTACAATTCACAGCATCCTTGCCAGTATCCTCTGGGAGAGGAGGAAATACGGGAGAATGAAAAACAGGTCAATCCCTGAAAGATGGAGCCACCCCCAAATCCAGCCTTGAGACTTCCGGGAAAGCATGTGACAGGAAACCCTATGTCTGACGTTAGGCAACATGCTCAGAGATGGCTGTTGTGCCTGGCAATTGCTTCTAGATGACTCTCGCTGCTATATTTAGTACTTTGTCCCTCACCAAGTACTTTTTGGTTCTTATTCCTTCCTCTGGAAGGGATATGCCATAACAGTATTACAGTCTGATTCAAAGTCTGGCTCTATCACCTCCCAGCTGTGTGATCTTGGGTAAGTTACCTGACCTCATCGAATCTCTTTCTTCTTCTATAGCAGAAAAGATACCTTCACTCACAAGGATGGCTGAGAATCAAACAGCATAAACCACCTAACACACAGTGGGTGTTCCCTTTCCTCTCTTTCCTTTCTCTCTTTGCTCAATGATTCCCAATAGTGTGTTTACTCAAGCCTTAGACTTCTTCTATTTCTGCCTTCTATCTGGTGTTCCTCCCCAGAGCCATCTCTTTTTCGCTGATTCTCATCATGTCTTGTTGGCTTCATCCCTTCCAATTCTAAAACCTGTTATTCTGACTGTGATATTATGGGTTGCCCTCCACCAACTGCGCTATGCCCTCCACCAGCTTCGCTATGCCCTCTACCAGCTTTAGCAGATGGATAAATCTGACACATGCTGAGATTAAGCAAGTGTACCAAGGTCACACAGCAAACAAGTGATGGAGCAGGACTAGGACATGAGTCTCAAACCATATCCTACAGAGCCTTCAGTAAACCAGTGGTATTACAGGACAATACAAAGAGTAAGGATTTCAGGATTTCGTTCCAACCTTAACTCACCACTAACTTGCTTTGTGAAAGTGACAACTTTCTTGAGAGTCAATTTTCTTATCCTCAAAAATGAAGTTAACGATAGGACTACGTTCTACTTTCCTAGGTTATTGGGAGAAGAATAAGATAACGTGCACAAAAAGATACTTTTGTCATTTGTATGTTATACAATTCCATACAAAGAAGCATTTATTTTTATGACTATCATGGTAGAGGATGGGGGTATTTATCGACTAACTTGTGATACTTATCTAGTCTAGATGATAAAAATCTCTCCTATCAGCAGCCTCTTCCATCTAAGCTAATCATAGCAAGCCTGGTCTCCTCCAGAGGAAAAACTGCCCTTTCACATTCAATTCCCAAATCACTATTACTCCAGACCCACTTCAGACATTAGCCAAAGGATCTAGAGATCTGACTCTTTCCCAAAGCACCCCCACCCTAAAGCTGGCTGGCTAGCTGTGTCTTCCTGTGGCTCCCACTGAACATGTGTTTCCTTCCTTCATGTGAGATCACTATCTCTCAGCATCGCCTAATGTCTAACTGACCTAGATAACTACATCAGATACGTGACAGCAGCAAAGAGCAACTTTTAAATCAAGATGAAGCACAAACCAGAATAACTGCAGGCAAGTTTGTTCCTCCCTGTATTTCTGTCTTATGCCAGGAAGGGCTCCCAAGAGCCAACAGGGCTTCAGGCTGATAATTTTGGCTCCAAATCCAGAAAGGTGAATGTTTCCCTCTGTATCTGCAGACCTGTATGCTGGACCTTGCTTAACATTCTGAGGTACACTTGTGTGTTCAGTCGTTCAGTCGTGTCCCACTCTTTGCAGCCCCATGGACTGAAGCCCACCAGGCTCCTCTGTCCATGGAATTTTCCAGGCAAGAATACTGGAGTGAGTTGCCATTTCCTATTTATTCTAGAGGATCTTCCCAACCCAGGACTCAAATCCATGTCTCTTGCATCTTCTGCATTGGCAGGCAGATTCTTGACCACTGAGCCACCTGGAAACCCCTTAGTAAATGCTGACTGGCCTACTAAACTAAGATTATCATGGGCAACTACTTCTTCACTCTGTGCCTCAGTTTCTTCACCTGTCAAGTGGGGTATATCATCTTTCTTTCCTTGGGGCAGTAAAGCTAGGGTTGCCAGATTTATACATACTTTAAAAGTTCTTTGCAGGATTTTGCTGAGCCCATGGGCTCTAGGAAGTAAAAGGGGAGGGAACCGCTGAACATATTAGCAGACATGCAGAAAGACTCTCAGGGAAGCTAGCTTTTAGGAAGGACCTACTGTGTATCAGGCCTGCACAGTATACCTTTGAAGTAGGAATTACTCTTCCATTTTACAGATGAGAGTTGGATAGTTTCTGGGGTTAAACTGGAAAAACCTAGAATGTGGGTATGAATAACTCTATGGCTTGCTGAACTTACTAAGTTCCTTCACAGGCTCAATCTCATCACGACAATAACGGTTGCAGGTATTTTCCTCGTTGAGGGCTCCCCGGTTAAACTTCTTACATTCCACACACTCCCTAAAAGAGAGGGGACACAGGGGTAAAGGCAGGGAAGGAAGACCCCTAAGTGTGCTACAGTCTAGCTCTGCCTGCCATATACCCAGAAAGCTGCCCCACAGACACAGAAATAAAAACATTTGTAAGACAACCCTGGGGGACCCAGAAAGTCACATCTGGAGTTCAGGGGTGGGACTGCCCTCCTAATTGATAGGTAAGGCTAGGTAGGCAGAGGCCTCCAGGAACTTTATTAAACTTCTTTATGTCCCATCCAAGACTGTGACAGAAGGGCGAACCCTACGTCACTTCTGGGAGCCCTAAAGTCAGAACTGGTCTCATAATTTGGGGGCCTGGAGCAAAACAAAAATGCCAGTCCCTTATTCAAAAATTAGTAGGGGTCTTCCCTGGTGGTCCAGCGGTTGGGAGTCTGCTGACAATGCATGGGACACAGGTTCAATCCTTGGTCCGGGTAGATCCCACATAACACAAGGCAGCTAAGTCCTTGCGCCACAACTACTGAGCCCGCCTGCTACAACTGCTGAAGCCCGTGCACCCTAGAGCCTGAGCTCTGCAACAAGAGAAGACACCACAATGAAAAGCCCACACGCCACAACTAAGGAGTAGCCCTTGCTCACCACAAGTAGAGAAAGCCCTTGCGCAGCAATGAAGACCCGGTGCGGCCATAAATAAATAAATAATTCTTTACATTAGGAAGAATTTCAAAACAGTGGTAGCAGAGCATTAAACAAAATGTGAGGCCCTTCTAAGCACAGGGTGCTGTACAAATGTGCAGGTTGCACACCCATGAGTCCAGCCAGGCTAAAGTAGTAAGAGAAAGAGTTGGGTCATGGACCTAGGTCGATGGGGCTTCCTCTGCCCCCAGATGAATGATGTTTGTAGTGGTGAATGTCTCCTGTTTCACACAGTAGCCTTCATAATTCCAGCCCCACATCCTTCACAAAATCAGAACCTCTGCTCTGGAACATTCCCCAGGAGTTATCTGGTTTAGCCTTCCTCCCAACTCAGGGATTCAGGATCCCACCTAAAAGAGAGGTTTCTCCAACTGCAGTCCAGCTGGTACCACTCTATCCCCTTCACCCCAGCTCTATCTCCAGCTTTCCCTCAAGTTTACAATGAAAAGATGAAAGCTTAGTCATATCCTAGAACAGACTCCTCTCTCTCTAAAGCTCTGGTGAGTAAGGGACAGAACCTGCACAGTATGGGGGACCCTCTTCCCTATCCCAGACACCCAACTCTCTCCAACTCACGTCTCTGCCCACTCACTTCTTAAAGGTGCAGGCATCAGGGCAGGTGGGACACTTCTCACAGGTGTCCCCATAGGAGCCAGGCTGGATGCAGACACAGCTGCCGCACTCACACTTGCCCCGCCCGCTGCACAGCAGCCCGTTGCTGGACATGCAGGTGTCCGTGCGTGTGGTACAGTTGCAGTAGTAGCCGGTCCAGTCGGAGTCACACAGGCAGTCCCCACAGCTGCACTGGCCATGGCCTGGAAACACACAGCCCAAGGGGGCAGACCAGTCAGTGAGGCCCCACTCCAGGACCATATTTGGGGCTTTGCCCCTCATCACCCTCTTCACATCACCACACTTTTGCCTCCACACTGAGCCATTCACCATCTTCTACACTGTTCTCAAGCCTCATGCTTCTCTGCCTGCTGTTCCCTCTGCTTAGATGCCCTTTCATCCTGAGGCCACTACCGAACTCCTACTCATCCTTTAAAGCCCAACTCCAATGTCCCTTCCCCTCTGTAACTTTTTTCTGACCTCTCCAGGCCAAATCAACTGTCATGGGGACACCTGTATTCTCCCAGTACTTATAGATACCTTTATTTCAATCCCAATGTTCAACCCATTTGCTTGCTTATCTGTTTCTTTCTGGATTGTGAGCTCCCTGATGGGGCAGCACATATTATATTCATTTTTCCATCAATAGTGATTAGTATAAAATCTGATACACGGCAGGTGTACAACTAATGCAGTTTCTTATTTATCTATTCACTCAACAAATATTTACTGAGCTCATACCACATCTTGAGCACTGGGGACTCAACGGTGAACAAGACAGGCAAGATCCCTACGATCATAGATCTTACCTCCTCTAGTTAAATTCCTAGAAAATACACATAAACCTTCACCAACATATGCCCTTCGTTGTATTATCATAGTTTGCAAAGAGCCACCAGCCTTACTAGGAAAGACTTATTTGCTTCCTTACCTGAGTAGAGGAAGAGGAGAGAGAGATGGGGTAAGGGTAGGGGTTAGACTGCTTAAATGCAGACATTAACTCTCAACACTATATTCCCCTAATATTCATTTACCAAGGCTTTAAAACTTGGCTCCTAAATCCTGCAGAAAGGTGACTCATTCTCCAGGACTCTGAATCAGGAAGAAGTGGATGAATAATAAAAATCTGATTGTTAATCAGAGGAAAGGCAGGGAGCAAGGGGGAAGTAACATGAATTGATCCAAAAACCAAACTATTGTGTGAGCAGATGGGCCCCAAGATGGTGGAGGAGAGGATGGTACACAGCCAGGCTCAAATAGCAATGAGCTGGCACAGCCCCTGCTACCCAGTGACCCGGTGGGTCCGATTACTATCTCTTGGCCACTATAGGTCTCTCTGGCTGGTATCACCCACTAAAGGATGAGTGATGCCAGCATAATCCTCTGGGAACCACAATGGCATTCAAGGCTCAGACACACCTTCGCTGTGAGTGTCTGTTTCCCAGGAAGGATGGGAAACACAACCTCAGTGACCCCAGCTGCCAAATATTGGGTTGGCCAAACAGCTCGTTGGGGTTTTTCCATATCATCTTATGGTAAAAACCCAAATGAACTTTAAGCCAACCTAATACATCTAGAGCAGCTGTCCCCAGTCTTTTTGGCACCATGGTCAAAAGTGGAAGACATCATGTTTTCGTGGAAGACAATTTTTCCATAGGCTGGGGTAGAAGGATGGTTTCATAATGATCCAAGCCTGCCACATTTATTCTGCACTTTATTTCTAATGCTATTACATCAGCTCCACCTGAGGTCATCAGGCCTTAGATCCCGAAGATCAGGGACCCCTGATCTAGAGAGTAGAGATACTGGGCTGGTAGAAGGATGAAGAAAGAAGATAGACTGCATTTTGAGGTTGGGTTCCTTATGACTTGTGGTGAGGATTCTTGTCCCAGCGACTTCCTGGGGACGCAGAAGGGAAGGAGGGAAGCAGGACAGGGCAGGAGTCAAATGCTCACAGGGGGACTTCCCTGGCAGTCCAGTGGTTAAGATATCGCCTTCCAAAGCAGGGAGAGCAGGTTCAATCCCTGTCTGGGGAGCTAAGATCCCACATGTCCCCTGGCCAAAAAACCAAAAAGCAATATTGTAACAAAGTCAATAAAGACTTTAAAAATGGTCCACATCAAAAAAAAAAAAAAAAAAAAGCTGGCAGGAATGTGGGCTCAGCCCGACAACTCCCCTCAGCTTGATCCCACGGCAGGCTGATGGGCATGACCGGCACCACAGCAACCTTGAGGCAAAGGGACTGGCCTTGTGTAACCCCTTGTCCACCAGTCATTAGCCAAGGTCTGAGGGCCATCCAGCTCTTGTCAGCTGAAAATAATTCTCCAGAGAAGGTACAATTGTGAGGTATTCCCAGCAGCCCTACCAGCGGCAGGGGGATGGGTGGGCCAGCCAGCAGAGTGGGACCCCCACAGTGTCTACTACACCCAGCTTTTGACTGTGCCTCCTGGATAAGGAAAAGCGGACCCTACAGAGGCCTAGCAGCACTCAGAAGCCTCAGTCTCCTCAGAAACCCTTGTCTCATAGTGTTTCCTTTGTGAGGCTAAACAAAGTGATCTTTGAGAAGACGGCCCTCAGGCCAGCCCGGGAGTGAGGTTGGGAGTGGACAGTGGCAGGCCAGTGCCAGCAGGCTGGCTCCAAGGCTCCGGCAGGGTCAAGCTTTAAAAGGAAACCAAAGTGTGGTAATGTCACAGGACTGGCATCCCTCCAGCAAAAGGAGTTCACAGGAAAGTCAGGGGAGGAGGGTGGAAAACGAAGAGAAAACGTGAGAAAGAGGAGGAAGAGAGAGGAGAAGGTGGCCCAGGAGGTGTGGGGGAGGGGAAGGAAAGGGAGGAGCAGGGGTCTCAGGTCAGAGGTCAGGCAGCCACTCCCCCATACAGTTTGACCTTCTGGCTAACACATCACTCCACTGCCCTCCTCTATGGGCCAGCCCTTTCTCTGACTTCCCACCTTCTCCATGAAGCCCCCCAGGGCTCCCCTGTCCACAGTGAATCTCTCTATAACACTCACTGAGGACACTTCACTTCTGGGATCTAGCAGGTTCTGCCTTGTGCTGTGAATTCTCCTTGGGTAAGTTTATGACAAAACTGTCTTATTCATGCTTCTCTCTCTTTCTTTTTTTTTTTTTTTTTTTTTTTTGGCTGTGCCAAGTCATAGTCGCAGCATGAAAACTCTTAGTTGTGGCCTGCAAGATCTAGTTCCCTGACCAGGGATGAACCTGGGCCGCCCTGCATTGGGAGTTTGGAATCTTAACAACTGAACCACCAAGGAAGTCCCTTATTCATGCATCTCTGTCCTACAACACTATGGCACAGAACCTGGCTCACATGGGCACCTGATCAGCATTCACATGAGACAGTCAATTCCTAGGCAGGTTGATAAGAAGTCCGGGGGTCCCCAAGGAGATAGGGATCTGGAATTCTTAAGGAGGAGGAAAGGACAAACTTTTTTTCCCTCTACATTCTTTAGGATTATATATCAATAATGTATCCTGCTTGAGGACAGTTTCTGGGAAAAAAAAAAACCTTGACGTGACAGGGGAAGCATCCCTTGAGGACAAGGATACACACGCCCTGATGTTTGAGGGGTGCTGATACCATGCAACCACAAAGACCATGCCGCCAGTGGGGAGGAGGGGACAGGGACAGCCAGGGGCTGGGACTGTGGCCAAGTCACTGTGCTCCCGAGCCCCTGCTTGAGCAAAGAACAGACCAGGCCAGCAGCTCTAGGCAGGGAGGGACAAGGATGAGCTGGGCATTAAGCCCCGCCAGGTCAGGAACCACACATGACCCCTTTGCACCCATGTGGACTGAGGGCCTGGCACAGAGCAGGTGTTCAATGAGCATGTGTCCCTGGAGGATGTGATAACGGCAACAGAGAGTCCAGACCTGAGGCCGGCAGGCACCCAACACCCTGGCAGGAAAGGAGAGGGAGGCCTCAGAGCTGCCGTGGCTGCCTGGGCTTCCCTCGTGAGCTCACTGGGGACGAGCTGTTCCTGCGCGGCTGGGAGGCAGGAATAAGGGCTGCTGACCCGAGGCCTTTGTTCTGAGGCTTCAGTGGGGCGGGAAGCCAAAGGAAACACACTCTGGCTGGGATCCCTCCCACATGCCCCACATCAGCCCAGGAACAACCAGCCTATAGAGTAGCAGCGGGCCTCCCTCCCGCCCTGGTGCCGTCGTGGTCTATGTGTAAACCTCTCTTAGGGGGAACTTTCTTTCCCTCAGTCCCAACCTTCTCCTCATGTGTCTCCCACATCAAACTTAACCATTCCCTTTGGTGCCTTGAATACGACGTGTGTGTGCTTAGTCGCTCAGCTGTGTCCGACTCTTTGCAACCCCGTGGTCTGTAGCCTGCGAGGCTCCTCTGTCCATGGGATTCTTCAGGCAAGAATACTGGAGTGGGTTGACATGCCCTCCTCCAGGGGNGGTGCCTTGAATACGACGTGTGTGTGCTTAGTCGCTCAGCTGTGTCCGACTCTTTGCAACCCCGTGGTCTGTAGCCTGCGAGGCTCCTCTGTCCATGGGATTCTTCAGGCAAGAATACTGGAGTGGGTTGACATGCCCTCCTCCAGGGGATCTTCCCACCCCAGGGATTGAACCCAGGTCTCCTGCCTTGCAGATGGATTATTATTTATTTTCCTTGCAGATGGAAGCTCTGGATACGACATAAATACTATTAAATATTAAAAGGCAGCAGTTCCCAACCGTTTTGGCACCAGGGATGGGTTTCACAGAAGACAATTTTTCCATGGACTGGGGTTGGCGTTGGAGGGGATGGTTTGGGGATGATTCAAGAGCATTCCATTTATTCTTCCCTTTGTTTCTATTATTAATCCATCAGCTCCACCTCAGATTATCGGGCATTAGATCCCAGATGTTGGGGACCCCTGTGAGAAGGAACCGAAACTCTTGCCTCACTCCTGAATTCACACTGCTGGGTGTGTCTATGCGTCCATGCATATCTGATCTCTCTTTCCCCTAATCTCTCTCATATCAATTTTTTGTTATAAGAAGATATTTAATTTGATCAGTCTCAAATGCTATAAAATATTACCACAAATTGAAGATTTTAACATTCTAGGAACAGTATTCCTTTTCTCTGATATCATTTCTCTCCAGTCTCTCAAATTTTGTTGACTTGAGTAAACAATGTTGTAGGTAATAGAAGCCATTTTTATATTACTTGGGTATGCTTTACAATGACACACACTTACCTTTCTCATCAAGCCTTCCTAAAGGCCAGTGTTAAAGTGAACACCTGGGTAGATTAGCTCCGCTGGTTAGAACCCCAGCACAAGTAAAGCCAATCTGGGTCATAGGTTTGATCACCCCAGAAGCCAATGATACTCTCTGTTCAATTGGTCACATAATACAACTGCAAACTGGTCCAACCAAATTGCAGGTATCTTCAGTCTATCTCTCACAATGGGGATTAAGCCACAGTGACTACAGCCCAGCAAAAATGTATCCCTAGTGCTCAGGAACAACTCAGACTGCCTAACTGCCTCTGGGAGTGTCGTCAGGGTGTCTGCAGATAAGGATTATGTTAACTTAGTTGGACTTCTAGCTGGGGAAGTACCCCAGGAGTGGGCTTTGGGGTAAGCAGAAACCAGCTTGAGAGTATCATGGGCCTCAAGATTTTACTGAATTTTGTAATGAGGTAGACAATAATTCAGTATCCTGCAGGTAGGAGGATTCAGACTCATAGTCCCCAGCCTGCAGTCGGGGACTGTCTGTGGCAGCACCCCCAAAACCATCTGTACTGTGCAATATGGTGGCAACTAGCCGCACATGGCTCCTGAGGAACACAGAAATTAACTTTTTTTTATTTAATTTGATTTAAACTTTGTACTTAAACTTGCATTAAACTTGATTCATTTAAATTTAAATAGCCACCATTTTGGACTGTAGAGATCTACAAAAAGTAATAATATACCAACAGTGATAATAAAATAGTACCAACACTTACTAAGAGCTTACTATTTTTCAGTCACTCTCCCAAGTGTACTGGCTCATTAAATGTGCTCCAGTATCTTGCCAAAGACACTGCTTATTTTCTACATGTTGTGTGTTGAAAATATAAATTCATGTAAAATAATCATTACTAACTTCATTACATATTCTGACATCGTGTAGTTTCCAAATCTATGTATACTAAAATTTTAATTAGCATTAGTCAGTGTTTTTTTTTTTTTTTTTAAGTAAAAAAAAGGGTTGGAGGACTTCCCTGATGGTCCAGTGGTTAAGACTCCACTCTTCCAATGTGAGGGAGAGGGGCAAGTTTCGACCTCTAGTCGAAGAACTAAAAACTAAGATACCTCTTGGTGTGGCAAAAAAAAAAACTTTTTTAATTTAAAAAAGGGGTTGAAAAAATAAATAAATTAAATTAAATTAAAAAGGGGTTGATTCATATCCTCAAAAAGATTAGAAACCAGTGACTTAAAGTATGAGCTGAAAGGCAAATGAGAGAAAAGAAAAAAACCATCTTCACTTTCAATTTTCCCCACTCTTTCCCACCCTCTTTTAAGAGAGAAGCCCCCTGAAAGCAGACACTCATTTCCTTCCTTGTGTCCCTCGAGAAAGGACAGAGGGAG
Source organism: Neotragus moschatus (assembly GCA_006410615.1). Taxonomy (NCBI): domain Eukaryota; kingdom Metazoa; phylum Chordata; class Mammalia; order Artiodactyla; family Bovidae; genus Neotragus; species Neotragus moschatus. The sequence continues at coordinate 212,239 of SJYA01002471.1, read as the reverse complement.
CTGAGGGGAATTGAAGAGAACCTCGCTTCTGCTTCCTGCCCTCGGAGTGAAACACCATCGGCCCCCTCTGGCCCTGAGCCACCCTGTGCCCACCTCAAGCCCTAGCCTGCATCCATTTCCAGAGGCTGCAGATGCGTGAGGGTGTGTGGGTACCAGGATGGAAGGCGTGTGCAATTCCACTCACCTGAGCACATCTCCCCCTTGTAGCGGACACAGGAGAAGTCATCACACTCGCAGTACTTGCCCGTGATCTTGCCAAAGTCACTGCTGTGGCAGACGCACTGGCCACAGAGACACTCGCCCCGCTGGCTGCAGATGGGCTGGCCCTCCCGGGGGCTGCACTCGTCCTGCTGCGAGGGGCGGTAGTCCTCTTCTGAGCACTCACACTGGGACCCCAGCCAGCCAGGCCCACAGCGGCACACCCCACACTCAAAGGTCCCATTGCCATTGTTGCAGCGGTGGCTGTAAGGCTCAGCCTCGGCCTGGCAGGCACAGTCACAGTCGAAAGTGACCTGCACAGTGAGGCTGTCTTTGAAGCCCACAGGCTTGATGGTGAAGGACTTCTCCTTCTTCTGGGGACAGCCACGCACTTTGGCCTCAATGCTGAAGCTCACCTGGACGGAAAGTAAGATCGTGTTCAGACACAGGGGACCCTGTTGACACTCCAGCACTGGAGGGAAAGAAGCTGTTTCCTGCCCTGCCCAGGAATACTCAAACTGGGTGTCCTGTCCCCTGCAAGCCAAAGTTCCTCAGCTTTGCCAATACCAAGGTCTGCAAAGCCAAAGCAAGTGCCTGGGGACAGTTGTGCCATTGTGACCTGCTGGCTGGGTGTAGACATGGCTTATAATCATGAGATAGTTTTTTTAAAAAATAAATAAATAAATAAATAAACCAGTTCAAGCAAAGCAGAACTCTGATCTTATAAACACTCTGCCTTTGGCCAACTAAGCTAGCTGATTACATAATATCAAGATACACAAAGCACTATTTTGTGGCATTGTATGGTAACCCTGGGGCTTCCCGGGTGGCTCAGTGGTAAAGAATCTGCCTGCCAACATAGGAGATACAAGAGACACGGGTTCAATCCCTGGGTGGAGAAGATCCCCTGGAGAAGGAAATGGCAGCCCACTTCAGTACTCTTGCCTGGAAAATCCCATGGACAGAGGAGTCTGGAGGGGCTATAGTCAATGGGGTCACAAAAGAATCAGACATGACGGTGACTAAGCAACAACAACAGTAACCCTAACCCTAACCCATACAGTGTCACATTGTGGCCACCCACAGGCTCAAGGTCTACTGTTCAATTTCTTCATAGTTTTTGTTGTGGTGGTTGTTTGTCTATTTATTTATTTAGGTCCCGCCTTGCAGCATGCAAGATCTTAATTCCCCAACCAGGGATCGAAACCATGCGCCCTGCAGCGGAAGCACAGAGTGATAACCACCAGACCACCAGAGAGGTCCCTGTTCAATTTTCATACGACATTTCATCACTCGTGCAATCAAATATGTTTCAGGCCAACGTTCCTTACTAGGGTGTGTGCATATGTGCCCAGAATATAGACAGAAAGAGGGATGGATATAGACATTAAATAATACAGACATGGATGATATAACTAGATAAGCCCCTCTTTTCTTCCCACCCCTTTCACCATCTCTCTCCCCTAAGGCAGAAGCTGAGGAGAACCAACCAGTAGGGAAGGAAAGCCGCAGATGGACTAAGGAGGCAAAATGAATGCTTGCATTCTGAAATTCCATGATGGTGGGTATTTTCACCTATTCTGTTTGCTGCCAAATCTTCAGCAGCTAGGACAATGCCTGGCATGAACTCAATAAATATTTACAGATGACATTTCCATTTACGTTGTGAAGCAAAGAAAGGCATTACTTTAGAGGAGGGTGGAGACCAGTAAGGGGCTAAAGGCAAGAAATATTAGCATCTGCAATCGACTGTGCATAAACAGTCACCTAAATGCAAGTTTTTAAAAAATCCTGACAGGGAAGTTACTTAACGGAGAAAGCTTAGGCAACAGAACCCTCGGAGGCAAAGGCTGGCAGCTCCGTTACATCTGACTTGTCAGGACGTTCAGGAACAAAGTACAGGGAAGGGACAGGTGGGCGCCCAGAGAGGTTCCGGGGCACAGGCCAAGGTGAGAGCTGCAGCGTCAGCCCCTGTCCAGCCCACCTCACCGTGTCTCCAATCTTGAGTCCGACACAAGACTTCAGGCCTGGGATGACTTCGTTGTTGAGACACGTGGCGTTGAAGGATAAGGACAGCTCCTCAGGGAGGTCACGCACTTCCAGCTCTACTTTAGAGCGGATTTTCTGAGCAAGAAAGGGCAAAAGAAGGCAAGAAAACGGGCTGAGAGGACACAAGTAGGGGCCAGTTACATCCCAAGCAAAAACCACCAGGTGGTCCTGGACTCACCTGCCCCCCTAAATGCTGAGGTCCACCTGCCAGCTGCCACAGCATCCCTAGGAGCCTGTATCCTACTAACCTTCCAGCCCAAGACCTGCTCTCGCTCTTTCTCCACTTGTGTCTAGGTGAGTCTGGGTAAAATCTAAACCAGCTGTGCCCTCCTTCAGGCCTCACAGACTTGCAAGGAAGGAGTGCTGACATTGGTCGCCTTGGATAGTACCACTTTCTACCTAATTTTTCATCAGCCTCACATACCCCATAATTCAGCTCCCTCTTTCCTCTGTTGTTGGAGCCCAGCTCTCCCTCAGTCTGTACCCACTCCTAGTTTCAGGGCCCTGCTCCTTAACATCATCCCCGTTGTCTCTTTCCATTTCACCTTCTCTAAGCATTTCCTCTGTGGTTCCTCCCTCCATCCCCTCCTGAGCCATTTCTGTTGCAGAAGGCTGCATTCCTCCCAGTGCTGCCTATCGCCTAGCCTCTGGAAGAGCAAGAAGAAGGCAGTCAAGGCTGCATGGTGGACTAGCTGCCAGGACTCCCAAATCTGAGGCCTCCTGGGTAATGCCAAGGGCAGTGCACTCAGCGGGTCTATTCCCAGTGAAAGACACTTACCCCATAAGCATCCACAATGAGCTGGAGAACATTGCTGGAATCAGTAGACAGAACCCCCACTGTGGTCCCTGGGATGAGCTCACTATAGTTCTAGAAAAGGGGACAAAGGTGTCTAGGAACAACTGATAAAGGTGGTGATCTCCAAAAGCCCTCCCCAAATAGATAGAGGGTCTTGAAAAGAAAATTGAGGGAGGGATGGGATATTTTACTTATCACTGCCAGGATTATATCTAGCAGTTTTTCAGCCCTGAGAAAAATTACAGAATCTCTCACACCGCTCTTCCCACTAAGTTACTCCCCTCTACCTCTGCAAACGTCAATACACCCATCCTTCTAGGTCCAAGGTTGGAGGAGAGAGGTTCACCAAAAGTAATCATTAACTCCCAAGTCTTTCCTAACTGGGGCCCATGGCCAAAGGTAGTCTGGGTTGGTTCCCTGAGATAGGTCCACCCATCACAGACCCCACTCCCACTCCAGGAAGCCCTGAAGGTATGGTCACCTGGTAGAGATTGACTACACTTTCAGTCACTGCAAAGATCAAATTGATGTTTTTCTGGGATAGCTTCTCAGTCATCAGCCCCAAGGAGGGATAATCCTGTAAAAAGGGAGGATGTGGGGATCAGTTAAGAAGTCTATTCACATACATCCCTGGATTCTAAACCTTAGGATTTGGTTGATTGGGGCCATGGCCCAGACAGTGGTGGGGCTTTAACTTCTTCACCCCATGACAATGAGAAGCAAACACAAACTCAGGTGTGAACTCGGGATAGATGAAGAGATACAGGCTTGTAGTATCAAAACGAAACACCTCTTTCTTCCTACTCAGATTTGAAGCATCCACACCAAGGAGCAGCTTCCTGGACCAGGTACTGCCAGGCCTTGTCATTTTGACGCTTACTCCTGTTTTGTGGCTCCTGACAAATGCCTTAGCTTGGTGCTCACAGTACTCTGCCATGTGATCTCAACCTTCCTTTCCAAACATCATGCAACCTCTCTTCCCCTTTCACTCACCACTGGTCTGGAACCCTGTCTTTCTCCCACCTGAAGTGGACTTCTTTTTGTTAACCCTCCTTCCTTAGGATCCAGCTCAGGTCTCACCTTTTCCAGGAGGCCTTCCTTGACCAGCCCAATTCACAATGAGCTTTCTTCTTTTGAATACCTAAAGCCTTTATCAAATGTTTCACCTAGTTAGCATTAATCATGCACCTTCTGTTATGGGTACCATATCTTCTTGACTAAAGCAAAAACTCTTTAAGAGCAGGGCATTATATAGTATTGTTAACATTCTTCAACCCCAGGAAGGGCATGCCTAGTGTGTGTGTGTTCAGTCGCTTCAGTTCAGTTCAGTTCATTCGCTCAGTCGTGTCCGACTCTTTGCGACCCCATGAATCGCAGCATGCCAGGCCTCCCTGTCCATCACCANAGGAGATACAAGAGACACGGGTTCAATCCCTGGGTGGAGAAGATCCCCTGGAGAAGGAAATGGCAGCCCACTTCAGTACTCTTGCCTGGAAAATCCCATGGACAGAGGAGTCTGGAGGGGCTATAGTCAATGGGGTCACAAAAGAATCAGACATGACGGTGACTAAGCAACAACAACAGTAACCCTAACCCTAACCCATACAGTGTCACATTGTGGCCACCCACAGGCTCAAGGTCTACTGTTCAATTTCTTCATAGTTTTTGTTGTGGTGGTTGTTTGTCTATTTATTTATTTAGGTCCCGCCTTGCAGCATGCAAGATCTTAATTCCCCAACCAGGGATCGAAACCATGCGCCCTGCAGCGGAAGCACAGAGTGATAACCACCAGACCACCAGAGAGGTCCCTGTTCAATTTTCATACGACATTTCATCACTCGTGCAATCAAATATGTTTCAGGCCAACGTTCCTTACTAGGGTGTGTGCATATGTGCCCAGAATATAGACAGAAAGAGGGATGGATATAGACATTAAATAATACAGACATGGATGATATAACTAGATAAGCCCCTCTTTTCTTCCCACCCCTTTCACCATCTCTCTCCCCTAAGGCAGAAGCTGAGGAGAACCAACCAGTAGGGAAGGAAAGCCGCAGATGGACTAAGGAGGCAAAATGAATGCTTGCATTCTGAAATTCCATGATGGTGGGTATTTTCACCTATTCTGTTTGCTGCCAAATCTTCAGCAGCTAGGACAATGCCTGGCATGAACTCAATAAATATTTACAGATGACATTTCCATTTACGTTGTGAAGCAAAGAAAGGCATTACTTTAGAGGAGGGTGGAGACCAGTAAGGGGCTAAAGGCAAGAAATATTAGCATCTGCAATCGACTGTGCATAAACAGTCACCTAAATGCAAGTTTTTAAAAAATCCTGACAGGGAAGTTACTTAACGGAGAAAGCTTAGGCAACAGAACCCTCGGAGGCAAAGGCTGGCAGCTCCGTTACATCTGACTTGTCAGGACGTTCAGGAACAAAGTACAGGGAAGGGACAGGTGGGCGCCCAGAGAGGTTCCGGGGCACAGGCCAAGGTGAGAGCTGCAGCGTCAGCCCCTGTCCAGCCCACCTCACCGTGTCTCCAATCTTGAGTCCGACACAAGACTTCAGGCCTGGGATGACTTCGTTGTTGAGACACGTGGCGTTGAAGGATAAGGACAGCTCCTCAGGGAGGTCACGCACTTCCAGCTCTACTTTAGAGCGGATTTTCTGAGCAAGAAAGGGCAAAAGAAGGCAAGAAAACGGGCTGAGAGGACACAAGTAGGGGCCAGTTACATCCCAAGCAAAAACCACCAGGTGGTCCTGGACTCACCTGCCCCCCTAAATGCTGAGGTCCACCTGCCAGCTGCCACAGCATCCCTAGGAGCCTGTATCCTACTAACCTTCCAGCCCAAGACCTGCTCTCGCTCTTTCTCCACTTGTGTCTAGGTGAGTCTGGGTAAAATCTAAACCAGCTGTGCCCTCCTTCAGGCCTCACAGACTTGCAAGGAAGGAGTGCTGACATTGGTCGCCTTGGATAGTACCACTTTCTACCTAATTTTTCATCAGCCTCACATACCCCATAATTCAGCTCCCTCTTTCCTCTGTTGTTGGAGCCCAGCTCTCCCTCAGTCTGTACCCACTCCTAGTTTCAGGGCCCTGCTCCTTAACATCATCCCCGTTGTCTCTTTCCATTTCACCTTCTCTAAGCATTTCCTCTGTGGTTCCTCCCTCCATCCCCTCCTGAGCCATTTCTGTTGCAGAAGGCTGCATTCCTCCCAGTGCTGCCTATCGCCTAGCCTCTGGAAGAGCAAGAAGAAGGCAGTCAAGGCTGCATGGTGGACTAGCTGCCAGGACTCCCAAATCTGAGGCCTCCTGGGTAATGCCAAGGGCAGTGCACTCAGCGGGTCTATTCCCAGTGAAAGACACTTACCCCATAAGCATCCACAATGAGCTGGAGAACATTGCTGGAATCAGTAGACAGAACCCCCACTGTGGTCCCTGGGATGAGCTCACTATAGTTCTAGAAAAGGGGACAAAGGTGTCTAGGAACAACTGATAAAGGTGGTGATCTCCAAAAGCCCTCCCCAAATAGATAGAGGGTCTTGAAAAGAAAATTGAGGGAGGGATGGGATATTTTACTTATCACTGCCAGGATTATATCTAGCAGTTTTTCAGCCCTGAGAAAAATTACAGAATCTCTCACACCGCTCTTCCCACTAAGTTACTCCCCTCTACCTCTGCAAACGTCAATACACCCATCCTTCTAGGTCCAAGGTTGGAGGAGAGAGGTTCACCAAAAGTAATCATTAACTCCCAAGTCTTTCCTAACTGGGGCCCATGGCCAAAGGTAGTCTGGGTTGGTTCCCTGAGATAGGTCCACCCATCACAGACCCCACTCCCACTCCAGGAAGCCCTGAAGGTATGGTCACCTGGTAGAGATTGACTACACTTTCAGTCACTGCAAAGATCAAATTGATGTTTTTCTGGGATAGCTTCTCAGTCATCAGCCCCAAGGAGGGATAATCCTGTAAAAAGGGAGGATGTGGGGATCAGTTAAGAAGTCTATTCACATACATCCCTGGATTCTAAACCTTAGGATTTGGTTGATTGGGGCCATGGCCCAGACAGTGGTGGGGCTTTAACTTCTTCACCCCATGACAATGAGAAGCAAACACAAACTCAGGTGTGAACTCGGGATAGATGAAGAGATACAGGCTTGTAGTATCAAAACGAAACACCTCTTTCTTCCTACTCAGATTTGAAGCATCCACACCAAGGAGCAGCTTCCTGGACCAGGTACTGCCAGGCCTTGTCATTTTGACGCTTACTCCTGTTTTGTGGCTCCTGACAAATGCCTTAGCTTGGTGCTCACAGTACTCTGCCATGTGATCTCAACCTTCCTTTCCAAACATCATGCAACCTCTCTTCCCCTTTCACTCACCACTGGTCTGGAACCCTGTCTTTCTCCCACCTGAAGTGGACTTCTTTTTGTTAACCCTCCTTCCTTAGGATCCAGCTCAGGTCTCACCTTTTCCAGGAGGCCTTCCTTGACCAGCCCAATTCACAATGAGCTTTCTTCTTTTGAATACCTAAAGCCTTTATCAAATGTTTCACCTAGTTAGCATTAATCATGCACCTTCTGTTATGGGTACCATATCTTCTTGACTAAAGCAAAAACTCTTTAAGAGCAGGGCATTATATAGTATTGTTAACATTCTTCAACCCCAGGAAGGGCATGCCTAGTGTGTGTGTGTTCAGTCGCTTCAGTTCAGTTCAGTTCATTCGCTCAGTCGTGTCCGACTCTTTGCGACCCCATGAATCGCAGCATGCCAGGCCTCCCTGTCCATCACCAACTCCCAGAGTTCACTCAGACTCATGCCCATCGAGTCAGTGATGCCATCCAGCCGTCTCATCCTCGGTCGTCCCCTTCTCCTCCTGCCCCCAATCCCTCCCAGCATCAGAGTCTTTTCCAATGAAAAGTCGCTTCAGTTGTGTCTAATTCTTTGCCACCCCATGGACTGTAGGCCAGGCTCCTCCATCCAAGGACTTCTCCAGGCAAGAATACTGGAGTGGGTTGCCATACTCTCCTCCAAGGGATCTTCCCAATCCAGGGATCGAACCCACGTCTCCTGCATCTCCTGCATTGCAGGCGGGTTCTTTACTGCTGAGACACCGGGGAAGCCCCAAGGCCCTGCATAGACTAGGTGTCAGTCATTATAGACTCACCCATTGCTTGGTAGTGCTCAACCTGCATATGGCTGATACCAAAAACTCAAGCCAAAAAGGCAGTGCTGACGAATTATGAGCATATCTCTGGACTCCTAGACCTTCCAGGGAGCTCATGAGATCATGAAACTCAGGTTCCTGCCCTTCACAGGTGTACATTTAAGCCACCTAGGTGGAGTAATTGCTATATTGTCTTTAAGAAACGAAGAGTTCACATCTCCCCCTATATACTCAGAGTATCAGTATCCTGCAGGTCTGTACATTTTCTTTATGGTTTACTGCAATTTCTCTTGTTTCCATGTAAATTCCTTTCCTCTGTTTTACCTTCTGTGGACATAGAAAACAACTTCTAAGAAGTCTTTTCAAACAGAGTAGTGGTTACCAGAGGGGAAGGGGTGGAGGAGGATGAAAGGGGTAAAAAGGATCAGCTGTATGGTGACAGGTGGAAACTAAATTTGGGGCGGTGCACGTGGTGAAGTGTATGCAGAAGTAGAAAGATACTGATGTACATCGTAAAACATATAATGTTATAAACCAACGTTACCTCAAAAAGAAAAGATAATTTTTAAAAAAAGTCTTCTTGGGACTTCCCTGGTGGTTCAGTGGCTAAGACTCCAGGCTCTCCATGCAGGGGCCCTGGGTTCAATCCCTGGTCAGGGAACTAAGATCCCACACGCTGCAATTAAGAGTTCATATGCCGCAATGAAAATCGAAGATCTAAGTGCTGCAATTAAGACCCAACGCAGCCAAATAAATAAATAAAATATCTTTAAGAGTGTTCCATATTAAAAAAATAATAATAAAATTTTTTTAGTTTTTAACTTTAAAAAGTCTTCTCATGTATCAGCTAAACCATCCTTTAGCCCTTGTATTCCAGCTAAATGACTCTGAGCCCTTTATCCTTTCCTCACAGGACTGGCTCGCCATGGTTGGCCAGCCTGTGTCTCTTTATCCTCTGTCTTCTTGCAATAACCACAGAGAGCATGATGCTTCAAGAAGGGGCTAATTTGTACACAATGACAGGATGGCCCTGCTTTCTAGCTGAACATGTAAAAGTCCTCTGGGTCCATTCTGGATGCCATGAGGCTGCAACTGGTACTGGAGGCAGTGGGGGTAGCAGTAACACTGACCCCAGCCAGGACCATCTCTAATGGTTGTGCAAGTTGTACGCTGGATGAAGACAGGCTGTATCTTGCCCAGAGGAAGGCCTGTCATTTTCATATTCACACAAAGACTCTGCCTGAGTTAGGGCAGTCCTGGCCATAGTGAATAGGAACCATAAGTGGAAAGAAGAATCTCACCATGGTAGTGGAGGCAGAATAATGGTTGTCACTGCCCACATGACACTGCCCATCATTGGGCTGGACGATGCCTGCCAGCCTTCCGTCCAGCGCTATATGGGTCTTGGCATCAGTGGTAAACACCAGCAAGTGGGAGGCATCATTCCTCCAGCCAATCTTCTCCTGTTTAAAAGAAAAAGGTGAAAGCCAGCAACTTTAGTTATGTCACTGGTACAAAACAAAGACCCAAGGAGTTCCCAATCTGAAGGGCTACACATGGGCTGGAGAACGGCCTCAGTCCCAGTCCTTGGAACACAAGCTGGAGCTTTCCAACTCAGCAGTTTCTGTTCTCTTAGAAAAACAGTCTCAGAACTCACTCATTCAAGGAGCTGAAAGACACCTACTTCATCTCCAAATAGAACTTCTTCAATGAGAATCACACGGCCCATCCAGAAACCCACCTGCATCTGCAGTGCTGGGCTGGGCTAGCAGAAATCTTGCCTGAACATCTGCCCACTTTGCTGAGGTTAAGTGAACCCAGCCTGGACTCGGATACACTTCCAGAGAAGGTGGGGAGATGCTCTCCCCAGTAAGCATTTGGGTCCCCTAAAGTTCAAAAAAATATCAGCTCTGGCCAGGGAGCAAATACAAGCAGAGGCTGTTTATCAGCAGCAACATGTTGCTCATACTGTACAAAGCTCTGCTTAGTTCCTATCTTGTATTTCACCCAGAAATCCCCACCATTGAACCACTTCCTCCCCATTTTGATTTGCACCAACCACACCTGGCACTCCACACCCTCCAAACTCACATCACAGACGGTAGCCTGCATGATGGCATCAAAACCACCCTCTGGGGCATCTCGGTTCCGTGACACACTCTGCTTCTTCACCTCCTCATTGAAGCGGGTCACCTGGTCAGTTAGTGTCAGCACATGTTTGTAGCCAAACATGGGCAAACAGGTAGACTTCATACTAGGGAGGGAAGGAGATGATTTAAACAGACATCTGACAGAAAAGACTGCAGGGAGGGGGACTTCCAATACAGGGACTACAGGTTCAGTCCCGTGCTTCCAGTACAGGGAATGCAGGTTCGATCCCTGGTCAGGGAACTAAGGGATCCCACATGCCATGTGGTGTAGCCAGGGATAGGGGTGGAGAAAAGACTACCTGGGGAATTGGAGGGAAAAGAGGGAGAGAGATGTGGAAAGTGGTATACCCAGTCCAGTTCTATGAAGCTAGAATTATCCAGAGAGTTTAGACTCTAAACCCTCCAAATTACCTAGGCATCACGTTGAACTAACTCCAGCTAGCTCAGAGGAGAAGAGAGTGAACTGTGGAACCAGACTGCCTTGATTCAAATCCCCGTTCCTTGACTTACTAGTCATGGAACCCTAGGCAAGCTTCTCTATACTTAACCTATAAAACAAATTATAGCTAGTAAGGGTTGTTGTGAAGTCTTGCTGTTCAGTCGCTCAGTTGTGTCCAACTCTTTGCAACCCCATGGACTGCAGCACACCAGGCTTCCCTGCCCACCACCAACTTCCAGAGCTTGCTCAAACTCATATCCATTGAGTCAGTGATGCCATCCAACCATCAAATCCCCTGTTGTCCCCTTCTCCTCCTGCCTTCAATCTTTCCCAGCATCACGGTCTTTTCCTATGAGGCAGCTCTTTGCATCAGGTAGCCAAAGTACTGGAGCTTCAACATCAGTCCTTCCAATGAATATTCAGGACTGATTTCCTTTAGGATTGACAGGTTTGATCTCCTTGCTGTCCAAAGGACTCTCAAGTCTTCTCCAACACCACAGTTTGAAAGCATCAATTCTTCAGCACTCAGCCTTCTTTATGGACCAACTCTCACAACCATACATGACTACTGGAAAAACCATAGCTTTGATTATACAGATTTTTTTTGACTATATGGACCTTTGTTGGCAAAGTAATATCTCTGCTTTTTAATACACTGTCTAGGTTTGTCATAACTTTTCTTCCAAGGAGCAAGCATCTTTTAGTTGTAAGGTTTAAGTGAGTTAACATGGGGAAGGTTCTCAGATCAGAGTGAGGCTTTGGTTGCTATTGCTAACACTTTATACTCAACGCTTCTCTAAAGTAACATTAACATAACAATAAGCAAAATTTCATCAATAACTTTATGTCTCTGAGCTATCAATAAATTGATAGATCTGTGTCAAACAGGACACAGTTTTTTTTTTTTTCTGTCCCCACTCCATTGGTTTATTTCTTTAATTCACGGTTGACATCCTTACTGGGTAAACTTACAACCCACATAACTCTCAGATCTAAAAAGTGAAGCCGTACCCTGACAGACTTATTTTAAATTATAATTCATGAATTTGCATAGTCTCTCCACCAATTAAATAAATAAACCATTCAGTTGTAAGCCAAAGTCTCAAAGTAGGGACACATCTATTTACGCTAGATGGTTCAATAAATATCATTTCCACTCTTTTATATTCCTCTAGGACTTAATTCCTTGCATTTTAACTCTGCAGGACCCATCTTCTAGATAAGGAGGACCATAACAATGGAACCAATCATTCTGAAATCATGACTCCCCTATTCACTTATCCATAAAGCTCTCTCTCTACGTTCAGTCTCATTTCTCTCTTATTCTCTCTTGTCTACTCTTTATTTGTGACCTAGACCGGGAAGCTAATGAATTTCCTTTCTAGGTCTCCAAATAGCCTTGTTTATTATTAACAATTTTGGTTGACTATTAACTATTAACACAGTAAGTGGGTCAGCCCGCTTGCCAGACAGGGAGACCTTGGTAAAGAGGAGAAACAATTTGGCCAGAAGGCAGCCAACAAAGCCAACCTGGAGGGAGAAATAAGAAGCAGGACTTGGGCATATGTGGGGCAATGGGAAAAGATGCTATCCTGGCTTCTACAGGAGAGACTTACTCATAGCAAGGGTTTCTGATAGCCTCTGGTGGAGAAATATACATGTATGGTGACATGGGCTTGTCCACAAAGGCCCCGAAGCCAATCCGCAGGTTACTGGTGAGCTTGCGCATCTGGGAGGCCAGCTTGGTACCCAAGTTCTGGATGTTCCGCAGGTCATCCTTCATGGAGTAAGACAAGTCCATTAAGTAGTAGATGTCCACAGGGTAATCTTCCACCTGCCGAACTTGGATGGAGAAAATCTTCGAATCATCTGTAAAGCAGAAGGACATTAAGTCTTCTCCTCTTCTTCCTCCAAGACTTAAGCAGATTTGGACATATTTGCTGGGCTGTGCTGTGCTCAGTCGCTCAGTTGTGTCCGCCTCTTTGCCACCCCGTGGACTGTAGCCTGCCTGGATCCTCTGCCCATGGGATTCTCCAGGCAAGAATACTGGAGTGGGTTGCCATGTCCTCCTCCAGGGGATCTTCCCAACCCAGAAATCAAACCCAGGTCTCCCACAGGCAGATTCTTTACCATCTAAGCCACCAGGAAAGCCTATGAATACTGGAGTGGGCAGCCTATCCCTTCTCCAGGGGATCTTCCTGACCCAGGAATGGAACTGGAGTCTCCTGCATTGCAGGTGGATTCCTTACTAGCTGAGCCACCAGGGAAGCCTTTGAACATATTTCGGATGAAGCAAATTTTTGTTTTGTTTTTTGCTGTGCCATGTGGCTTATGGGATCTTAGTTCCCTGACCAGGGACTGAACCCAGGCCACCACAGTAAAAGTGACAAGTCCTAACCACTGGACCACCAGGGAATTCCCTGAAGTAACTTCTTGAGAAAACCAAACTTGAAAGCCCTGGTTCCTCTTTCTCTCCCCTTGCGATTCTATTACTCTTTCAATCTCTTAACTCTTCTATTTTTAACCTATTCTTTTACATTCTAAAAGTCTTCACTGTCTCTAAATCCTCATCTGTCTAATCCCTGGGTCCCAAGGGTTTACCACCCAGGATCACAGAAGTGTTGGCAGTTACTCCCTTCTGAACTCTGTAAAGGGAGGAAATGTGTTCCACTCTTATCTGAATCGCACAGTACCCAACACATGCCTTGCACATAAAATGCTCTTTATTAAATTCTTGATTTAATTGGAAGGTCAATATCAGTGCTTCGAAAAGCCTGTCTCTTAGCCTAATCCTTAGGCCCTGTGAAGGTCTCCTGCCCCTATTTTCTCTGTCCCTATACATGGCCTTGCCTCAATCTCACATGGAAAAGGATCTTATAAACTGCTTCCTCATCTCATCTATCATTTGAGCCCCAAGAGAAGGCTATGTACTGGGTAAAACAAACATTGAGGAAAACAGGAAACATACATTTTTATGGCAATCCACTCCAGTACTCTTGCCTGGAAAATCCCATGGACACAGGAGCCTGGTGGGCTACACGGGGTCACAAAGAGTGAGATGCGACCTAGCGACTAAGCATCACAACGTTAGCAGGGTTAAATAACTTTCCCAAGGTCAAATAGCTAATCTATGGAAGTCAAGATTGAAACTCCAATCTTCGGACTCCAGGTCCCCAGGCCTTCCATTTTCTTCCATTCTCCTGCTCACACGTCCCCCAACATCCTTCTCTTCCCACCACAGTTTCCTCGCGAGCCAGGTCCACAGGCTCCCTACCTGGCCGTAGGCGGAGGGCAATCCTCTGGGGACTGACTTGGGTAATCTGGGAGCTGTCTCCAGTGCCCTTGTCACTGAGGGGCCTGGCCTCCAGGATTCTGGCCTCACTGATCGGGAACTCGATGGACTCCGGGGCGCAGTCATCCTTCAGGTTCTCCTTCAGGTTACAGCGGGGCGAGCCTGGAGGCAGCGCCTGTAAGACAGAGGCCCAAGGGCAAGTCCTGTGATCAGACCAATGGTGGCTCTGTGCTTCCTGCAGCCTCTTCCACCTCCTGACCGCCTAGAGCTTACCGAGCACTTTGGAGCTAAACCAACATCAATGAACGCGTGTGGTCCTTCCTAAGACAGTACCCAGGGCTGTTGTACAGAATATGGAAACTGAGGCATCAGAAAGGTTAGGTGAGTGTCTGTTCTTGGGTTGGCAGGTAAGAAGAGGGGCAGTACAATAAGATGCCTATTAGGCAGTTTTTCAAACTGTAAAATGCAACCTACCTGTGGGTTGGAAAAATCAACATAGTAGGTTTTAACCACCCATTAATTAAGTAAAATACAACATAATAGAATAGCTTCCCAGGTGGCTCAGTGGTAAAGAATCTGCCTGCAATACAGGAGTTTGATCACTGGCTCAGGAAGATCTCCTGGAGAATGAAGGTGACCCACTCCAGCAATCCTGCTGGGAAATCCCATGGATAGAGGAGCCTGGTGGGCTACAGTCCACTGTGTCCCAAGAGTCAGAAACAACTTAACAACTAAGCAACAACAACAACAACATAACAGAATAGAAAGTATCAAAGTATATAAGTAGTAAAAGTAAATATTATTTTGTGAAAGGTTTATATACTGGGAAGTGGGGTATAAATCATATAATAAATATGGTATACATATACTGTGGAATATTACTCAGACATAAAAAGAAACAAAGTTGGGTCATTTGTAGGGATATGGATCGACCTAGAGCCTGTCATACAGAGTGAAGTAAGAAAAACAAATATCATATATCAATGCATATATGTAGAATCTAGAAAGACGGTACAGATGAACCAATTTCCAGGGCAGGAATAGAGATGCAAACATAGAGAGCAGACACGCTGACACAGTTGGGGAAGCAGAGGGTGGGGCAAACTGGGAGAGCAGGGTTGACATATACACTACCATGTATCAAACAGGAAGCTAGTAGGAACCCGTAAAGCACGGGAAGCTCAACTCAGCGCTCTGCAATGAGGGGTGGGTGGGAGGGAGGCCGAGAGGGAAGGGATATATGTATATGTATAACTGATTCACTTCGTTGTAGAGCAAAAACTAACACCACGTTGTAAAGCAATTACACTCCAATGAAAAAGAAAGAAAGGAAGACGATGTACTTTCTGTGAGTCAGGGTCCAAACAGCTTGGAAGCCACTGTGTTAAGACACTGCTGGGGTGTGAGACCCATGAGAGCAGGGATTAGGTGTGTCTCCTTTCCCCTCTCTTCCCAGCACCCAATCTGAGGCTGGCCACCACGGTGATAGGGGAGGATACAGGGAGAGGACAGAGTAGGAGCTAAGAGCACAGATGGGCTGAGACCACAGCTCAGCATTGCCTCTTACTAGCTAGTTACCAGGGCAAGTGACCTAAACTCTCCAGGCCTTGCTTCGTCATATTCATAAGGATGTTCCACAGGACAGTGATATAAGGCAGTACCTGTAAAACACAGGGTATGGTGCCCGCCATAGCATAAGTGCGCGATAAATGTTAGCTATTATGTAAGATGTTCTATAAATAGTTCCTGGATAAATTAATTATGAATAAACTTCACGAGCTTGGGCAAATCCCATGATGTCAGGCCACTAACCCGAGCCTGTTCTATCACTTTCAGCTTCCTCCCTCATGCTGGCCAAAGGGCAGGCTGAGCACCCTTCCAAACACCCTGGAATGCATCCCACCAACCTCTGGAGCTCTGTGTGTGTTTCCACCCAAGCACTGAACAGGGGAACACGCTGTGTTGGAAAAGACACTAGAAATCAGTAAATGGGCTCGATCCTAGGTCTGCCACTGACCAGCCACGTGACCTCAGACAGTCATTTCACTCCACTGAGCCTCAGTTTCCTCTCCCTTCACCCTTGTTAGAGGGCTTAGATGACATGATGCTTTCAGTCTCTCCCTCCTCTGACATTCAGCAAACCTAGCCAGCCCTGTGTGGACACACGCCCATGAGGGCTTCTTGCCAGCCTTGTGGGGGGACTGCCTGGAAAGCTAGAAGACCTCTCCTGAGACCTATTTCACAACATCTAGGCCTTCAGTCCAACTATCCCCCACACCCCCAGCACCCCCTCACAACCACTTACAGAAGGCAGCTGAATAACCCTACCGACATCCCAGAACAACTTGTGTTAACATTTACGGAGAACGTACTGCATGTCATTAACCTCTTAAAATGAGAGAAACCTGAGCTCTTTCACACAGGACCAAGACACCACCATGCTCACCCTCAGCCTC
The DNA here is from genome assembly GCA_006410615.1 of Neotragus moschatus. NCBI lineage: Eukaryota > Metazoa > Chordata > Mammalia > Artiodactyla > Bovidae > Neotragus > Neotragus moschatus. The sequence continues at coordinate 195,691 of SJYA01002471.1, read as the reverse complement.
CACCTCTAGGGCTGAGGCCCTTGTCCCGAGGCTGTCCGGGGCTGGGTGCACACAGACCGTGGTCTCTGCAGAATAAACAGTGGCCTTGCTTCTCGACGGTCTTCACTGTGCATTTTGAAGCGACAACCACACAACAGAAACTCTTTGACTTGTAACTGTCCTGGTAGCGCGGACAGTAAAGAATCTGCTAGCAGTGAGGGGAACCTGGGTTCCGGGGTTGGGAAGGTCCCCTGGAGAAGGAAATGGTGACCCACTCCAGTATTCTTGCCTGGAGAATCCCATGGACAGCCAGGCTACAGTCCATGGGGTCGCAAAGAGTCGGACACGACTAAGCGACTAACACACGCACACACACACTGCATGTTAGGCACTGTAAAAAGCATTGTACGTGGAATATTGCAGTCCTTCTGATTACAGTTCTATAATGCTGGAACTATTGCTTTTTTACAGATTACAAGTCTGAGGCTTGGAGGTTTCACAAATGCGGAAACCAATCTTAACGAGTAAGAAATCAAAGGTTTGGAGACAATAGGTAATTTTCCCAGAGTTGCAGAGCTCAGAAGGGGCAGAGGTGAGATGCTGACTAGATGGCCTGACTGTGATTAACCTGATAAAATGGTAAGTTGTATTACATTCCATGTAGAGTGGGAATCAAGGCAGAGAATCAGGACTGTGGAAGAGAGTGTCCTGGGAAGAGCCACACTTGAGAATGCCGCGAACAGAATGCCAGATGGGGATACGGGAGGTGTGGATGGATAGGTAACATCCTGTCTTCCCAGCCCCTCAGGGGATTGGAAGCCATGTTTCCAGGAGAGAGACTGAACTACAAGGAGCCACCCATATTCAGAAAATCCTGAATCTGTAGCCTAAAACTTCTAATGCTTGAAGTCCTCTCCCTCTCCTGCCTGAGGAGGCCTTACAAATAGCTGTGAAGAGAAGAGAAGTGAAAAGCAAAGGAGAAAAGGAAAGATATGCCCATTTGAATGCAGAGTTACAAAGAATAGCAAGGAAAGATAAGAAAGCCTTCCTCAGCGATCAATGCAAAGAAATAGAGGAAAATAACANGTCAGATGGCATCACCGACTCAATGGACGTGAGTCTGAGTGAACTCTGGGAGTTGGTGATGGACAGGGAGGCCTGGTGTGCTGCGGTTCATGGTGTCACAAAGAGTCGGACAGCACTGACCGACTGAACTGAACTGAACTCTCCTGCCCAGCCCTCCTCTAATAGGCAGAAGGGCTTCCCCGCATGGATGGAACCATGAACAACACCACAGTCCTATAGACTGAATTTCTGCATCCTCCCATAATTCATACACTACACCCTTACCGCCAACGTGATGGTTATTAGGAGGTGGGGGCTTGAGAGGTGATAGATCATGAGGAGGAGCCCTCATGAAAGGTATTATGCCCTTATAAAAGAGGCCCCAGAATGCTCCCTAGAGGACTTCCCAGGAGGTCCAGTGGTTAAGACTCCACCTTCCAAAGCAGGGGGTACAGGCCTGATCCTTGTTCAGGAAACTAAGATCCCACATGCTGAGAGGTATGGCCAAAAATTGAAGGAAAAAAAAAAAGAGTTCCCTATCCCCTTTTGCCATTTGATGACATAGTAAGGAGATGCTGAATTTGCTGATACCCCAATCTTAGACTTTCTAGCCTCCAGAATAGTCAGAAATAAATGTTCATTGTTAAGCCACTGTGGCTATGGCACTTTTGTTACAGCAGCCTGAACAGACTAAGACAAATGCCACAAGCACCAACCTGGCCCAGGCAAAACACGGAAAGAGCTTCCTTCTTCCTCTCTCAGTTTCACGGGTAAGAGGTAGAGAAACGGCATCAGCAACGGGAAACAGCGCACGAGACTTAACCTTCCTGGTTCAAAAGATCCTAACAGGACATCACAGCTCCTCCAAGTCTCAGACAGATGAAAATCCTGCCCTACTCCCCTAGCTCAGCCGGGGACAGATGGCAGAGAGAACTCACGAGCATTTAGCGTTTTTGTGTTCTAATTCTTCCTGTTCCTGCCTGTCTCCCAGCCCTTCTCTCTCAGGAAGCAGTCTCTTTCTTGCTCACAAAACTCCCTACTGTACTTCTGATTCCAGCTGCCCACAAAGCTCCAGGCAAAAAGCTTCCAAAAAAGGCAATGACTGGATGGACCAAGATGCCCTGTTGCTGATCCTCTCGAGGAGTAAGACAGATGCTGAAAGAGAGAGGGGGAAGGGAGAGCCCAGGAAACAATGAGAACAGCAAAGCTGTCGGGTATCTTCAAGCTGCATCGTAAAGGGAGAGAATGTTTTGGAGGGGGTTTCCTGACCCCCATTTTCTAACAAGGCAGTGTTTAGTAGAAGAAAGTTTGAAGTACTAAGCCTTGCTGACAGTGCTTATGGTTTGTTATGAATTTCCTTAGAAATCTAAACACTAAGAAACAAAAACTGTCTCCTCCCCTCCCTCCGTGGTCGCTGACATCAGAGGTCAGGAACCTAACAGGGCTGCTCCTTGGCTACCCTCTCCCTGAGAGCTTGCTATCCCAGAAGCACACCAAGGCAGTGACCTCAACACACTTGGGCTCCCTTCCCTGTCCTAAAAACCCAGGCTGAGCAGATAGAAGGAATGCGTGCAGGTGACTCAGAGAAAGCTGGAAGGAGGCGGAGAGGAGTGGTCAAGTTCCAGTGCCTAGTGAAACCAGATGTTACACAAAAAGGGCAAAAATAACCCAGACCCAGGGAAAGGGTTGAAGCCCAGAGGTGGGAGGCTCCAGCCCACGTTCTGTATGAGCTGAATTCCCACCCTCTCCTGGGAGAATGACACATGCTGTTAGTCCCATTCTCCATTAATCCCATTTTAGAAACTGGGGAAGCACAGTGTGAATAGTCATTATTCTGCTTATTTCACAGGGCTGGCCAGGGGATAAAATAAAACTGTGAACAGGAAACGCTTTCAAGATGTAAAAATCTCAATGTAAGTCCTATATACTCAAGTCCTTTTGATCTGACATAAACAAAGCCTTTCCAGGTGGTGCTAGTTAGTGGTAAAGAACCAGCCTGCCAGTGCAGGAGATGGAAGAGACTCGGGTTCAATCCATAGGTCAGGAAGATCCCCTAGAGAAGGGCATGGCAACCCACTTCAGTACTCTTGCCTGGAGAATCCCTTGGACTGAAGAGCCTAGCAGGCTACAGTCCATAGGGTTGCACAGTTCAGTTCAGTGCAGTCGCTCAGTCATGTCGGATTCTTTGTGACCCCATGGACCGCAGCACATCTGGCTTCCCTGTCCATCACCAACTCCCGGAGCTTGCCCAAACTCATGTCCATCAAGTCAGTGATACCATCCAACCATGTAATCCTCTGTGGTCCCCTTCTCCCTCTGCCTTCAATCTTTCCCAGCATCAGGGTCTTTTCCAATAAATCAGTTCTTCCCATCAGGTGGCCTGGAGCTTCAGCTTCAGTATCAGTCCACAGAGTTTAGGGCACAACTAAAGCAACTTAACACACAGAATCAATAAGTTCAAATAGGTAACTCTTTTCTACTGTTGCCATTTTAACTACTATTTTTTTTTTCCCCTCCAGGGGAAAGCGCGAACGCAGTCCCCCACTACCACAAATTATGCAGTCAAGTTTCCCACATCTGGGGAAATCGCAAGGGTCAGCACATCCGGAGTGCAATGGATGAGCCTCGCCCTGGGAAAACCACCTTCATGATCATGGTATCTTCCCTGCCAGGTAAGTATTAACTACTATTTTAAAAAATATTTATTGATTTGGCCGTGCGGGGTCAGAGTTGCGGCAAATGGGAGCTCCAAACTTCTTTGCGGCATGTGAGATCTATAGTTGCAGCATGTGGGATCTAGTTTCCCGACCAAGGATGCAACCCGGGCCCCCTGCATGGGGAGCATGTTATCTTAGCCACTAGACCACCAGGAAAATCCCCACTACTACTATCACTGTATGCTTTTTTCTTGGAAGACAAGGAACAATATATCATGTGACTTTCCCCTCTCCCAGAGAGCTAACTGCTGCTGCTGCTAAGTCGCTTCAGTTGTCTATGATTCTGTGAGACCCCATAGACGGCAGCCTACCAGGCTCCCCCGTCCCTGGGCTGTTCCTTCTCCAATGCATGAAAGTGAAAAGTCAAAGTGAAGTCGTTCAGTTGTGTCCGACTCAGCGATCCCGTGGACTGCAGCCTACCAGGCTCCTCCATCCATGGGATTTTCCAGGCAAGAGTACTAGAGTGGGGTNTCCTTCTCCAATGCATGAAAGTGAAAAGTCAAAGTGAAGTCGTTCAGTTGTGTCCGACTCAGCGATCCCGTGGACTGCAGCCTACCAGGCTCCTCCATCCATGGGATTTTCCAGGCAAGAGTACTAGAGTGGGGTGCCATTGCCTTCTTTGAGAGAGCTAACAAATGCCTCCAAATAAATTAACAATAACTAACAATAATAAATTGTTCTCTTGATTGACATCTGATGAGGACAAGAAATTGAACATACAGAGAGAGGTGTGGAGAGAACAGAAAGGAGTGAAAAAGGAAAGCATTTTAGTTTATTGTTATTGATATTCAATAACAACCCATTCTAATGCAACAGGTTCAGGGTTCATCCTGGACATCCTTATATTTAACAAGCACCCAAGTTGATTCTTACCAGCAGGCAAGTTTGGAAGGTTCTAATTCCCTACATGATGCCACCAAGGCCAAGACCACAAGCTGAATCTCAGTGTAAGGCCAACTTCTCTGCTAGATTCATAGTCCAGAGACAGCATACCACCCCAACCCATATCAGCATCCAGCCCCCCAAGAACACACCCTATGCAGATGGGCCGAAAAGTCTGCACTCATCCACATTGGCTATGTTTTCCTAAGATCCAGCCAAGTCCTTGCTATCCACACCCAGAGCTGCTGTCCGGCAGGACCAGGGAAAGCTCAGCCCAACCAGTTGTTTTTGCAGGCACTGCCAACCCTGCCTATAACAGCCAAGGTAGGAGAAGCAGAAGCTGAAGGTTTTCCAGGGTCGATAATTCAACAAATCACAGGCAAAATGGCCCAGACGTTTCATTTTGGTTTTTAAAATCAACAGCCAAGACACTTTCAGCAGTTACGCTTGGTCAGTGCAGGGGAAGCCCTCAGGGAAAAAAATAAAAATGGCAGTCATGTTCAAGTTACAAGCCGGGATTCCATTCTCGCTGGTTGACAAACGTTGCCCCATGCTGGCCTCCTCTGCTATCCCGCCTCCCCTCCTCCTTTCTCAAGAGATAGCTGTAGTCATTCACTAAGCCCTATGGCCTCCACACCACACCCCACCCCCAGCTTTCCCAGGATGCTGATGAAGGCCAAAAGGGTGCTTCACCAACTTCCTGTCTCCGCCTTCGGCTCCCTAGGTCCTGTCTCCATTGATTCAATCCGGAGCAATAAATCTGACTTTGTCACTCAAAACAAACAAACAAACACTTTCCTGTTTAAATTCCATTCTCCCAGAAAATATCTTTTTGGACCATCTACCTCCTCTCTTTAGATTTCTTTGGTCCCAGAAATACACCCCAAGAGGAACAGTGGTAAAGAATCCACCTGCCAATGCAGGAGACACGAGAGGCACAGGTTCGATCCCTGGGTGGGGAAGATCACCTGGAATAAGAAATGGCCACCCACTCCAGTATCCTTGCCTGGAAAATCCCCTGGACAGAGGAGCCTGGCGGGCTACAGTCCACAGGATCACCAAGAATCAGATGTGACTGGGCACGCACGCGCACACAGCTCTTCTCTTTGATTCCACACCCCCATCCCTAGGCCTGTCCTATGTTCAGCTTTGATCCTTTCCTGTACTACCTTTCTTCCCCTCTTTCTTTCCTCCTCCCACCTCAGACTGGACAAAAGTCACCATGGCCACCATTAAATATTCTACATTTTTCTCTAAAATCTGGCCACATGACCTAAGGGCTTTGCCTGGTAGGTGCTCAGCATATGTATTACCTGGTGTGTCCCCATGCCAATCAAGAGAGGTGACAGACATTCCAAGAATGGTTTTCTTTTTCCCCAGATTCCTCTAAACCGCAGTTTCTCCCTTTTGTCTTGCTTTGGGTTGCAAAGGGGGGGAAGGCAGAGGGACGAGAATCCTTTGCGTGATCCTAGGCCTTCTCCCCTGACTACCCTTCTGCTCCAGCCAGCTAGACACCCTCCAATCCAGCACCCTGCCCATCCGGCTCTCCCTTCTTCGAGGATTCAGCCGCAGAATTCCAATTTCTTTGTAAAACAAGCTTAATAATATGATGATGATCAAGGGAAGAAGGATATGGCAAATGAGAAGGGAGAGGCCACATCACACTCGAGGGGCCAGTTCAGCCCAGAGGGGTGGAGAACGGGGGAAGGACTCCCTCAACGCCACACCCCCAACTCCCGGCCTCAGGGAACGTTTCATTTGCTAAATGAAGTCAGTGTGGCCCAGATGTTGGGCAGCTGCCTCTGGAAGCCGTTCTCGTGCTGAACTGCACAGAGGCCAAGGCATTGTGTTGGGCTGGCCTCGGCCGTCCCGGCCTCCCTCTCGTTGATAAACACGGCCTCACAGCTCCCGCTCCCCCTCCCCTCACCAGCCTGCCAGGGAGGTTGCCTTTTTAGGAAACTCAGCGGATGGGGGAGAGGAGCTGGACAAAGAGAACCAGGGCTCCGTTTAGAGTACTTCGCAGAGCCACGGAGCGCGGGGACAGGCTGTCCTGACAGGGGGCATCTCAGGCAGCTGACACCCACCCAGGCCAGGAGTTCAGGTAACCACCTGCCGGGGACAAGGCTCATGACTCAGCCTCACACTCTGTAATCACTGGACCCTCTCCAGCCACACTCACGCCCAGCCTTGCCAGCTCCAAATTCCCATCCTAGCCACAAACACAACCATCCCCTCAGACACACTCATTCCCCAGGGCCCCAGACACAACAAATCCACTGCCTAGACACAGCTAACCCTTTCCTGTCACCCTCCCGGCCTCACCAAATTGGCCCAGCTCCTCTCATAAACACCTTCCCAAGAGAAGGAAGGAAGGAGAGAGAGAGAGAGGAGACGGTAAAGCCACGGGGCCCAACTGTTAGACAGGAAAGGGGGAGAAAAGGCCCTCTGACTAAACAACTCCACATGACATGTAAGTGCAAGATCCGTCTCTCATTTGCTTTTTAAAAATTCTGGAGTGTTCATCAGCCAGCATCCACTCTGTACCTATAACCCCCTTGTGCCTCCCTTCTTGTGACCTGAGGCCCAGCCTCCCAGGGGTGTTGCACCCCAACAAAAACAAGCAAAGTGGTAAAACGGCCACCGGGGAGGCCAAGAGGTCCAGCCTACTTGCCTAAGGCCAGGGCCATGCAACACACTCTGGACGGCCTCCCCAGCAATAGCGCGTGACAGCTCCCTTCAACATCCATCCCTGGGAAGGCTTCTCCCTAGTGTTGCTCAGAAGGGACAAGGGCTTGTATACTTAGGAGAGAGGAGATATCCCCATAAGTCTGTTTCTACATAAAGGCAGCTAAGTCTGGGAAAGAAATAAAGTCAGATATCTGCTCCTTACCTCATCTGAGCACCAGGCACACATGGGACTCACAGCCAGACATTGCTGGCAGGAGCTCACACCTCGTGTGGCACAGATGTTGGGCCCTGCAACAGAAAGACAGAGGTTTTAGCATCCAATTTCGCTTGATACAGTAACTGGCCTGCCTTATCCTTGCCCAGCTTTCCCAAATGCCCACGTTTACAGCTCTCAGATGCATACAAATATACCTTCACCAGCCCATAGATGCTTACCCAACATAGACAGTTTGGGGAAAGAGGAGAATGAGGAAAGTCAAGAGAAACTCATCACTGCTCTTAACTGATGAGGCCACGGTGATGGCAAGTGATGGAGCAAGTGTCAGATCATAACTGATGGAAAGGCTTTCATTGGGACTTCCCTGGTGGCTCAATGGTTAAGAATCTGCCTTCCAATCCAGGGGGTAATGGGTTTGATCCCTGGTAAGGGAACTAATTCTGAAAGAGATGGGAAAACCAGACCACCTGACCTGCCTCTTGAGAAATCTGTATGCAGGTCAGGANAAGCTCCAGTACTTTGGCCACCTCATGCAAAGAGTTGACTCATTGGAAAAGACTCTGATGCTGGGAAGGATTGGGGGCAGGAGGAGAAGGGGACGACAGAGGATGAGATGGCTGGATGGCATCACTGACTCGATGGACATGAGTCTGAGTGAACTCTGAGAGTTGGTGGTGGACAGGGAAGCCTGGCGTGCTGCGATTCATGGAGTTGCAAAGAGCCGGACATGACTGAGTGATTGAACTGAACTGAACTGAAGGGAACTAAGATCTCACATGCCACAGGGCAACTAAGCCCACACACCACATCTTCTGAGCCCAAGCCCTCTAGAGCCTGCATACCACAGCTAGAGGGAAGCCAGCACACCACAATTAAAGATCTCATGGTGCCACAGCTAAGACTGGATGCAGCCAAATAAATAAATATTAAAACACACACACACAAATTAGATTTAATAAAGAGAGGTTTTAACAACTGATTTAACACCTACATTGTACAAATAAAAATCTAAGGCCCAGAGCCATGGTAATTACTTTAATGATTTATTCATAGCCACTACACAGGGAATTCAGAGCCTGGATGAACTAATATTAACACATAGCCTAAATATGGGGGAAGGGGGTGACAGCCACGGGAGTGTCCAACTGGACCATGAGGGGAAAGCAAATCTTCTGAAATCTTCTCAAGGTTCCCAATACATATAACTTGGGATGCAAGCATAGAATGCTTTAGGGAGAACTAAAGAAATACTAGAAAAAGTTGATTGATATAAGCTGGAAGAACATAGAATTTTGAAATTAGAAAGCCTGTATTTAAACTCTGAATGCTTTGCTAACTAGACATGTCATGACCTCAGTCAACCTGGTGAACCTCCACGAAGCTGATAATATCTATCTCACAGGATTTGTGCAAGGAATTCAGTGAGGTAAAGGAGAAGCCTTGGGTACACTACAAAATGCCATTCGAAATGACACAGTAAAGGCTAAATCTCCTTGCTCAGGACTATTGACATAGAAAGTACAAGAGATGGGTCAAACCTTTCTGGGACACCAGAAGAGAACCTAACATTCCTTTTTTGAAGAAATCTCTGATTTTAATCATAGAGACCTTAACTTTTTGTCACTACATTTGCAGTGTCTAGAAAGCAGAAGATGTTCAATAAATCGCTACTGGATTCCAATAACATAGAAGGGTAAAGACCCCTCAAGTCTGATTATATCAGAATTCTGAGAACTGGTTCCAAATTATCTCAGTTCAACTGAAGACTGTGAACAGTCTCCAGACTGTCAAAGGATGCAGAAAAAGCTGAGGGAGGAACAGAGACAACCAGAGGGATGAAAAGCATTCCGTAAGAAGTCCAGCCAGGAATTAAACCATAGACGTTCACCTGGACAGAAGCCCCCATCCTCTGTGTTCCCCACAGCTTAGCCTTCCTGGACTCAGTCAGATAAACCTCTTCCTCCAGGGCTCCCAAGAAGGCCTTTTCCAGTACATTCAACCCTCCACATCCATGGGTTCCGCATCCGCAGATTCAAACAACAAAGGGTCAAAATATATACAGAAAAAAAAAATTTCCAGAAAGTGCCAACAAGCAAAATTTGAATTTGCCATGTGGCAGCAACTATTTATCTACATTGGATTTACAACTATTTACATAGCATTCACACTGTAAGGAACGTAGGATGATTTATAGAATACAAGAGTATGTGTGTTATACACCAACACTAAACTATTTTTATAAGGGACTTAAGCATCCTCAGATTTTGGTGGTCAAGGGAGCCTGGAATAAATCCCCTGCAGATCTCAAGGAACAATTGTGCAAAGAATAAAATGAGGGAGACTCCCTTCCTGTGCGTGCATGCTAAATCGCTTCAATCATATCTGACTCTGTGTGACCCCATGGACTGTAGCCCTCCAGGCTCCTATGTCCATGGGATTCTCCAGGCAAGAATACTGGAGTGGGTTGCCATGCCCTCCTGATTTCTGACCCAGGGATCAAACCCACATCTCTTATGTCTCCTGCATTGGCAGGTGGGTTCTTTACCACTAGGGCCACCTGGGAAGCCCAGACCCCTTCCTGATATGACTCAATTATCCTGACAATTCCTTTATCCAATTTTCTGAATTGGTCCCTTGTCCTTAGCTGGTAAGACCAGCAAATATATTTGAGGGAAAATCGTCCTCATCATTGGGATGTTTCCCCAGTGTCCCTTGAACTTCTTACAGAGCTGGATATCCAGGACACTTTATAATACTATGACTAAACTCCCTTTCAACATCTGGGAGGGCAGGGGGGACAGAAAATGTGCACGTACACACGAACACACAATATTGTTAAAAGAAATGATCCAAAATGTGGAAATAGGCAAAGGGAGTACTGAGTGACTTTTCAAGGTAATGCAAGGGGTTGACCAGTAGCCTCACCATGCTACGGGGTTATATAATTTCAGGGGTGTGTATCTTTGTTTGACCTCTATTGATTAGGATATATTATAGTCCTATAAGAGTAGAGGTTGGCCTGTAGAAAATGAATAACAATGGATATAATTCTTGAAGAGAATGATGTATATGATTCTTATCCAACAGCAATGCAAATGGTTTCTGTCTAGTAGCAAAGATAACCACCAGAGGTTAAGGGTTATTGCTTTGTAGAACATTAACCAATCTTGAATCTACTGGGCAACTGATTTCAGCATTCCATTGACTGACTGACTGTAACTCCCTTCCTTGAATTCTCTTTTAAACTAGTCAACATCTTACTGGTTCTCTCATTAAGTTGAATGAAATCTTTGACACGTGTTCATTTCATTGGACTTCCTTGGTGGCTCAGATAGTAAAAAAAAAAAATCTGCCTGCAATGTGGGAGACCTGGATTCTGTCTCTGGTCAGGAAGATCCCCTGGAGAAGGAGTAACCCACTCCAGTATTCTTGTCTGGAGAATTCCGTGGATAGAGGAACCTGGTGGGCTACAGTCCATGGGGTCACAAAGAATCAGGTACAACTGAGCAGCTTTCACTTTCCCTTCATTTTATAGTTGTATGAGAATCATACTTTTAACTCTAAAAATTACACTGCAACAGTATCCAGCTCAGGACAGAGTGACCTAACAGAAAAGGTACACACACAATCAGTACATTGTGGTCCTGAGTCACCCACTAACAACAGGGTCTTGGATGAGTCATTTCATGGGGCTTCCCAGGTGTCTCACTGGTAAAAGAATCCACCTGCCAATGCAGGAGACGCAGGATAAGTGGGTTTCATCCCTGGGTCAGGTAGATCCCCTGGAGTAGGAAATGGCAACCCACTCCAGTATCCTTGCTTGGAGACTCCCATGGACAGAGGAGCCTGGCGGGCTATAGTCCATGGGGTCACAGAGAGTCAGACATGACTGAGCACACACACACAAACAGAGCAAATTGCAAAGTACTGGACTGGGTCAGTTTTGTTTTGTTTTTTAAGCAACTGAGCTCATTTCTCCAAATTATGCCTAGAATTCCAATATAAAACACACAAATGGGTTGATACAGTTCCTTGGACAATTGAAATTTTCATTGTTATCTGAAGAACACTAGATTATACGTGGAATCTTTGAAGCGCCTCCTGGAAGTCCCATGTTTCCTCAGAGCCCTGAGTCTGTCTAACTTCAAAGGCCTGTCTCAACTCGAAAATTCTGCAAGTCACATGCCACTGTAAGCTCATGAGTAACCTCTATGACTCCAGCCTCTGACTCCAGCCTAAGTGTGCCATACCAAGGCTGCAAGGTGGAAATTACAGCAGTAGTTCCAGGTCTGGCCGTGAGGCACCAAGGCCATCTCTGAGCTGGGACAGTCCTCAGCCATGTACTGCCTCGAATGGGAGAAAAGCAGCCAGTCTTCCCAGAGCTGCCACAGTCAGAATGACAGAGTGTTCAGAACCCACAATGCATCCAGGAGGTCTCTCCCTGCCAAGGCTCCCTGGCCTTCTCTTAGCTCTTTTCTCAGCCAGATGTGAACTCCTTCTTGCCTTGCTGGAAGAGTTCTCAGAAAAACATAGCCTGCATTATTTTAGGCATCCCTTTTTGAAGTTTTCATGAGAACCAGCATCCAGGGGAGTAATTCTGGACATAAGTACCACAGATTTCCAGTAGGGAGATGAGGGACAAGTTAGAAGACAGAAGAGGACCAACCAAGGGAGCTGTGCACACCATCAAATTATTTTTTGAAAACTTTTCCCGGTCTATCCATTTAGCCCTCCATTCATTCTCAAATTAGCATTTCCCATGAATCCTTGACTTGTTGCCACAAAAGAATGCCTTACCAGATGTGAAATGAACAACAGCAGGCCCCCTCCCAGTGAACAGGCGGTCCCTGACCCCAGAGAATGAGATGAGCTGCCAGGGGTAGTTCTTTAGGAAGTCATGCCTGGGGAGTCATGGTTACCCAGTTCCTCTTACCCATCCTCTGTGTAATGAATCATAGGTTGATTTCATGAGAGCAATGATTTCTCCCCCTCTCCCCAGAATGCCCCCCACCAAGACCTGCCACCAAGCCCGGTTCCCTGGAACACAGTGGCTGACAGCAACTGACTCATCAGAAGTCCCTGCGCCTGACTGTGCTGATTCAGTGAGCTGCTGCTTTGAGGCCACCCCTCCCCTGCAAACATGTGGAAGGAGTTTAGGCCTGTTTCCAGTCATTCATAAGGCCTCTTTTCCTACCCAGTCTCAGAGGGCCAGGTTCAGCCCTGCTGGAGAATGAGGGACCGTCATTAGAACTTTGTCCCTGAAATGAATTAACAACTCCCACCACCCATTTCTTTGGACAGCTCAGCTAGAGCAAGGCAACAAGATCAGATTAGTCCCATTCCTCCCAGGGTCGTTATAAGTGAACCAACCCCTGCCACACTCTGAGCACAGCAGCTGACAAAAACAGAAGCACCCTATAGAGACTGTTGCTGCTACAGTTGCCACTTGTTTGTTTATTTTGTGTTGGTGTATAGCTGATTAATAACGTTGTGATAGTTTCGGGTGGACAGCAAAGGAATTCCATCATACATATGCATGTATCCATTCTCCCCCAAACTCTCCTCCCATCCAGGCTGCCACATAACACTGAGCAGAGTTCCCTGTGCTATGCAGCAGGTCCCTGTTGGTTATCTATTTGACGCTATTGTTTTTGTTGTTGATGTTTTTATTCTGAGTCCCAAGCAGTAAAAGGCAGGTGATCAAAAATTCAGTCTAGAAGGGATGGTCAAGAAAAGAATGCCAATTAGAAAAGACAGAAGAGATTAGCCAAGAATGTTGCCTGGAAAGTAGAAGTAGAAGGCTGTGGCTTGACACATCAGATCAATTCACAGAACCAGAGGAGAGACAAAGAGTGGGAAAAATAGAGGAAAAAAAATAGGAACAAGGAAGGGAGTTGGAACCAGTGGAAGTTATTAATGCGTCAATGAGAGTTATTTCGAGGATATGTTATCCAATGAGACAGGATGTCAGCATTCAGGAACAGGCCACCCTCGTGAGCCCTCCAAGAGGGCTCAGTCAAAGGGAGAGGCGTTCAGTGGGCAGAAAGGACAATCCACACTGCAAACACTACAGATATCTCTCCCACTGTCTGCCAGGGAAGAGTTCTGGCCCTGCCAGTGACCTTTGACTGGGGATTTAAACAGGTTCACGGGGACACTGGGTGACTCAGGAGGTACTTGATCTTCCATTGCAGTCACCTGGCTGAGTGAGTCATCCAAGAGCAAAACATACCCTAACTGCACAGTACATGCAACAAGTGGTTTCTCTGGAGCAAGTTGTTAAGAAAGTTTGTTTTATTTTGGTTCTTTCATTACATGTAAGGGCAGCTCAGTGAGCCAAGGAAGGGGAAGAAGACAGGAAGGTGGAGTTGAAGGTAACACAGTGCTCTGAACAGAAAGCTCCAGTAAGCATCACCCAAAGCAGGAGGGAGTCCAAATTACCACACAGGTGTGCGTGTGCCTGCTTAATGGATCACTCAGGTCCAGCTCTTTGCTATCCATGGACTGTAGCCCACCAGGCTTCTCTGTCCTTGGATTTCCCAGGCAAGGGTACTGGAGTGGGTTGCCATTTCCTACTCCAGGGGATCTTTCTGATCCAGGCATCAAATCTGCATCTCCTGCACTGGCAGACAGATTCTTTACCACTGAGCCACCTGGGAAGCCCAACCGTACAGAAAGCATCCTGATTTCAGAGATTTTCCAATTTTTTTTTTAAAGTGTATCAGAGACAATTAAATATGGTACTTAACATCTGAAGGCATTTGTGTACAACTTGTCTTAACCAATATTAAAATATGTTATAGGTCGAATTGCGTGCTCACAAAAGACATACGGAAGTCCTAATTCCCAGGACCTACGCCTATGACCTTATTTAGAAATAGGGTCTTTGCATATGTAATCAAAATGAGCTCCTGAAGGTGGACACTAATCCTATATGACTGATGTCCTCATAAGAAGAAAACATCAGGTGAAGACAGAGAGAGAATACCACCGTGTGAAGACAGAGGCAGAGGTTGGAATGCTATAGCTGGAAGACAAGGAACACCAAGCGCTGCCAGCTACCACCAAAAGCTAGGAAGTTACCAGGAAAGAGCCCATCCCAGTGTCTCAGAGGGAGCATGGCCCTGTTGACACCTTGATTTCAGATTTCTAGCCTCTAGAGAATAAACTTCTGTGGTTTTAAGTCACCCAGTTACAGCAGCCCTAAGAAGCTAATGTAAAATGGATTTGCATTTCCGTAGCACATATGACAGGAAGGCAATGGCGACCCACTCCAGTACTCTTGCCTGGAAAATCCCATGGGCGGAGGAGCCTGGCAGGCTGCAGTCCATGGGGTCGCTAAGAGTCAGACACGACTGAGCGACTTCTCTTTCACTCTTCACTTTCATGCATTAGAGAAGGAAATGGCAACCGACTCCAGTGTTCTTGCCTGGAGAATCCCAGGGACGGAGAAGCCTGGTGGGCTGCCATCTATGGGGTTGCACAGAGTCGAACACGCCTGAAGCGACTTAGCAGCAGCAGCAGCAGCATATATTACATGATTTTGAGGAACACTGACCTGATATATTTTGCATGATTGAGAAAAGCCAGCCTAGACTGAACATTTTGCAATGGTTAATCCACCTATGGATAACAGAAAAGTGGTCACTTGACTTATATACTTTTCTACTAAGATGTATCCATGACGTTGCCATTTATTCACCCTCTCATTTACCCAACAAAAACTCACTGAGTACCTATCTGTGTCCGGCACTCTGCTAAGCACTGGAGACACACTGATGAACTAAACAACCGCCCTACTCTCGTGGAGCTTAGAAAATCAAACATGCTCAACAGAAAACCAAAACACACACAAGCAAAAAGTACTCAAATGCATTAAGAAAACAGACTAGGGCTGACTCATGATGATGTGTGGCAGAGGCAGACATAATATTGTAAAGCCATTATCCTTCACTGAAAAGTACATAAATTTATTCTTAGAAAATACAGCAGGATAAAGCATCAGTGAGGGGAGCATGTCAAGTGGTCAAGGGACTTCTCTGGTGGTCCCGTGGTTAAGAATCCACCTGGCAGTGCAGGAGACTCAGGTTCTATCCTTGATCTGGAAACTAAGATCCTACATGCTACAGGACAAACTAAGCCAGGGCATTACAAGGAAAAGTCCCGCATGACGCAGCGAGGATTCTGAGTGCGGCAACCAAGACCTGATGCGGCTAAATAGATAAATAATTCTTTTTAAAGAGTCAAGAAAGGCCTCTCTGAGTGATATTTCAAAATCATGAAGGAGAGAATCATAGGAAGGTCTAGAGGACAAGTACTCCAAAAAACCCACAACAGCTCGATGGACCTCAGCCTCTTTAAGAAACAGTGGGGAGAGGGAAGAGGAGCTAGGTAGAGAGGTAGCTGGAAATGCAGTCAGGAACCATAATACTGGGAAGTGGCAGCCACGGTCCGGAGGGTGGCCGTCATTCTCTATGTGGTGGGAGGCCGCTGGCAGACTGTGAGCAGAGATGAACTGAAAAAGGTCATCCTGGCCACTGAAAGGAGGGCAGACAGTAGGGGAGCAAGACCAGAAAGGGACCAGTTAGGAAGCATTACAACAATTCAGGCATCAGGACTTACCTGGTGCTCCAGTGGTTAAGAACCCACCTGCCAACGCTGGGGACACAAGTTCAATCCCTGATCCAGGAAGACCCCACATAACCCAGGACGACTAAGCCCACTGCCACAACGACTTAGCCCATGTGCCTAGAGCCTTTGCTCTGCTACAAGAGAAGCCACCACCGTGAGAAGGCCAGGCATCTCAACAAAGAGCAGCCCCCGCAGGCTGCAACTAGAAAAAGCCTGCCTGCAGCAGCAAAGACCCAGCACAACCAAAATCAAATAAATAAATAAAATTTTTAAATAGTAATCCAGACAGCAGAGGGCAGGGGATTGGATTTGGATGGTAGTGGTGTTCATAGTGTGGTTAGGCCCTAGATGTACTCTGAGGATCTGCTGATCCAAAGGTATGAGGGGCAAGACCCCAAAACAGGAAAGATTTTGCCATGAGCAAGGGGATCTCTTTGGACAAAGTTTTCAAACGTATTGACCACTGGCCATGCCCTTTCACTGACCCTTCTTCAGCCAGTAGTCCCCGTCCTTATAAGTGAAGCCAGATCATGTCTGCTTATCATTTCCAACTGGTGTAATTAGGTAGCCATGCGCTGAACACCACATAAAAAGGACAGAGTCCTGTCTTCCGTGTAACTGCCATCTAAAATTAACACCTGACCCCTGGAAAACGAACACCCTGAGGGCAGGAGGAGAAAACAATGGACATTTTTTGTGTGTGTGACAAAGAGAAGATACATGTATATGTATAGCTGATTCACTTTGCTGTACAGCAGAAACTAACATTGTAAACCAACTAAACCCTAATTTAAAAACCAGTGAAGGTTATTATTGTGTAACAGTGGAAGTGGTGAGAGAAGCTTGCAGACAGCAGGCAGGAGACCTTTAACCACTCCCCCGGCTGTGTGACCTCAAACACAGACCCTCCTCTCTCTAGTGCTCTAAGGTCCAGTGACTCTGAGTCTCTGTCACATTCCTGTTCAAGAACTTATCACTNACATTTCATGCAAACATTTCATGCTCGATAAAGGACAGAAATGGTATGGACCTAACAGAAGCAGAAGATATTAAGAAGAGGTGGCAAGAATATACAGAATTGTACAGGAAGCTCAGTATGATACTATTAAGTAATCTAGACACAATATTTGAATTTTGCCAATATTCCACTAATGTCCTTTTTCTAAGATCCAATCCAGGATCCCATATTGTATTATTACCATGTTCCTTAGTCTCCTTCAATCTATGACATTTCCTCAGGCTTTCTTTTCTTTCATCACCTTGACATTTTTGTGTCAACTACTGGGCCAATTATGGTGTAGTATTCTTGCCTGGAGCATCGCCTGGACAGAGGAGCCTGGTGGGCTACAGTCCATAGGGTCACCAGGAGCTGGCCATGACTGAGAGAGTGACTTAACACACAATCGTGGTGTAGGATGGCCCTCACTTTGGGTTTGTCTGGTGTTTTCTCATGAGTGTATTGAACCTTTCTAAGCAAGAATATCACAAAAAGTATGTGCTTTGTCATTACCTTATACCAGGCGGTGTGTGTGTATGCATGTGTGTGGGGGAGGCAGGTGTTTAGTCATTACGTTGTGTTTGACATAGCAATGAATCTTATTGCTTACAATGAATGTTAACTTTGATCACATGGTGAAAGTGATGTCTGCCAGGTTTCTTCACTATAAAATAACGATTTTGCTCTTTGTAATTAATCAATATTTTCTGGGAAGATACTTCAATTGTACGCAAATATCCTGTTTCTCTTCCTACGTTCACCCACTACTTTCAGCATCCATCAATGGTTCTTGATTGTAATTAATTAGTGTGATATTTGGTTAATAGTGATTTTTTATTTCCATTTTTCCTTCTATAGCTATTAATTAGTATTCCACAGTAAGGAAGACCTGCTCTCTTCCCTCTCATTTTTAAAATTCAGTGTGAATTTGTGGGTATTTATTTTATTCTATGAATTATAATACAAAACCATCATAACTGATTTTGTTGCCCAGATTGTCTCAGATTTGTTTCTAGCTGCGTTTGAGTTAACTCTTTATCAGTTTTTTTAGCAGTTTGATTATAAGATGAATAGGTGCTTTTCTTCTTCACCAACTTGAGGTTGGTGGACTCTCGAATGGTTTTTGTNAATACAAAACCATCATAACTGATTTTGTTGCCCAGATTGTCTCAGATTTGTTTCTAGCTGCGTTTGAGTTAACTCTTTATCAGTTTTTTTAGCAGTTTGATTATAAGATGAATAGGTGCTTTTCTTCTTCACCAACTTGAGGTTGGTGGACTCTCGAATGGTTTTTGTTGCTGTTACACTCAGTCGCTAAGTTATGTCTGACTCTTTGTGACCCCATGGACTGCAGCATGCCAGGCTTCCCTGTTCCTCACTCTCTCCCAGAATTTGCCCAAGTTCATGTCCATTGAATTGGTGATGCTACCCAACCATCTCATCCTCTGCCACCCTCTTCTCCTTAAGTAGAAAGAGAAAGAAAGAGAAATGATTCAGCTGTGTCCGACTCTTTGTGACCCCATGGACTGTAGCCTATCAGGCTCCTCCGTCCATGGGATTTTTCAGGCAAGAGTACTGGGGTGGGCTGCCATTTCCTTCTCCAGGGGATCTTCCTGACCCAGGGATCGAACTCAGGTCTCCCACATTGCAGGCAGATGCTTTACCATCTAAGCCACCAGGGAAGACATCGTAAGTGGTTTATTTTTCACCAAATATAGGAACTCCTTAGCCATTATGTCTTCCAATATTTTTCCTGCCCATTCTCTCTCCTTACCTTCTGAAACTCCAATTACACATATTTTCTTGTTGTTTGATCACTAAGTCGAGTCCAACTCTTTCGCAACCCTATGGACTTTAACCTGCCAGGTTCCTCTGTCCATGACATTTCCCAGGCAAGAAGACTGGAGTGGGTTGCCATTTCCTTCCCCAGGGGATAATCTGACCAGAGATCAAACTTGCATCTCCTGCATCGCAGGCCGATTCTTTCCCACTAAGCCACCAGAGAAGCCCATACATATTTTAGATGTCATCTAAAATAAACTATCCTACAGGTCACTGAGACTCCAGGTTTTTTAAATCACTTTATTGTTTGCATTTTGATTAAAAGTAATCTCTGTTTAAGTCTCCCAACCCTTTCTTTTGCAGTCTCTGTTATGCTGTTAAGCCCATTATGTTTTAAGTTCTAGAATTTTCCCCTGCTTCTCTTTCACAGTTTCACTTTCTCTGCACAGATTCCCCATATCTTCAGTAATTATGTCTATATTTTCCTTTATGTCCCTAAACTTGAGTATAACCAGTATTCTAAAATTCCAGTCTGCTAATTCTAGTTCATCTCAGGGACTGTATATCTTTATTGCTTTTTAAAAAATGGTGGGTCCCAAGTTCCTGCTTCTTCACATGTAGAGTAATATTAGATTATATATGAACGTTGTGACTTATTCATTTCGGAGTTTATGTTGTCTTCCCTTGAGGAGAACTGAGTTTAGTTCCATTAGACAAATTACTGGC
This sequence comes from Neotragus moschatus, assembly GCA_006410615.1. Lineage (NCBI taxonomy): Eukaryota > Metazoa > Chordata > Mammalia > Artiodactyla > Bovidae > Neotragus > Neotragus moschatus. The sequence continues at coordinate 176,007 of SJYA01002471.1, read as the reverse complement.
AGGTTATCTTGACAGGATGGTTTTATTCTTTAACAGGGAGAGCTGGTCATTTCAAATTCTATCCTTAATCTTAGAGGGTGTGTTTGTGTGTATGTGTCTGTAGAACGTGGTGCTTACTCCTAAGGTGTGGACGTTCTGTATCATCTAAGCTGTATCACCAAGGTGTTTAGTGAGATCTTTTCCTTCTGACTGGGCTAAAACTCCATCTCTAAGCCATGTGCCACCTCTAGTGTTCTCTTCAGCTCTCTGCTGCTCTCTGCTAAGCCTTACAGAGTCTCACTATGTGCCTGCGCAGCTCGGCCTTTGTCCAAAGACCATAGAGATCACCCATGCGGACTTCTGGGGGCACCCTTCTGTTCAGCTTCCCCCTCTCTAAAAGCCGTTCCCATGAATTGCAGCTTCCTCAGAGGCCCTGAACTCTAACCTATGCTTTTCACTTCAGTGAGACCGGCACGCCCGTATTAGGCTCAGCCTTCTCCCACTGCATCGCAGAAAGCTCCCCCGGGCCAAAAGCTCGGCAAATGTAGAGCTCCTCACCTCCTGCGTGTCCCTTCCCACAAGGATTATCATTCGGCTAGCCATAGCCAATGGCTAAAGCAGTTTCTCAGATATTTTGCCTGAATATATTCTTGTTTGTTGTGGGAAAGTGAGTTCCATACCAGTCACTTTGTCATAGTCAGGAGCAAAAGTTCCATGATTATTTATCCATCTCTGCCTCTCCCGCCATCACTTCTCTCTCCTAGACAGTGAGATCCTTGAGCACAGGGACAGGAACTTTTTATCTTTATGTTACTCAGTAGGCCCTCGATAAATAAAATAATTTCTTCCTACTTTTTACCTTCTTAGCAGCCCTTGATGGTTAATGTTAAAAAAAATTGTTAATCAAGCAGTGATGTTGGGGGATCTGAGTGTCTATTCTGTGATTTTCCCAAGTGCCATATTCCACAACGCATCAGACCATGGAGGGATATCCAGTGCATGGCAGGTAGACCTTCCCCAAGATCCATTTAGGATGCAGGAGTCACCTTATCTGGTTCCCTGATTGACCTTGGCCGGGTTGACACCAAGATAGGGACCCTTTCCCTGTGCTCTTGTCAATAGTCAGCCCCCTTGGGAAGCCCCACTCTATCCAGTCGCTCATTGTCACCACTGTAAGTTGGAGGAAACACTTCTGTGGCCATTTCCTGAATCTCTTTCCTTAAGGTCATATTTATTTCCCCTTTGTACTTAGAGTCAGAAGGTCCCTGGGTTCACATTCTTGCCCCACCTTTTACCGATTAAGTGATCTAAAAACAGTACAAATCCTCTCTATACTCATTTTTCTTTCTTTCTTTTTTTGGCCTTCCTTCTCAGTGTGTGGGATCTGAGTTCCCTGATGAGGGATCAAACCGACGCCCACATGGACCAAAGCCCGTGAAGCACTGAGTCCTAACCACTGGACCCCCAGGGAATTCCCTATACTCGTTTTTCTTATCTGTAAAAAATAACTGTTCCCTGCCCTTTTCCCCACCCCCACTCCCAACACCCACACATGTTTATGAGGTTCTAGAAATGAGGGATATGAAAGCCTTTAGAATCTGAAAAAACACAGAAAAGTATGTTCTTATTGTTGTTATTATTTGCAGAGATCCTGTAGGTCTATCAATGCAAATTCATTCCTCTGAGGACTTCCCTGGTGGTCCAATGGCTAAGACTCCATGCTCCCAAAGCTGTGGTCCTGGGTTCGATCCCTGTTCAGGGAACTAGATCCCGCATGCCACAACTAAGGGCTTGCATGCTGCAACAAAGATCCACAGCAGTCAAATAAATAATTTTTTTTTAATTTGTTCCTATAGTTAAGGAGTCTTGAGTGTGGAGTATGTGTATTGGTTCACAACATTCTCCTCCTACACATTTGGCAGAGGCTCTTCTGTCCATCGAGAGAGAGGGATGACAGAGCTATTCCTTTGGCTTAAAGGAAATGAGTTTTCAGAGTCTACGCTGACTTAAAGATGATAGAACGTGGAATTTCTGGGCTCTAGGGAGCTGTATGGGAAAGTAGGCCTAGATTTTTATCAAAGTTGTGAAGGGATGAGCTCAGCCTTGGCATTTCACATTCATTCACAAGCATGTATTAGGCGCCTGCTGTGTGTCAGCATACTGAGGATGCTGCAGTGAAGAGCACCAAGCCCTGCCCTCCCAAAGCTTGAGCCCCACTGGGCCTAAGACAGTCAAGTTCTGTCTTGGCGTGCGTTCTCACATAAGCCAGACCTTTCTCTGCTGAAAAGAACAAGTAAGAGGCCAAGGACTTTCTGTCTCAACTCATCATACAAAGTACCACCTGGCCAAGCCGGGGTTCAAGCTCTGTGAGCACAGAAGGCATCAGATGACTGCTCACACGCCGTCTCAGACCAGTCCAGACTTACTCCGTCCAACCCCCAAGCCAGGGTGATGCCTCATTCCAGTAACAGAGCTGCTGCTTGACTTCTGGTCCCACATTCCTGTTCAGGTATCTTTCTATTCTCAGTCACCCTCCCTGGGGCCCTGCTTCAGTAAATCCAAACTTGCAACTGGGCTCCAGACGTTTTTTCCAGCCATGCCATGTGGCTTGTGGGATCTTAGTTCCCCAACAAGAGATTGAACCCAGGCCACTGCAGTCAAAGTGCCAAGTCCTAACCCAGAGTTTGCTCAAGTTCCTATGCATTGAGTCGGTGATGCTACCTAGCCATCTCATCCTCAATTAATGTGCGCTCTTTCTTCCCCTTAGGATCAATTCATCCGTGCTGAATTCCCCTAATTTTCTCTGCAAGTCAAGCTATCCCCTGCTTCATTGTTGCTGCTTGTCGCTAGCCTCCTGGGCGCTAGTTGAGGCGAGCTGATTACTTGAGGCGAGCTGACTACTTGAGGCAGAGGGATGTTACAGGCTATGGGGAGGGTCCTTGCTGGTCAAAGTGACCATCCCCTGATATAACTCCTGGGTCAGGTCCCTGTCCCTATTCCAACCCCTGGAAGATCTTTAGCATAATCAGTGTCGCTGGGACAAGTCTCAGATCGTCCCAAGTTCATGGACTACTCTTCTTGCCAACACCCAAAGCATCAGGGCTATTCTGAAGCCAGGGACATTGTTTCTTCACCACAAGTCCTTGGATGAGTTTCAAAAGGTCTGTGAACCCCCTCTGATAGCCAAAAGTTTGTGTATTCTACAGAAATAGCCCTTAGGTTTCACTAGTTTCTTAAATGGTCTGTGACCCATGTGTTAAGAACTATCACTTTGGGATAGGGGAACCCTAGAGTCTAGCCCTAGCCCATGAGGCTGGGAGGCCTTCTTCTGGGCCACTGAGGACTCAGAAAGGCCCAGTGTCAACAGTATCCACAGGTCCTTACCATCACTCCAAGAAACAGGGCCCAGTCACTGGGTGCCCCCAAATCTGCCTGAATCCACTCCCCAATCTCTCAACCCAGTTCTTCCCAACAGGGAGTGTTATCTCCCCAGGTCTCCAGCCAGAGAATGGTCTCTCCCCACCACCCCCCATGTCCCCTCACTGTCATAAGCTGCTGACCCAGGCGCTTTCCCCCAAGTATGATTTTCCTCTGAGGAAAAGAACTAGAATTTGAGAGTACTTCTCTGATAAATACATAAATATCTTTCTTTTTATATACCACTTTCTTTATAAATATTGATCATTTCCCTTAATCCTCCTAATAACTCAGTAGAAACTGAGGTCAAGTAGGGTAATAGAACAATTATTACTGTTGTTATTATATTATCTCTCATTTATTTTGTAATTTTTATACGCAAAATACTATGCTAAGGAATTTTTTCATACTTTATTTAATCAGCACAAAATAGGCATGGGAATCCTGATCTTACAAGTGAAAAAATAGACGCTCAGAGAAATGGGATAGTTAGCTGAAAAGCACCTAGGGGGACTTCCCTGGTGGTCCAGTGGCCAAGACTCTGCACCCCCAATGCAGGGGGCCTGGGTCCAATCCCTGGCCAGGTAACTAGATCCCACATGCCACAACTAAGACCCAGTGAAGCCCAATTAATTATTATTTTTTTAAAAAAGTGTGCCTAGGTAGTAAGTGAAAAGCACGGACTGAGAAAACAGGTCCCTCTGACTCTACACCCCACTGTCTCCCTAACTATAAGTGGGGCTATAGGTTGCCCAATACCCTCTAATGTTTCAAGTGGGCCTTGCTATGTTCATGCGAGGAATTCATATTGGAATAAAGGAAGAAATTAAATCGGGAGGTTCATAAAGAAGTCTCCCCGAGGGTCCCTGCAGCCCAGGCCAAGACTGGGAATTCTGTGCTCCCTGCCCAAGAAGCACACAGAACATTTTCTCCAGAAAAAAGCCTTTTCCTTATCCTCCCACTCCCTAGCCCTGCTCTATTTCCAGGTCCTGACCACTTCCTGTCTTAACTGTTACAAGAAGTTACCAGCCATGCCCGCCTGACTCCTGAGATATGACAACTACACCGGAAAAACCTGGGCGTTAGACCAAGTTCTGGGCCAAACAGAGAGCCCTTGGGATTCAGCTTTTCCCTGAAAGGATGACACAGAGAGGGGTGACTGTGAGCTGGGTGTATGATCGGCAGTGTACCTCACTTCCCCAAGGCTCTGGCTGCTCCCAACCCAATAAGGCCTGCGGTAAGGACTTGGGAGCCCCAAGGTCAGAGGAAGGAGTGGAAGGGGAAAGCCCATACCTAGGGCACTCCAACCAGGACCCCTGGCAGGAGAACACCTTGACCTCCCGGATTCCTCCTCCTTCCCTCTCCTCCTCCCTTCTGGAGCTCAGTCACCCATGATTACCCTGAAGGCTATGTTCCCCATCTGTGGATGGTTACTTGCAACCACCACTCATCTGTCTTCCAGACCCTGTGTCTTTGATTCTTCCTTGGAAACCCTACACTGTAACCATTCCCTAAGTACTCTAAGGCTTTTGAAGTAGCACCTTCAGACTGGGAGCATCCTAGTTTTCTAGAGCTTTCTTCTGCCCAGGTCACAAAATGAACCTTTATTTCCTACTGCCTCAGAACTCAACTGAGCAGTCCATTAAGGTAAGATGACAGAATGGTGACAACTTCAAAGGTAGCAATTGTCAAGGGCTTATTATTTGCCAGGCACTAATATTTCACAGGGACTTCCCTGGCAGCCCAGTGGTTAAGACTCTGTGCTTCCAGTGCGGGAGCACTGGTTGGGGAGCTAAGATCCCGTGTGCTATGGGGTAAGGCCAAAAAGTGAATAATAATGGACATTTGGGACACTGAGGCAGGCGACCATAAGTGTCCTTTGAGGCTGGAAGACAGAACTCTTAGAGACACTTGGAAACTAATCACAGCATGGCAGAAGCTGGAGGAGACGCACATGGTAAATTGCCAAAGGTACATGCAATTAGCTACATGGACTGGGGACGTTAAATCTCTCCCCTATTTATCTGTAGCAATTTTTTAATTGCATTTTTTATCAAGCTGTAAAACAAAAGCAAATAAAAAATACAAGAGTGATTATCACACAAGACTACTCCTAACAAGTCCGAATTCCCAGAAAAAAAAAATAAATTTAGTAACATGTCCACCTTAATTATGGGCTTCCCAGGTGGCGTCGTGGTAAAGAACCCATGTGTCAATGCAGAAGACACCTCTTAGGTAGGCGGGTTCTTTACCACTATTTTGATGAGTGCTGTTTCTCTCCCTCTTGTTTCCCAGGTATTTCTGTTATTTGGGGATTTCCCAAAAGAATAAGAGTTCTTTCATTTTCCTTCTTTTGCTAGAACTGTATGTGCTGCCTAGAATACCCCTCTGACTATAGAGTTAATGACTGAGTTCTTACTAGGTTACAAATGCTGTTTTGTTTTGGGTGGACTTTTTTCGATTTTTTCTTTGTAATGTATTGGAGTAGAGTTGATTTACAATGCTCTGTTAGTTTCAGTTGTACAGCAAGTTGACATATACATATACATATACAATGCTGTTATACATATACAAATATATATACAAATGCTGTTTTAAGTGCTTTACATTGATCAACTCACTGGACCCTTGTAATAACCAAATGAGGTCAGTACTACTGTTATCACCATGTTATAAATTAGGAAATTGAGGCTTGGAGAGGTTGAAAACCTTGCCCAGGGTCACACTGCTCATGAGTGTAGACCCATCCTGACCCTGAGACTACGCTCTTAACCACGGCTCTCTTCTAAGAGCACGCTTCAAGTCACCCGCATCCTCTACAGTTTCAGTGCCAGCCACTCCTCCTCCAAAGAGCCTTCGCTGATGTCCTAACTGGAAATAGTGCTGCTTTTCCCTTAAAAATCCCCCCACTTCTTTGTTAGTATCTATCTTATAGCCTTTGCCTTCCGCTTGATATTTTTCTGTTTGTGCACCATATATGTCTTAGCTACCCACTCCAGTATTCTTGTCTGGAAAACCCCATAGATAGAGGAGACTAGGCTCCAGTCCATGGGGCCTCAGAGAGTCAGACGCGACTGAGCACAGGCATAAAACTATGTCTTAACTTACCTACCAGCTCTGAGTGCAACGACCAGGTCCTGTTGAATTCTCTAAACCTCAGAGGCCTGCCAAAACTCCAGCTGCCATTATCAGAAATTAGACACTGGCAAAATATCACCAAGACTAAATTCTAAAAACAAAAACTTGCAGTACCAGTAATAAAGTGCACTAAATTAATGATTATGAAGCTAACTACACAAGAGTGCTCTCCACATTCCAGCTGGTGACCAAGCTTTTAAATGCTAGATCTTTAACCTCTGGCTGCTCCTCAACGTGTAGGGCACAGAAGGGCTGCAATGAGGGCTGAAGTATGGGTGGGATGGAATGGGAGAAAGTGTAGGGATAACACGATCATTTTTAAAATGTCCTCTGAAGCCCAAGGGCTGGGAACGGAGGGGTCCCTGAGACCAGCACGGCCAGATGCACTGTTTCAAGCTCTTAGATGCCCAGTCCCAAACCTCGCCCTGCACAAAGACAAACTGAGACACTGAGGACACCCTCATCAGCCTGTCCCTACACCGACAACGGCCCCTTGTTATGAAACGACACATCAGCCGCTAATAACTAACATCTTCTGAGACTTATGTAAATGTGAAATGGTGAAGATTTTTTAGGAAGTGCACACACTGTCTTGGGTGTGACCGTAGATGTGTGAGATGAGAATCATCTCCATTCAACAATGGACTCTGTTCTAGGAAGAATAAAACCGCTAGGAGAGCAGGCATGGGAGTGTTGACCATCAAGAAGATTCACAACACAGGGAACACACCTGTCTGAAGGAGAAAGTCCAGCACCGGCCACTGGAGCCTGATCAAGGAGAGTGGAACCGAAGGGACTATGGGGACGCCACAAGCCTGTGGACCCGAGGCACCAGCTGTGGGTGGGGAGGACAGGGAGTGGTGGACACTCACAAGGGTTCAAGCAGGGTCTGGAGCAAGACTCAGAGGGGTGTCGTGGGAATGCTCACTCGGCAAAAAGCAGGGCCACAGAGGAAGTAAAAGTGAAAGGGGGAACTGTCTCTCTAAACCCAAGTGTGACCCAAGGAATGGCTGGGGGAGAGGAGGAAGTAAAGCGGGTCCTGAGAGAAAGAGATGTGCTATTTTAGAGCCTGTGGCCGCCTGGAAGAAGGGCTGCCCAAAGCAGATGCAGTATCAAAACATTCAGAGGAGAGATGAACCGAATCCCACAAAGGCTCCCGGATGGCACTCCTTAGCCTTTTTTGGGTCTCTGACCTTTTTGGAAATGTGATGAAAAGTGTAAGTTCTCGGAAAGAGAGTGTAAATGTGCTCGCAAGTGTCTTTTATGATCAAGAATCTCTGTTCCTTAACACAGTGTTGTAAGCCAATTATATCTCGAGGATAGACACTGGATACACACACACACACACACACATATATCTATATCTATATATAGAGAGAGACTGGAAATAAACACATCAAAATACTAACAGTGGTTTCTCTGAGGGTTGGAGATTATGGGTGATGGTTATTTTTCACTTTATTCTTTTTATGTATGTCTAGTTGTCTGAAATGACAACTTGTAAAATTAGAAAATAATAAATGTCATGAAGATGAAAAAAGATGTCACATTAACAGCTTAAANTATATCTATATCTATATATAGAGAGAGACTGGAAATAAACACATCAAAATACTAACGGTGGTTTCTCTGAGGGTTGGAGATTATGGGTGATGGTTATTTTTCACTTTATTCTTTTTAGGTATGTCTAGTTGTCTGAAATGAACATGTATTGCTGGTAAAATTAGAAAATAATAAATGTCATGAAGATGAAAAAAGATGTCACATTAACAGCTTAAAAGAGAGAATCTCTGTTCCTATCACCGGAGGAATGGACTGTCTTCAAAAGAGAACTATGAACAACTCAGTAAGGAAAGAGGTGGGAAGGGGGCTCTGAAGAGGCTGGTGGAGCTGAGGAAAGAGAATTCGCCAGGGTTCTTATCCAGAATAGACGGGAGGAGGGGCAGCCAAGGGCTTACCACGAACATAAAGTTGTCACATGGGGCTGTGGCCACAAGGCCAAGAAGCCATAAGTCCCGAGTGCACTGAATTCTCTGCTTTGGGCTCTGCTGGGTCTTTGTCCCTGCGAGTGTTTTTCTCTCGTTGCGCTGAGCAGGGGCTACTCTCTAGCTGCAGTGCGTGAGTTTCTCACTGCGGTGGCTTCTCTTGTTGTGGAATGTGGGCTCTAGGGCACACAGACTTCAGGAGCTGAGGCTCCCAGGCCCTAGAGCCCTGGCTCAGTAGCTGTGGCCCAGTGGCATAGCTGCTCTGCGGCACATGCGATTTTCCCATACCAGGGAATGAACCCGTGTCTCCTGCATTGCTGGGTGGATTCTTTACCACTGGGTCATCAGGGAAGTCCCTGAAATCTTGGTAATGTCAAAATTAACAAAAACCTGCTACGCTAAAGTTCTGAGCAAGAACTACAGAAAGGTCACAGTCCTCGGGGCTCCATGAGAGACATCAGCAGGGTTCACCAGCCTCCCTTTGACCTCAGTTCCATCCTTTCTCTCAAGAAGATTAATTTCCAGCTCTGAAGTGGCAAACTACACTGCTAAGAGGGAACTGAACCCCAGGATAGAACACATTAGACGACAGCTGGCCATATGAAATGGACTTGAGAATCTCAGTGTGGAACAAGCACCAGCTGGGAGATGCCCAGCTGAGAAAGAGGAAATGCCAACTTCTATCACGGGATCTAGGTCTTTTCTAGGTCACTTTGGAAGACAAATCCAGGACCAGTGGGTGGAAATTTCCGGGATGTAAATGTCAGATTCCTACTAAGAAGAATATGATTATTTTGGGGGCTCTCGTGGGTGGTACCAAGTCTCCTGCCATAGTAGATATCCAAGTGAGCACTGGACGACTTTTACAGGGCTTTTATGGAAGGGTTTGGATTAGAGGTCTCTTCTAACCCTGAAAACTTACGATTCTGTGGCTCTAAAAGATCAGGGGAGGAAAGAATGAGTACTTTCCCAGCTGAGTTTTAGATTATTTTAACTTTGCTTCTCCGTCTCTGAGCAGCTGCAGCTCATGCCAGTGAGATCCCTGCTCACCCTTCCCCCTTTCTCAGTCTTTCTTCCTTCCCCCTGCCTCTTATCCCACTCTCCAGTTTCTTTTCTCACTCTTCTTTTATCCTTCTTTGTTTCTTTTTATGCAAATCCTAAAAGGCCAAGACCATGATATTCCAAGGTGGCAGAGTGGTAAAGAATCCGCCTACCAATGCAGGAGACACAAGACTCAGGTTCGATCCCTGGGTTGGGAAGATCCCCTGGAGGAGAGCATGGCAATCCACTCCAGTATTCTTGCCTGAAGAATCTCTTGGACGGAGGAGACTGGTGCGCTACAGTCCATAGGGTAGCAAAGAGCTGACACAACTGAGCGACTCAGCACACATGTGCGTGATTATAGCTGGCAAAAAAGAAGGCATCCTGTCAGGAATTGCACTCTCCAGGTCCTTCTCTATTTATATCTCATCCAAGTTTGCCACACCTTCTCCATGAAGCCCTCCCTGGCCATTCCTTGAGACCCAAGTGCTATGATACCATACCTCTCCCTCAGTCCTTAGATATATACGGCCTGGTGTCCTTTCTTCTATTTTTGTCTTATAACTTTTCACCTGTAGATCATTCTTACTTCAGTAGGGTATAAACTCATGGAGTGAAAGACTATGAGTGACTTTGCTTTTGGAACCACCTTTTTGGAAGGTGACTTCCAAAGCGCCTGCAGCTATGCCCTCTGCAGTTATTTTGAATGAATTCTTTCTGCCACTTAAGGTTCTAAACACATACACACAGTGAGAGTGAAAATAAAACAAGACTANTTACTGCAGGTGTTTTTTGACTTCTTACTTTTGCATTCCAGTCCCCTATAATGAAAAGGACATCTTTTGGGGGTGTTAGTTCTAGAAGGTCTTGTAGGTCTTTATAGAACTGTTCAGCTTCTTCAGTGTTCCTGGTCGGGGCATAGACTTGGATTCCTGTGATAGTGAATGGTATGCCTTGGAAATGAACAGAGATCATTCTGAGTTGAGTATAGCAAGCAGTTGGGTGCATTCCAAATGACCTGAATCAGAGAGCTGGAAAGGACATTAAAGATGATCTAATCAACTTCCTTTCTTTGCAACTTGTGGATCAGAAGCCGAGTGTGTGTGTGTTTTAGGAGCCAAACTGGTCTAGATGCCAGGTTTCCATGTGTCCAGAACAGTCCTCTCTCTGCCCCTTCGCTGCAAAACGTTTGAGGGGGTCCTGAAGGAAGCTCACTAATAGTTGTGAGTCTTTTAAAATGAATAAAACTTCCATTTTTCTTAAAACATAGAAATGGACTAAGTGATTTCTGAGGGTTCCTTCCAGCCCAGGGTGGGAATCAGTTTTCCTGTAATTCTGTCTTGGGCGTCCTTTGGAAGCATGGCTGCTGCAATTGTGCCATCTAGTGGTGGGATGTAGGTATTGCGCCACCAGCCAAATACTTTATGGCCCTTTTCTATTAATAAACGAGGCAGATGAAGGCAGCTGAGTGAAAAGAGCATTAAGTCTCCTCATTACCCTTGCCTTGGCTCATTCCCTCCCGCAATGGGAACTTTAAAGGAAACTCCCCAACCTCTCTGACCTGAAGCATAAAACTTTCTCCTCAGCATCTGTCTGCAGGGTTTAGGGTGAGAAGGTAGTTGCCCTGGGGGCCGTGTTTCCTGTACCAATATCTGGGAGGCACGATGCCCAGCCTATGGGTACATTCAGTCATCCTCTGTGCTCCACTAAAGCGATTTTCCCATGTCCATCACTTGCCATCACCCTGTCAGGATGGTGCCATGTCTAGCTCCAGGCTGGAGCCCTCCTTCAGTCCACCCAAGAGCTGGGACACCCCTTCCTTCCTCCTCCCACCCTTATTCATCCTCCTGTGGTGCCACCCTCTCAAGTCCACAGTCAGCCAGCCGGCAGGGTGAGAGAAGGAGCCACAGGGGGCGCAGTGCAGTCCTGTTGCTGTAAGTTACATGGTCTGCCGTGGGTCTGAATTGTGTCCCCCCAGATTCATATCCTAAAGCCCCTAGTCTCCAGTGTGATGCTACTTGGAGGTAAAACCTTTGCTAATTATGTTTTGGTGAAGTCATGAGAGCGGAGCCCTCATCCTGTGATTAGTCTGTCTCTCTGTCTCTTGCTTGCTTGCTCTCTTTCTCTCATCCCTTTTTTCTCTCTGTTAGGATTCAGCAGGAAAAATTAGCCGCCTGGAAGCCAGAAAGAGGCATTACCAGAGCCCAGTCATGCTTGCCCTTTGATCTCAGACTCCAAGCCTCCAAATCTGTGCGAAATCAACGTCTGTTACTGAGCCACTCTGTGCTGTTTGTAGCATTATGTCTGTAGTGTTTTGTCCTAGCAACCCAAGCAGACCAAGACAGGGTCTGAGTCCCGGTTTGAAGTATTGGAAGTCAGTCCATTCAAAGAAAATCTTGCAGATGGGTCAGTTTTACCCATACGTGTTCCCAGATGGGACGAGTGCTGAGCCTTACTGATGGGGCAAAGAGGAGGAGGTTGTGTGTGTGTGCTTAGTCATCCAAGCCCATGGACTACAGCCAGCTAAGCTCTCCCATGAGATTCTCCAGGCAAGAATACTGGAGTGGATTGCCACTCCTTTCACCAAGGATCTTCCCAATCCAGGGATTGAACCTGGGTCTCCTGCATTGCAAGTGGATCATTTACCATCTGAGCCACCAGGGAAGCTGAGGAGGAGGGCAGGGAAAAGATGACTAGGAGCACAAGGGTGCTTGTGTCTTCAGATGAGGAAGCCGAATACCATAAGGAGCCCGGTAAGCCATGCCAGTTCCTGAGGAGGTTCACCAAGTAGGAAATGCTTCCAGAACTATTCCCTCAGGAGCCGAGGTGGCTGATCCAAAACAGCCATCAGGACTGTGAGTAGAGGTCACAGTGCAATGTCACAAGATAAAAGGAGTCTGGGTCCGAGGTCTTTGTGCAGAACGGCTGGACAGCCAAGCCCCGGCCTTCAGTGGGAGGAGAAAACGTACTTTTCGTGTCTTTTAAGCCACTGTCTTTTAGTCTCCGTAACCCACAGCCAAAGATAATCATAACTGATATTGCATTCAATAAGTGTTGGCTGTTATCTGTCACATGACCATAACTATTTAATGTCTGTCTTCCCACTAGATTGTAAGCTCCACGAGGGCAGGGACTGTGTCTGCCCAGTTCAGTGTATCCTCAAGGCCCAAGCCAGCACCATACACACAGTCAGCACTCAGTAAGTGTCTGTCAGATAGTCTGTGACTCCCTTTCCTGCCCTTCTCCTCCCTGAACCTGAGTACCAGCCTTGTGTCATCTTTTCCAGTAAGGTCTCTCCTAAAGCCCACTAAGAAAGATCATCCCCGTCACATCTCACTTCCTCTTGGTGCAGGGCCCTTGGAAATTACACTGTGTGTGATGTGGAAGAAGTGGGCCTGCTGGTGTTGTGCTGTGTGGGGGTCATTCTGTGGTTAGTCCCTGGATGCTTACGTCCTTGCTGAACTGCACGGTAATCGACTTTGGAGGGGAAAACACTTTCAGGTTTTAATCACTGGGAGCTTGGCCCCAATTCCTCCTAAATGTTTACAGCGGACAATAGACACTTCATGGAGAAAGAGAGGGAGGGAGGGAAGGTGGGAGGAAAAGAAGGAAACTGGAGCGAGGGAACCCGGCAAGGCCCCAGCACCGAGGAGGCACGCTGGCATTTCAAGTCAGGGAGAGCGACTCCTAAAAAGGAGAAATGGGGACTTCCCTGGCAGCCCGGTGGTTAAGACTTCACCTTCCAATGCAGGGCATGTGGGTTTGATCCCTGGTTGGGGAGCTAAAATCCCACATGTCTCACGGCCAAAAAGCCAAAATGTAAAACAGAAGCAATATTGTAACAAATTCAGTAAAGATTTAAAAAATGATCCACATAAAAATCTTAATTAATTAATTAAAAAGGAGAAATAATGGGGTGTTCCCTGGTGGCCGAGTGGCTAGGATTCCAGGCTTTCACTGCCATGGCCCAGGTTCAACCCCTGGTTGGGAATCTGAGATTATCTGGCAATAAAATAAATAAAAATTAAAAGGAGAAATTAGTAAGGCCCCAAACGATCAAGCAGAATGGTAGGGATAATACAAGAGAGAAGCTCCCAAGAGCCTAACTTGAAAAAAATTTCAAAGGCCGATTGATGTGTGTTGAAAAATGGGAAAACTGGGGATTCTGGGGACCTGGGTTCATGGGTCATTAGCTGTGACCTTGGGTGAGTCAAGTCTCTCCTAAGGAGCCATTTCCTTCCTTTTACAATCAGCAGGTCTGACTCAGTCAGTGGTCTCCTGGTTGTGCTCTAAGGAGCCCAGGTAGAGGCTCAAGATACAGGCACCCATCCCTCACCTCCTCAGCTAGAGAATCTCTGCTCCGTTCGGTTCCTGCATTGGCTTCTGCACAGAATTTAGTTTGAGTAAAAGGCTATGGAGGCAAGACTTCTCTGCTGGTTCAGTGGTTTAAGACTCTGCTCCCAATGTAAGGGGCCTGGGTTCAATCCCTGGTCTGAGACCGAGATCCTGTATGCCTCAGCTGAGAGCCCATGAATGGTAATAGCCACAGCTACAACCCAGCACAGCCAAATAAATAAATAAACAATTTTTTAAAAGGCTATGGAGCTACAACCACGTTTGAAAGCCACTGGAGTCAATGACCCCTATCACAACTACATAAAGATCTCAAGTTTTATGATTCAACAGGTCTCTCCCATCACTGGAGCCCCTTCCTCGCAGAAGAAAAGATACACATGGTATCTTTTGGGGGCCTTGGTCTCATCTTCCCAAGGAGACTTTAAATTCTGAGGAGGCTGAGTTTGGGCTCAATGTTCTCAGCTTCCCATGACGACTTCCCTTTTGGGCTCATGGAATCTCAGCCTTGGCTGGATTTATAAAGGATGTTTCACAACGTTCTGCAGCTGGATGCCTTGAGAGGGCAGCACAAAGGCTGTGAGAGGAGGAGGGTCTAATCCACCTTGGGGGGCTCTCAGGGATGTGGGGACCCCCATCCAGAGGGGTTCTGCTCATGTATGTGTCTTTCATTTCATGACCTGGTCTGTCCCCTTCTTCTCCATCTCTGGTTTCTTGTCTCTCCTTTTCCCAGTTGCTTCCCTCCACACCCCTGCCTGCCCAGCCTGAGGTCTGTGCTCCCTCTGAGGTCTGTGCTCCCTCTGAGGTCTGTGCTCCCTCTGAAGCCCTGATGCTCCCCCTGATGCAGAGTCCTGTATGGAGCCCTGGGTGTGGCCAGGGAGTCAGTGAGATGCCCAGAACAAGCAGGGCTGCACCAGGCATTAGGGGCCTTGCTCTCAGGGGAAGAGACACCTAAAGGGCCCATATGAAGAGACAAGGGCTGGGACTTCCCTGGTGGCCTGATGATTAAGACTCTGAGTTTCCAATACAGGGGACAGGTGCAAGTTCGATCCCCAGTCAGGGAACCAGGATCCCCCATGCCACGTGGTATGATCAAAAAAAGTTACAAGAGCCATAAACAAAATGTGGTACCTGCACACATACAGCAGAACACTACTCCTCCTTTAAAAAGAAGGGAATTCTGACACTTACTAGAACACAAATGAACCTTGAAGACATTACGTGAAGTGAAATAAATCAGTCACAAAAAGACAAATACACTATGACTCCACTCATATGAGCTATCTAGAGTAGTCAAAGCCATAGATCCAGGACGTAGAATGGTGGTCGCCAGGGACTGGAGAGAGGGGGAAATGGGGAATTACTGTTTAATGGATATAGAGTTTCAGTTTTATAAGATGAGAAAGTTCTGGAGGCTTGCTTCACACCAATGCGAACACACTTAACACTACAGAACTGAACACTTAAAAACTGTTAAATGGAAATTTTTATATTATGTGCTGCAAGAATACTGGAGTGGGTTGTCATTTCCTTCTCCAGGGGATCTTCCCAACCCAGGGATTGAATATGGGTCTCCTCTATTGTAGGCAGATTCTTTACCATCTGAGCCACTAGGGAAGTCCCGTTATGTTATGTGCATTTTACCACAATTTTTTTTTAACAGAAGAGGAGGGAGCAAGGACCATTTGAGGATCCCTTGGTATCCCCAGGGCTCCTAGTGGAACCTCTTTCTGCTTGTCACCCGGACAGACCTAAGATAGAGAGTCAGCCTTGGAAGGAAATGAAGCTCCTCCTGATCACAGCTCCTCAGACTGCAGACCCTTCCAAAACTCTGCTCACAGTCTGATCCTCCTGTTTCTAGCTCCCTGGGCCCAGCCCATGTCCCCCAGCTCTCAGATACTGCTCATTCTTCTGAGAAATATGCGTGAGGCCTCAGGTGACATTATCACACACACTCACAAAAACCCAACTCAAAGAGTTAACTGGGTTTAGAAAACAACTCAGAGGCTGGTTGGGACCTCGGCCCAGCCTTGCTGAAGCTGTTTATTTATGGGGAGGACTGTGGGCCCTTGAAGTCCCCAGGGCTGCCATGCAGTGGAAAGTCCAGGACTCAGCTCCAGCTCAGTCACTCTGGGCCTCTTGGTAACTCACCTGGGCTAAGGCCCCGGGCCGGGCACCTGAAAGAGAGCGTGAGATGGAAAGAGTTCTACTTCCCCTCCACACCCCACCCCCACCAGCCAGCACCAAGGCTGAAGGGACTCAGGGAAGCAAGTGAAGAGGATCAGGGTCAAGGGCATAGGCCTGGGACATTCTCTTCCACCTGCAACCTGGCTCCTCACAGCCAGAAGCCTACACTTGAGCGATTCGTCTGGCCTTGAGAGACCCCGGAAGAGGCAGGAGGATGTGACTGGTGGGTCAAGATTGGGTGCAAAGACCAAGGAGGTCAGGGGCAGGGCAGGAAGGGATGAAGGGGAGGCGACAGGAGCGCTCAGAACGCAGGGGCGATCGGTGGGGCCCGACTGCTGTCTCCTGCAGTGTCCTCGAAGGGGGTCAAACCAGAAGAGAAGGGCTCTAGGGCATACGGTGTGGCTCTGGGCACCCCCCGAGGGGTGGGCTGCACTCACCCGGGAGGGTCTGCTTCACCCAGACATGATGTGCTTGACAAAGGCTGGGAGAGAAGACGGAAGACAGCCACGTCACATGGCCCCTCTCGGCCCCTTAAACCCCTCCCCTGGTTTATGCCACCCGACCGCAAACCTTCCCGCCACCCTTTCTTCAGACTATGATTCCTTTTCCCGTTTGGGGTTGATGGGGAGAAGGTGGAAGAAAGGAAGGGAACCAACCGCTGCTCTGTGTGCACTCTCTGTGCTGATAGCAGACATGGATAAAATGAGCTACATTATCTCTGCCAACCCCTGCAACCCTGGGAAAGGGGCCAGCATCACCCCGTTGCTCAGATGAGAAAACCAGTGTTAAGAGAAGGTAGGTGACTTGCTTAAGATCACCCAGCTGGTTTATCACAGAGCTATCTCCAAAATCCATGCTCCTTCCATTACGCAGTGATCTTCACTCCCAGGAGGGAAAAGAACAGTATCCACTGGGAGCTCACCAAAGACCACAAGGTACACGTATCCTCTAACTCCTGCATCTGTTCTGTCCTGCAGCCTCTCCTGGCCTGAGCTGTACCCACCCCACCCCGTCCCTGGCTGCCCGAGGAGGTGCGAAATGAGCTGTACCTTCGTAATTGATGCAGCCATTGGCATCCTCCTGACCCGCTAACAGCTGCTCCACTTCAGCCTCACTCATCTTCTCTCCTGGGGTGGGAGACAGTGGGCACTTAATGACAGATGGGCAAAGGAGGACCGGCCAAACCCAAACACCCCCTTGAGTCTGATGGCCCAGGACTTCCTGGATCAAGGAAGTGGTCAAACCAAACCTCCCCCAAGGCTCTGAGAGGTGGAGTCAAGGTCTTAAGACCCTTCCTAGCCCCCAAGGTCTCTCCCTCTCCCTACAGCCACCAGCGGATGAACAGACCAAGGCCGTAGCGACAGAGACAAAGACAAGGACGGGGTCCTGGGTCCCACCTCTCAGGCCTCACCCCTGCTCTGCCAGCCTGCTTTCCTCTCCTTCCAACCCTGCTGAGCAAACCCAGCTGGGGACGATGGTACCTACAGAACCCAGGGAGACGGGCTTGGACCAGAACATGAGACTCAGGATGCAGGGAGCCCCACATCACCCCAACATACACCTCTCAGATGCTTCTCATCCTCTGTTCCTCTCCCTTGGGCTCCACCCCTGCCTGGCTGGCATACGAACCCAGGGTAGCGAGGACGTGGCGAAGCTCAGCGCCCATGACCGTGCCGTTGCTCTCCTTGTCGAACACACGCAGCCCCTCCACAAAGTCCTCGTAGGTGCCCTGCTCCTTGTTTCGGGAGATGTGCTGCAGGATGGGCAGGAAGGTCTCAAAGTCCAGCATCTTGGAATTCATCTCTTCCAGCGGGGACCGGGAAGGAAAGCAATTCGACGTGAGCTTGAGGGGAGCAGAGGCTCGGGAGGGGTCTCATCTGGCTCTGCCAGGCTAGCCTGAGCTCAAGTGCTGTCACTTCTGGGTGGGGCCCCCAGTCAGGAGTCCTGGAGGGCACGAAGCCCCAGGAGCCCTGCAAGAGCTGGCTCTGGGCACTCTTCTCAATGAAAGGACCTGGGATCTGTGACTCTACCCTGACCTCTGAACTCCAGGCGGCCAGTGGGGCAGGGAGGTGAGCAGCCCCAAGTTCTCACATTCACAACTCGGACTTTGGACACGTGACAGACTCCCAGTCTCAAGGGTAAACTGACAAGACTGCAGAAAGAAAACTTTGTACAACTCCAAATTTGGGTCCCCTCACTAGTCCCCACCGCCTGGAGCAAGTCTGAATCAATAATAACTAGCACCTTTCTCCCACACTGTGGTGTGTTAAAAGTTTTAATGTGCTTTTGACAAGCTATAAACTGCAAAAAGAAATTGGCAAAAGACAATTTCTGTTATTAAACTACAGATTGCAATAAAGAACTCCTACTGAACAGTAAGAAAAAGATGAGAAACCTGGCACAAAAACTCTTGAATATTTACCAAAGTTAAAAAAAAAAAAAAAAAAAAAAAACTTTACTTTCATAGAGGTAAAACCATTTTTAAGTATCCCAGGGCTGGCATTGCTTTCTTTTATAACCCAGAAACCTCCCACAATGGAAAGACCCAAATATCTTTTGCGCTCTGAGAAGCTCTACTGACATGGGCAGGCTCCTGGTCCTCTGGTCCTTTCTGATCCACATCCTTCACCCTTGCTGGTGTCTTCCCCAGCAAGAGTAGGAAGGAAAGGCCCCAGAACCAAGGAAGAGGGCAGGAAGGCCATAATACAGGGCCCAGGAAATCTCTAGAAATGATCCACCCTGGCTAAGGGCTCCTGCCCAGGTCCGCCCTGCCCCAGCCCCTCAAAAGGACTCACGTGTTAGGGCAGCTGTTAGCCTGACTGCCACAGTGACAGACAACATTCACAAGTGGGACCCCTTGCCCCACTTTCTAAACCCTCATTCAACAAAACCTATCTAATTCAAACCAGTGAAATGGGCACCATTATAGAGCTGAGCCTGCGTCTGCTCTAATTTATAGTAAATGAATAATTTGCACTATTATCTGTGATACAACTCATAGTGGTCACAGGACAGCTCAAGGCTGTAACACCTCACCCACAATTTCTGGTGGAGGCGGGGGCGGTGGTCAGTTCCCAATTTCCCTCCCAGCCCCCCTGCCCCGTGTCCCAGGCACCCTGAAGCAGTAGAAAGTCGTGCCTGCTCCCCAGGAGCTCCCACTCTTACTGAGAAAATGAGAACAAGCCCAGGTCACACTCTTTTGAGGACTGACCAAGGGCCAGATGTTTCTGGGTAATTCTAGCAATGGGAGGCAGGTAACCTGGGGAGAGCAGGTTGGTCTAGAAGGGAGAGAGCCCCAGGGGTGGAGAGGGGAGGCTGACCTTCCGGCTTGGGCTTGCCCAAGACACGCAGCACCTCGGCATTGGTGGGGTTCTGGCCCAGAGCTCGCAGCACGTCCCCACACTGCCCATAGGCGATCTTCAGCTCTCCAGTCGGGGTCCGGTCAAACAATGAAAAGGCCTCTTTGAACTCTGCAGAGAAAAGACTGATTGCAGCCCCCTGGGGCCAAGCGAAGGCAGTGACTAGAGGCTGATCAGCTTCTACCCTCGTTGAAGAGCAGGTCAATGGAGTTGATAAAATATTTCTCTACAGCCAGCACGCCAGCCCCTCCCTAGAACCCATGCCCAGCCCATCTCTGACAACTAAAGCAGTGTCCTGGAGCCCCCATGGCCTGTTCCATCACTGGGCCTGGGATCTCTTCCAGCAACCACTTGTCACATCATTTGATGTCTCCCCTGCCTCTACCCTTCCCATCCACTCATCTTTCCCTATGCAGATGAGGTGCCTGACAGTGAAAAAAAGCAGGGAAGTAAAAAGAGCACTGGCTCAGGAGTCAGGACTCCTGGCTTCTCCTCCTGGCTCTGCCAACCAATGTAGAATAAGCTGGGCTGGGTCTCCGTTCCTTAAGCAAACACACCAAGAGTCAGTCCTCACCTGACCCTCCCAGTTGAGTGCCGAAGGAGGGGGCAGTGTGTGGAGCCACTTTGCAGAGTGATAAGACCCGTTCAGAAGTCAGCCAATAACAGTAATGCCTGTCCCAGGCTGAAAAGGAGCTCCCAGGCCAGACAAGGTGACAAGGTTGGATAGTCAACCCACCCCAGTTCTGCCACTGACCCACAGGTGGCCTCGGGTAAACTCCCAACTTCTGTGGGCCCCCTGTCTCTCAGCTCTAAGGGGGAACGACAGTGTGCACCTGTTGGGGCTGCCGGGGATGACAAAGCCCCCCAAGCATGGTGTCTAGCACGTGGTAAATGACTTAGCTAACTGTATGTGTTTGTGTGCGCACACACCTGTGGGGTCAATCACATTCAACTCTTTGCAACCCCATGGACTGTCGCCCAACAGTCTCCTCTGTCCTTGGGATTTCCCAGTCAGGAATACTGGAGTGGGTTGCCATGCCCTTCTCCGGGGGATCTTCCCAATCCAGGGATCAAACCCACGTGGATTCTTTACCACCAATGCCACCAGGGAAGCAGGCAAGTGGTTATTATTACATTCCTAGTTCTGAAGCCAGACTCCCAGAAGATACCAGTGCAGGAGTCCAGGGCGCCAGGCTGAATGAAGGCACTCCTGGGCCCTTTGCAAATAACCTCAATTCCTCATCAATTTGGGTTCAACCAGCTCATTACCAGGGATAATTTGGACTGGGTATGGCACTAAAGTACCCTTGTGCCACCCATGAAGAAGCAGTTTACAAGGTGGATTAACAGTATAAACCTAAGAAGAATGTGTGAGCTACTTAAGAGAAAAGCTGTTTTTAATCCTCTCTAAGTACTTTAGAAACACTTACTTCCTTAGAGGTGGCATATGGATTATTTACAAATCATTCCACATATCAAAACAGGTTCCCCAAGACGTTTATCTGCAGCTCTTTATTAGGCTTTGTATGAATTGCAAAGAGATAAAACTACATGTCTTTCAAATTACTAAATAATTGAGCTCAAATTCCATTTCCACTGCTTACTAGCTATGTGACCTCGGGCAAGTAAATATTTAACCTCTATAAACCTCTTCTTTTATAAATGGCACCTACCTCATAGGATCCTTAAATTACATTCGAATAAAATACAATAGCGCAGGTAAAAATATCTTAACTCTTGTCACTTCCCTGACAATACTGTTAGTAATCTCTCATTGACTTTAATCCCAATTTTAACACTTAACTGTGTGATCTTAGCCAAGCCACATAACCTCACTGAACCTTGGTTTCCTCCTCTGTCAGAAGTGTTAGAGGACAAACTTAAAGACGCAGTCTCCACATAAAAGAATGATATTTTACAGGAAGATTGAACAAGAATAAGAACGATGACCTCTGGTTCCAGCACTTATCATGGGCCAGCCTCTGAGCTGATAACTTTGCGTGAATTACCCCATCTGTATTTACAAAAACTTTATACTGTAGCTATTACTATCCTCATTTATAGGCCACTCTAGATGTGACTTCCAGCCAACTATTAAGGAAAACAAGTGAGGAGAGAGGAGGAGGAGGAAGTGGCCTGTTGTCCCAGTGAATGTTCCTGCCTGCTGGGAAGGCTGGCACACACATTAAAACCTGACCTGAAGTCTAGGATGGCAACTAGGGGAAAATGAGCCCAGCGATCTCAAGGTAGATGAGAGATGATACTCATGGTCTCTGAAGAAACTTTTTCTCAAAGTTCTATAGTAGCGAGCTGTCTGCTAGAGCAATGAGCAATGCTGATGATTCCTTTCCAAAGGGATATGGAAATCTGTAGAGGGACCAGAGAAGGAAGTCAAGAGTTAGAAACTAGCTCCTATGAGAAAAAATATATATAAAAGAATTGGGGGCTATACCACCCGGAGATTACAAAGCTAAGAAAGGATTTGATGACTATCCTCAAATAGATGGAGGTTATCTAGAGAATGCTGGAAAGAATCACAGAATTTCTGAATTGAAGAGAATCAAATACCTTCACTTTGCAGAAGAGAAAATTCAGGTTTAAAGAAGTGACTTGCCCTAAGTCTCATGGCCACTAGTGGCAGATTTCGGGCTAATAGCCAAGTCTCCTGGTTCCAAATCATGTTCTTTCCAGCAAAACAGAAGAAAATCATCTTCAGCTTCACCAAGGAGCAAAGGAAGAGATGGGAGCAAAATCAAAATAGAAACAATTCGAATCCAACCTAAGGAACAATGCCTTCAAAGTCAGAGGGATGAAAGCCTGGAATCAGCTAAGTCCCAGCCCTGAAAATCTTCATGAAGAAAAGAGGCAGCCAGATGTCCCGGTGGCTTTGACCAGGATTCTCACTTGGGAAATGAAAAATTTTTATCACTGATTTTCTAGCCTTCCTGCGTACCACGGTGTTTGTATATACAATGAGTATAAATTTAACTTGTTGTTACTATTTAGTCGCTAAGTTATTTCTAACTCTTTTGCAACCCCATGGACTGTAGCCTGCCAGACTCCTCTGTTCATGGGATTTCCCAGGCAAGAATACTTGAGTGGGATGCCATTTCCATTTCCAGGGGATCTTCCTGACCCAGGGATCGAACCCACGTCTCCTACATTGGCAGGCAGATTCTTTACCACTGAGCCACCTGGGAAGTCCATCAGTTCAGTTCAGTTCAGTCACTCAGTCATGTCCAACTCTTTGCGACCCCATGAATCGCAGCACGCCAGGCCTCCCTGTCCATCACCAACTCCCGGAGTTCATTCAGACTAAGGTCCATCGAGTCAGTGATGCCATCCAGCCATCTCATCCTCTGTCGTCCCCTTCTCCTCCTGCCCCCAATCCCTCCCAGCACCAGAGTCTTTTCCAATGAGTCAACTCTTCGCATGAGGTGGCCAAAGTACTGGAGTTTCAGCTTCAGCATCATTCCCTCCAAAGAAATCCCAGGGCTGATCTCCTTCAGAATGGACTGGTTGGATCTCCTTGCAGTCCAAGGGACTCTCAAGAGTCTTCTCCAACACCACAGTTCAAAAGCCCATATATGTAACTAAAATGCATTAAAATTAATTTTAAGAATTTCACAGCACTCCGGACTATTGACAGAAGGTGAGTGTCAACAGGATAATACAAAAATGGAGTCAGATTTAGTTTACTAGATTCAAAATGCATCTGCCATCATCACGACCCTTTTGTGAGCAACTGGCTTTTTGGGAGGGGAAACTTGACAATAACTATTACAATTCTAAATGCACATAGACTTGACACCTTCCTGGTGGTCCAGTGGTTAAGAATCCGCCTTGCAATGCAGGACGCCGGTTCCATCCCTGGTCAGGAAACTAAGATCCCATATGTGTGTCCTTAGTCACTCAGTCATGTCCAACTCTGCGACTCTGTGAACTGTAGCCCACCAGGCTTCCCTCTCTTTGGGATTCTCCAGGCAAGAATACTGGAGTGAGTTGCCATTTCCTTCTCCAGGGGAATCTTCCTGACCCAAGGATCAAACCAGCATCTCTTCTGTCTCTCGCATTGCCAGGTGAGTTCTTTACCACTAGTGCCACCTGGGAAGCCCCAGGATCCCATATGCCAAGGAGTAGCTAAGCCCACTCTCCACAACTAGAGAGTCTGTGAGCTGTCACACAAGCTCCTGCATCACANCCTGACCCAAGGATCAAACCAGCATCTCTTCTGTCTCTCGCATTGCCAGGTGAGTTCTTTACCACTAGTGCCACCTGGGAAGCCCCAGGATCCCATATGCCAAGGAGTAGCTAAGCCCACTCTCCACAACTAGAGAGTCTGTGAGCTGTCACACAAGCTCCTGCATCACATGGTGAAGACTGTGTGGGCCCCAAAGACCCGAGGCAGCCTAATTAATTAATTTTTCAGAATAAAAAAAAATTAAATGCACATATCCTTTGACTCATTGCTAGGAAAGTCTCCTGGGGAAAGCATAAGGATTTTTCCCCCAGCTGGGGATAATCCAAAGGTCTAGCAATATGAGCTAATTGGATCAAAAACTACATCAACATGTGAGAATCTATACAATGGTTTAAAAGAATGATGTAGAACTGTTTTGTGTTAAATATTAGAAAACACATTTAAATAGATTATTAAATAATATACAGTGTTATATATCGTTGAACCCAAATGTATATTAAATGAAAGGTGCAGGACAGTATGTACCATAGGACTCAATCTGTGTAAACTTTACACATACATACATACTTACTGGTATAACATGATATATTTTTATCAAAGGACACATAGACCTGTTAACAATGACTGTTTTGGGGAGAGCAGATCAGCATGAAAGGAAAGCAAGGGGAAAATATTTTTATTTTCATTCCTTATTTTTAAGTAGTATACTAATTTTTATCACGTGCTTGTGTTAGTTTAATTTTTTCAAATATAGCCAGTGCTTAAAATCAAGGAATTCGATCGAGTGACCTTTCAAGGTCCCTTCCAGTTCATATGATTTTCTGTCCAAGAGTGATTTGATGGGGGAAACAGAGGGATAAATTGCACTGAGGGTGAGGCTCTAAAGTAGATATCACATGATGAAACATTTCATTCTCAAGACACCAGAATCCTACAAAAGAAGGGCTGAGGGGCTTGTCTAGAAGCTACACTTAATAATATTTATATAACATTGAGAAAACAAATTGTCTTCATCAAAGACAGAGAAGAGTTGATGGAGACCACAGGTGGACTAGGGTCCCCCCAAGTCACTGCTGGCCCTGCCACCATTAGGGGGTTGAGTGTCTTGGCAGACTTCATGATGCGGAGGGAGAGAGCTGGTAGCCTAAGGAGGGCTTTTCAATAACAGGAACAGAAATGATGGCTTTTAAATATCTTGAATTTTAGGGTAGAGAAAAGAAAAAAAAATTTTTTTTTTTTTTTGCTGTGCATCTGTTATGTTCCAGGCCGTCTGGCAGAGCTGTTCAGAACTCAAGTCTGGAATCAGATTGCCTTAGCTGGAATCTTGGCTTCACCACTAACTATCTGTGTGAAACTGAGCAGACCACCCAACCTCTTTGTGCCTTGGTTTTATCACCTGTAAAGTATGGTGGTGATAGTCCCTACCTCATAGGGTTGTGGTAAGAATTAAATAAATTAATCCATGTAAAGTGCTTAAGTAATAACAGTCAAAAAAGAGCAAACCCATACTTGCTGTTTCGTTTTTGTTTGTTTGTTTGTGGTTGCGGTGTTTTTATGGATTGTTTTTTTGGCCACACTGGGGATCTCGATTCCCCGACAAGGGATCGAACCCTGACAGTGAAAGCCCAGAATCTGAACCATGAGGCCACCAGGGAATTCCTTATACTTGCTATTTTGCATAACTGTTTTCCAGTCATGCCTTTGTGTACCCTGACTCAAAAACAGGTTTTCCCTGATGATGGTGGTGATGATGGTGATGTTAGTGATGATGTTGGTGGTGGTGGTGGTGATGGTGACGATGGTGATGATGGTGATGGTGGTGATGATGGTGATGCTAGTGATGATGATGGTGGTGGTGGTGATGGTGTCGATAGTGATGATGGTGATGGTGATGGTGGTGGTGATGGTGATGCTAGTGATGATGATGGTGGTGGTGGTGATGGTGTCGATAGTGATGATGGTGATGGTGATGGTGGTGGTGATGGTGATGCTAGTGATGATGATGGTGGTGGTGGTGATGGTGTCGATAGTGATGATGGTGATGGTGATGGTGGTGGTGATGGTGATGCTAGTGATGATGATGGTGGTGGTGGTGATGGTGTCGATAGTGATGATGGTGATGGTGATGGTGGTGGTGATGGTGATGCTAGTGATGATGATGGTGGTGGTGGTGATGGTGTCGATAGTGATGATGGTGATGGTGATGGTGGTGGTGATGGTGATGCTAGTGATGATGATGGTGGTGGTGGTGATGGTGTCGATAGTGATGATGGTGATGGTGATGGTGGTGGTGATGGTGATGCTAGTGATGATGATGGTGGTGGTGGTGATGGTGTCGATAGTGATGATGGTGATGGTGATGGTGGTGGTGATGGTGATGCTAGTGATGATGATGGTGGTGGTGGTGATGGTGTCGATAGTGATGATGGTGATGGTGATGGTGGTGGTGATGGTGATGCTAGTGATGATGATGGTGGTGGTGGTGATGGTGTCGATAGTGATGATGGTGATGGTGATGGTGGTGGTGATGGTGATGCTAGTGATGATGATGGTGGTGGTGGTGATGGTGTCGATAGTGATGATGGTGATGGTGATGGTGGTGGTGATGGTGATGCTAGTGATGATGATGGTGGTGGTGGTGATGGTGTCGATAGTGATGATGGTGATGGTGATGGTGGTGGTGATGGTGATGCTAGTGATGATGATGGTGGTGGTGGTGGTGGTGGTGATGGTGACGATAGTGATGATGGTGATGACAGTGACAGTGATGATTACTATTATGGTGATCATGACAACCCCTTCCCCAGGAGGCACAACAACAGAGAGGGTGTGGTGGGGGTGTCGGAATTATTAGTACTCACCTTCGATCTGGTCAGCAGTGAAGTCTATCTGTGGAGAGAAACACAGAGGAATGAAGGCTGGGACTGCTAAGGGCTTCCAATGAGAAGCAGAAACGGCTTCCGGGGATGCTGGGTCACCCGCCATAGACCCAGATGAGGAGGGAAAGAGATTGTGGGCTGAGTCAAACACTGGCCTCCTGACGACCAAGCCACAACTGACCGCCTATCAAATACTGCAGCCTCCAAAGCTCTCTCAACACCACTTGTGAAGTGACGCCTCCAAGTGAGAGGGAAAGAGAAGTGCTCGGAATAACTCCGGAGCCCACACAACTCCCTGTTATAATTCCTTTGGGTCAAATGTAAATTCCATCCTAGCAGCTGTAAATGGTTTCTCCCCTTTCTCCTTGACACTGACTTTCAACCTACCTCCTTCAAGGAAGCCTTCCCTCACCCCCTTCCACTCCAGCCCCTCCTTCAGCACACATCCCTCCCAGGCTCCCTGCAAGGAAGCCTAGTGTGGGCGAGCCCTGGATGCTTCCTGTTTTTCAGTCATGCCTTTATGTGTACCGTGGCTCCTTAAAACCAGGGTCCCCCCGGGCAGGGGATTTGAAAGAAAAAACCTGACACAGAGTAGGTACTCAAAAACTCTTAGTTGCAAGGAGTAAATTTTGCATTTTCCTCCACTNGTGTGGGCGAGCCCTGGATGCTTCCTGTTTTTCAGTCATGCCTTTATGTGTACCGTGGCTCCTTAAAACCAGGGTCCCCCCGGGCAGGGGATTTGAAAGAAAAAACCTGACACAGAGTAGGTACTCAAAAACTCTTAGTTGCAAGGAGTAAATTTTGCATTTTCCTCCACTGAATTCAAATCTGAGTATAAAAGAAGGTGGAAAGCTCTGAAGATGAGTGCCAATGAACAAGCATGAGTCATCATTTTAATTTAGCATCTTGCATGTTACTTCACAGTCTTTACCCAGCACCACCCCCTCAAATCCGCTTTCCACGGGTGGTAGAAACCAATCCTGGAGCATCTTCTTCTTCCTAGTTCTAGTTCTGCTGCTCTGTGCCCATCCGAAGCCAACCTCACTAACGAGAACCCCTGAAGGCGGCCAGAATGAGCTAGGAGAGCAGGAAAAGGGTTACACTGTGTTGGGAAAGGAACTGGCTATGCCCAGGATGGACTTTGCCAGAGGTGTAGGTGATGGTGGCCAGAAAGCTAAAGAAACCCCCTAAATGGGGCAAAGGATGCCTTGAATGAACCCTGTGAGGAACAGTGCCACTTGCCTTACTTTGCAATGCTTTAAGTCCCAGGAGTAAACGTGTAAGAGATATTAATATACAAACATAACATCAGAATATATAGTCATAACCACACACATTGGACTTAAGTTTACTTTTACTTTATCTTTTTTTTAAATTTTTTCTACTTTATTGAGGTATAATTGACAAAACTGTAAGATATTGAAAGTGTACACTGTGACAATTTAATATATGTATACATCGTGAAAGAATTCCTCCCATGTGTTAACTGATAGTGTGTCCCCTTATTTGTTTATGTTTTGTTTAATTTTTGTGAGAACACTTGGGTTCTACTCTACTGTGCTGTGCTAAGCCACTTCAGTCATGTCTGACTCTTTGTGACCCCATGAACTGTAGCCCGCCAGACTCCTCTGTCTATGAGATTTTCCAAGCAAGAACACTGGAGTGGGTTGCCTTTCCCTTCTCCAGGGGATCTTCCCGACCCAGGGATCAAACCAGTGTCTCTCATGTCCCCTGCGTTGGCAGGTAGGTTCTTTACCACTAGTGCTACCTGGGAAGCCCTCTACTCTGTTAGCAAATTTC
Organism: Neotragus moschatus; assembly: GCA_006410615.1. Taxonomy (NCBI): domain Eukaryota; kingdom Metazoa; phylum Chordata; class Mammalia; order Artiodactyla; family Bovidae; genus Neotragus; species Neotragus moschatus. The sequence goes on along the minus strand of SJYA01002471.1, from coordinate 147,668 downwards.
AATTATACAATATAGTATTACTGATTGTAGTCACCGTGTTTTACATTAGATCCTCAGACTGGCCCCTGGTGACAACTTTTCTACTCTCTGTTTCTACAGTTTGGCTTTTTATTTTTATTTAAATTCCACAGGCATGTGCTACCACACAGTATTTGACTTTCTCTGGTTTATTTCATTTATACTTTTGCTCTATCTTTGAACAAAGAACCTTCTACACAAAGGAACTGGGTAAGTAAAAGAGGGGAAATGACCCTCATGAAAGATACCTAAAGTTTTTTNCATGAACTGTAGCCCGCCAGACTCCTCTGTCTATGAGATTTTCCAGGCAAGAACACTGGAGTGGGTTGCCTTTCCCTTCTCCAGGGGATCTTCCCGACCCAGGGATCAAACCAGTGTCTCTCATGTCCCCTGCGTTGGCAGGTAGGTTCTTTACCACTAGTGCTACCTGGGAAGCCCTCTACTCTGTTAGCAAATTTCAATTATACAATATAGTATTACTGATTGTAGTCACCGTGTTTTACATTAGATCCTCAGACTGGCCCCTGGTGACAACTTTTCTACTCTCTGTTTCTACAGTTTGGCTTTTTATTTTTATTTAAATTCCACAGGCATGTGCTACCACACAGTATTTGTCTTTCTCTGGTTTATTTCATTTATACTTTTGCTCTATCTTTGAACAAAGAACCTTCTACACAAAGGAACTGGGTAAGTAAAAGAGGGGAAATGACCCTCATGAAAGATACCTAAATTTTTTTCCACTTTAAAGCAACTTCAACAACCTTTAGAACTGGAAGACACAGACATGGAGAAGACAATTGCAACCAGAGGCAAGAAATTGGGGAAGGTGGGGGATGGAGGGGGAGTAATAGGCCAAAGAGAAGGCACTCCATTGATACCAGCAGGCAGCTCTTGTCCAGATTAGGCTGACCCACAGAAACAGTACGTTATCAGAACTAATCAGAAATACAGGTTTCCTGAAGGGGGAGATAGCATTTCTTGCTAGGCGCTGCTCACAGAGGGAGTGGTGTATGACCTAGAAAAGCTTCAGGCACTTTCAAGGTCTTTTTCTTTGCCTCGGTTTCCGCAAAGTGTCCCATAACCAAGCCCAGGGGTGGGCAACTGCCTCTATCTCTTGGCCAAGCCAGTTCTGCTTAACTCCTCCCTTGCTGGAATGACCATAGGTTAACCCTATGGTTCTGGGCGCGGTGGCAGGTCCCCCAGGGCTGTGGGCACTAGAAAGAACCCTGGGAGAGCCAAGAAGGGTCATCCAGTTAGAGTTCTGGGGGCTAGTTTCCTGGCCTCTTTGTCATAGAACCAGGCTCTGAGCTGTAATTTTGATCTGATTCCTCACCAACCCCCCAGCTCTGCCCTGAGGCTGAGATCCCCAAGGGCCCACCATTCCCAACCAGTTATTAATAGCTTTTCATACCAGTAGCCACTTGACCTCTTACATTCTGGTGCTGATGCTTAAAACTGCTTGAGTCTCCAAGGGGTCTAACTCCCTCCTTCCTTGGCTCATCCCCTCCCAGTTCCATTCCTTAAGCAGCTGGGCCAGATAGCTGAGAGGCCTAAAATGACTGAATCAGCAGGCAGGGTCTACACCAGCTCCAAGGAGAGGAGCCTGCCAGTGTGAGGGGGGCAGGGCAGGACAGAGAGGGCACAGGGCTAGGGCAGCCAAGGAAGCCTGGCCCAGTCCCCACACCTGCTGAGACAGAGGGTCTCAGACTGGGTTGGGCCGGACCACTGCATAGTCCATGCAGGAGCCCAGGGTAAGAGCATAGATGAGGAGGAAAGGAACTATAGACAGGCTGAGGGTCAAACACCAGCCTCCTGACCACTGGGCCACAACTGATGGCCTATCAAGTGATACAACCTCCAAAACTCTCAACGCCTCTTGTGAAGTGACGGCTCCAAGTGAGGGAGAAAGAGAAACACTGAATGATTCTAGAACCCACATGCAGGAGGGGTCCACCTGAGTAGGGAAAAGGAGAGGCAAGCTGGCTCTTCTCACCTTTCCTAGGGTATCCTTGCCCCCACCACCCATCCACTGCAAGGGTCTTTGCAAGTGAAGCCCTTCCCAGACCCCGGCACACAGAGATCAGGCTCCCTGGCTACTGACATCACCTACTCTGCAGTAAACCGGAAGTGATTATTCTGCTTTTCTCTTAAAGATATCACACAGTCTTTTTTCTTCACTATGGTGCCTGAAAAATAGTTTGGGTGGTTGGTTGGTTGTGCTTCCCTGCCATTTCCAGCTTTACTGAGCAGATATGGGATAACAGAGCAGAGCTTCCTCAGTCAGGGCAGAAAGCTGTTCTTGAGGAAAAAGAACAGCCTACCAACCAAAAGAGAGCTCCCTGGCACCTTCTCCATCGCCCCTGGGACTATGATTGGGGGCACAGATACCTCAGCTCTCACCCTGGTCCAGCCTCCATGAACCAGATCTCTGAGCTCCAGGGCCAAGAGCACCCTGAATGTCACCCCCACCCCCATCCCAGTGGCTGAGGCTCACTCACCTTCACACTCTTGGGGTCAAAGACAGGTTCCTTGAGGGGCTCAGGAGGTGGGGCAGGAGTCGGGGCCGGGGCTGTGGCTGGCTTGGCCACCTCCTTCTTAGGCTCAGGCTTCTTGGGAGGCATGTTTTTCTGGGCTCTTCCGAGGAGGTGGGACCTAGGAAGGAATCCAGAGACGTGCAGCGCCAGGGAGATGAGATGGGAGCCTGGGCTGCCTCCTGCCCCTTTTATCCTGGGCAGGAGCCCCCAAAGAGGGGCCGGGTGAGGGCGAGAGCAACTGCTGCTGACTATAAAAGGAAGAAACACCAGCAGGGCACAGCTGACAACTGTGTATTGTCACCAGGTTTAGGGCTACCAGCCCCCTCCCCCGGCCCTTCCCCACAGCCTCCACCTCGGGGACAGGAAGGCTGACCCCTTCCTGTCAATTGGTGGACACCCAGAGGGGCCAGGGAAACAGAGCCTCTCAAAAATGCCAGAGTCCAGCCAGAGAGATGAGCTGACTTGAGCAGCTGATAACCCTCACACAAAGCCCAGGGGAGGGTCAGGCTTTTTTTAGCCCCTCCTGAGCAGAGGCAGCCCACTGCACATTCCTTTTAAGCCAAGATCCTTTAAGCCGAGAGCCACTCTGGGGCCTCCGCTCTGCCCTGAGGTTCAACTCCNCAGCCTTGATGTACTCTTTTTCCTATTTGTAACCAGTCTGTTGTTCCATGTCCAGTTCTAACTGTTGCTTCCTGACCTGCATACAGATTTCTCAAGAGGCAGGTCAGGTGGTCTGTTATTCCCATCTCTCTCAGAATTTTCCACAGTTTATTGTGATCCACACAGTCAAGAAGCATTTAAAGAAATGAAACATTTGAAGAATTAAAATGGCTTTGAAACTACATCGTTTTCTTTTTTCTCCTGACAGGTATTATCAGTCTGTGTGTTAACAACAATCCTTGGTTGTATATTTGGGTTGAAACCAAGCTGTGCCAAAGAAAGTAAGTAGTATACTAATTCATGTGTGCATGGGTGTATGTAATGTGCCCTGCATGGGTGGGGGTGATAGCCTTCTTGAGAATGTGATTGAGACAGTAGTTATGTCCTCATCCCTTGAGTACTCCATGCATATGTGTGCACGCTCAGTTGTGTCCAACTCTTTGGCGATCCCATGGACTGTAGCCCACCAAGCTCCTCTGTCCATGGGATTTTCCTGGCAAGAATGCTGGAGTGGGTTGCCATTTCTACCTCTCGAGGTGAGTACTCCATAGACATTGCAAATTTGATGCCAGTTTGAGCATTCTTCTTGAAGATCTTTTATTATTTTAGCTGTATACTATCTAATTGCAAAACTTCATCCCAAAACAACAAAGAGGGGGCATGACCAAAAGAAAACAAACAGTGAAAAACCTCAAAACAACAAAAAAGAACAAAGATACAAACAAGCAGACGTGGATGACAGGTTCTTGTGTTGGGATCTGCGAGCCTCTCTCCCTGACTTCGTGCAGGGACTCCTACTTTTTCTCCCTAAGGCATTAGGTGCTGGAGCAGCCCTGAGGTTACTAGGTAAACAGCATGCCTGGGCAGCTGGAAACATCCTTACCTGCTTGTAAGTCTTTTAGAAGTGCAGTCATTTCAAAACAATAGAGATATTTTTAAGCTGTTACTTACATTTTTCATTTTATGAAGTTCGGAAATCTCGCCAGCATGGAAAGATNTACTTTTTCTCCCTAAGGCATTAGGTGCTGGAGCAGCCCTGAGGTTACTAGGTAAACAGCATGCCTGGGCAGCTGGAAACATCCTTACCTGCTTGTAAGTCTTTTAGAAGTGCAGTCATTTCAAAACAATAGAGATATTTTTAAGCTGTTACTTACATTTTTCATTTTATGAAGTTCGGAAATCTCGCCAGCATGGAAAGATCACTATAAATAATAAAACTTTGAATCATAATACATTGTAGCAGTCATATTTTAGATTTGAAGTAGTTTTTCATTTTTGCTCCTTTTAAATCACTGATGGTCTTCCTTTTAAATCACTGATGAATTCCTAAGGAATTCAGTTTTGAAAACTGAACAAATCCTTCTATTCAACTACTCCATAATTATGTGATTATTAATTTTTAAAAATAGTTAGGCTGTCATTTATTTTTAAAATGAATGAAATGTAGTAATTTTATATATTTAGTCAGCAACAATTCAGAGCAAGCATATCAGCGTTTAGTGAAATTAAAGACCTACATATTTTAATGTTCACCTATGTAGTCTTTAAGCAGTAAGTAAATCACCTTGAGTTTAGTTTGGCATGTAAAAAGAAAACTGAGTGATTGAAAACAGCAATTTTAATCTAAACTCAAGGTGAAATACATTTTCTTTTTTAAGTTAATGGAAGCATACTAATGATCTGCAAGTAATAGCTATTACTATAATAGTTTTTCCCCTTGGGATCAGGAAAGTTCGTGTTTTTGACCCTAGAAATTATTATTGTCATTTCGTGTCCTTAAAATTGCCTCATTTCCTGGTATCAAATGAGTTAAATTCTGTGACAGTGTCTTCTTGGGTCAGAGGACCATTACAACCAAAAGCAAGGATTATTCCTTTTTTTTTCTTTTGGACTTCCATTATTCTACACGTGGATTATTTTTCTTACCATCCTGATTTTTTTTAATTAAATCTAGATTATTCTTGATAGCTAGTAAAGAGTTACAGTGTAAATTTTTTAAATTAATTTTTATTGGAGTATAGTTCACGCTTCTGAATAACCAACAAATCACAGAAGAAATCAAAAAAGAAATCAAAATTTGCATAGAAACAANCTTCTCCAGGATAGATCACATCCTGGGCCATAAATCTCATCTTGATAAATTCAAAAAAATCGAAATCATTCCAAGCAACTTTTCTGACCATAATGCATTAAGATTAGATCTCAATTACAGGAGAAAAACTATCAAAAATTCCAACATATGGAGGCTGAACAACACGCTTCTGAATAACCAACAAATCACAGAAGAAATCAAAAAAGAAATCAAAATTTGCATAGAAACAAATGAAAATGAAAACACAACAATCCAAAACCTGTGGGACACCATAAAAGCAGTGCTAAGGGGAAAATTCATAGCAATACAGGCATTCCTCAAGAAACAAGAAAAAAGTCAAATAAATAACCTAACTCTACACCTAAAGCAACTAGAAAAGGAAGAATTGGAGAACCCCAGAGTAAGTAGAAGGAAAGAAATCGTAAAAATTAGGGCAGAAATAAATGCAAAAGAAACAAAAGAGACCATAGCAAAAATTAACAAAGCCAAAAGCTGGTTCTTTGAAAGGATAAATAAAATTGACAAACCACTAGCCAGACTCATCAAGAAACAAAGAGAGAAAAATCGAATCAATAAAATTAGAAATGAAAACGGAGAGATCACAACAGACAACACAGAAATACAAAGGATCATAAGAGACTACTATCAGCAATTATATGCCAATAAATTGGACAACGTGGAAGAAATGGACAAATTCTTAGACAAGTACAACTTTCCAAAACTGAACCAGGAAGAAATAGAAAATCTTAACAGACCCATTACAAGCATGGAAATTGAAACTGTAATCAAAAAAAAAAAATATGTTTAAATGATACCTATTTTGCTTTGATTTTTTGGAATGCTTATACTTTGTTTTCTTTATAAGTGATATTATTATTATGTTATTATTCGGTAGACTATAGGCATAGTTTATGCATTGTATGATTTTGAGTCATTGGTAATGATCCTGGCTTTAAAAATCACCTTTTCTTATTCATATTTTGTTGCCTTAATATTTGCCATTATAGATTTGTTTCTTTGCTGTAAGTCTTATATTTTTTTAATTAAAGTATTTATGTATTAAAAAAATAAAGTGAAAAGGAATTAAAAAATAAATAAATAAATAAAAATTTAAAAAATAAATAAATAAAAAGTAGGTTAGTAAACATGTTGAAGGTGGTTCAAACAGTAAAGGATCTGCCTGCAATGCAGGAGACTCAGGGTCTATCCCTCGTTCAGGAAGATCCCCTGGAGAGGGGAATGATTTCCCTCTCCAGTGTTGCCTGGAGAGTTCTGTGGTCAGAGGAGCCTGGTGGGCTACAGTCCACGGGGTTGCGAAGAGTTGCAAGTGACTAATCGACTAACACTTTCACTTTCAAAACAGATAAAGGCAAATACTACCAATATGACACCAGCATGAGAAAACATAAAGAAGAATCAAACAGAAGTATCAAGTACAGAAAAGTATAATAGTTGAAATAAGGAAAACAACTTTAATAAAATAAGCAATGCTAGGCCTAAAAAATGAATAACTAAAATTGAGCACACAGACTTGAAAATTAGTGGAACGGACACAACTGGGAAATGTATTAGGGAACTGAAAGAGAACATATCCCAGAAGAAAAGAAAGGCAAAGAAACGGAAAAGCTAAGAAATATGAGGGATAGAAGCAGTAGTGCTTTGTGGTTAGAAGAGCAATCAAGCTAAGTATACATCGGAAGAAACCTCACATAAGATCATAAGGCACATGAACAGGATATTCACCTTACCGTGATTTGAGGTGGCAGGACTTGGAAGCAATCTGGGTCTCCGTCACTGGGAATCCCTGGGTAAGAGGTTCAGGCACCATGAAAGAGTGTGTAGCAGTTAGAACCAAAGGATTAGATGTGTACACAAAAGAAACATAGTGATAAGTGAGAAACTGAATGAGATATAAGCCAGGATAACACTTCTATAAATTAAAAAACATGCGCAGAAATATATAAATATATGCACGACCATGTCTAAAATAGATAACTAGTGGGAAGTTTCTGTGTAGCGCAGGGAGCTCAGCTCAGTGCTCTGCGGTGATCCCGATAGTTGGGATGGAGTAGAGTGGGTTGGGATGGGAATGAGGCTCAAGAGGAGGTGGATATGTGTATACATATATCTGATTCACTTTGTTGAATAGCAAAAACTAACACAACATTGTAAACCAATTATACTCCAATAAGAAAAAAGAAGTAAAGAAAATAATTAAAATTGGGGAAAAAATGTTCATACAATCTTACTGATATCATATTGGTTATGAAGGAGCTAAAATTGAAGCTTCAAAGAAAGAAAATGCTTATTTGCAAATTAGCTAGACAGAGATGAGAATTTATGCTAAAACTGAAATTTCTCACGGTGCAAATTAGTGCATAGTTTTCTAACATAAATAGGCAGGAGATTTTCATTGTAATCAATAGTATTATGTAAACTGGCTGAAAAACAACAAGAAAGTTTAAATGTTGGTATTAACACATCTTAGAGTTGCTTTTCAATTTATGCAATATCTCTTTGAATTTCATGTGAATAATACTGATTGACAGGAGAATTGGTTTACTTATCTTGGACATATCTTGGGCTTCCCTGGTGGCTCAGAGGGTAAAGCATCTGCCTGCAGTGTGGAAGACCCAGGTTCGATCTCTGGGTTGAGAAGATCCCCTGGAGAAGGAAATGGCAACCCACTCCAGTATTCTTGCCTGGAGAATCCCATGGATGGAGGAGCCTGGTGAGCTATAGTCCACAGGGTTGCAAAGGGCTGGACATGACTGAGCGACTTCACTTTCATTTCACTTTCAGAGTTGCTTTTCAATTTATGCAATATCTCTTTGAATTTCATGTGAATAATACTGACTGACAGGAGAGTTGGTGAATTTACTTATCTTGGACATAGTTTTGAAACTGATATATGCTTTTGCTTCAAAGTTAAATCAATTATAAAATGAAGCAATTTTGTCAGTTTGGATGCAGGTATTAAAAGAAAGTGATTTTTTTGGTATTTGATTCAGTTACTGGAAGATTTTAAAGCATGCTTGGAACAACTCATGTACATGAATCTACTTTTCAACTGTGAATTTTATGGTCTAAAAACAGTTCAAGTATTTCTGAAGAAAGTTTAGCATCCAAGTTGAGGTACACTGTAAGAGTAAAACACACAGTGGATTTTGAAGACAAAAAAGAACGTAATATATCTCATTAGTAATTTTTATTTTGGTTACATCTTGAGAAAAAATTTTGGGTACACTGGGTGGAACAAAAAACATGAAAGAGTTTAAGATACATACATACTAGAAGCATTACCTATTATTAAAGAACACACATTAAACAAAAGAAATACACATTGAAAATATCTGATGGTTGCCTAATGCTATAATGCCAAGTGTAGTTTAGATGGAAGAGGTAATGAGATAAGAGGGAATAAATAATCGATTAAACAAGAGAGGCCTTATATGAACCACTGATGAAAGAAGGCTATAAGTCAAGGAGAGTGATTAACCCAGTCCTCTGTATAGATTCCTTGCCACCAAGGAAAGAGAAAGAAGCAATGTGTCACCTGAAGTTTCAGCGACTCTTAAGGCCCAGGGCACCTGAGATGAAAACAAGTAGAAAAGCATCTAAAACCAAAATTTCAAGAAGTACTGTAGCACCGGCTCTCAGAGCACTTAAATCGTTTTCTCAAACTTCATTTCCTCGGCTATTTTAGTTAAGATGGAAAATGCTACATATATATATGCTTGACCTCGCCACTCAATAGTCGTCCTCAACAGTTGAAGCTAATCTCTGTGCTGAGGTCAAGGCAGTGCCCCCTAGTGGCGAATCTGTGAACTGCACTGCGGGAGAAGGACGCCGGGAGGGGCCTAGCAACAGGTGGGTGAGAGTCAGCCTAAGGACCAAAAGCAGAGCCCAGGACAGCTGGTGTTTGGCAAGGCGACTTATAGAAGAAACACAGCAAAGGGCAAGTTGGAATTCTCACCAGTCATCCGAACTGTGTTCTCCCAGACATCCTGACAGCTGCAAGAGACTTTAGAGGCCCAGAGGAAAGGGGATGACTTGCCCAAGGTCAACACTGTAAGTCATGGGAGATGTGGGACAAGAAGCTAGGACACTACTCTATAGCAACGGTAGGAGCTGAAATTGCTGATGGGGGTTCCCTTTAGGAGAGACCTGCTGCCCCCCCTCCAGGAAGCATGGAAGCAAGAAGGCATCAGTGGAAGAGCTGGCCTGGCACCCAGAGTATGGAAGGCTCTAAGTAAGGAGGAAGCGACTCGGACTCCTAGCAGGCACTTATTCTCAGCATGTGCTTTCAGTACTAAAGATGATTCTCTTTTCTCGGTTTCCCTTTACACCAGTTTCTTCTTTTACTTCTTGAATTTGACTTCCTCCCTAGCACTCCATCGACCACTGGTCTGTGGCTAGATCTGTGGTCTTAGATACCTCAAGGCCTTCTCAGCTGTACTTACAAGACTGAAGTTGTCACTGACCCTCTTTTCCTTCATCTCCTTTATCCAGAGTACTCTCATTCACTCATTCAACACTTAAATGAGCACCCACAGTAGACAGGTACTTTGACTAAAATGAGTAAGAGGCCATCCCTGACCCTAGGGAGCTCACTGTCTGGTATGGAGGACTTCTTATTCAGTTGCTAAGTCATGTCCAAATCTTTGGAACCTCGTGGGCTGCGGCATGCCAAGCTCCTCTGTCCTCCATTGTCTCCTGGAATTTGCTCAAATTCATGTCATTGAGTCAGTGATGCTTATCTAACCATCTCATCCTCTGCCACTACCCCCTTCTTTTCTTTTGGTATAGAGGATGCAGATATAGAAATCAATACAGTTTTAATGTAATGATAAATAGCCTCACTAAGTTTTATAAGGTATAACATAACCCCTCAAAAGAAAGCACTTAGAATCCTACCTGAAAAATATCTCAAATCCCAGTTTCCTTCCTAAATTGTTCAAGCTTCACATTTTCAATTGACCTTTGGACATTTCTCACCTGAGGCACTTCAAACTCAGTATGTTTTAAACCTCGCTGATCACCCATCTCCCAAATCACTTATTTGCGACACAAAAACAGATAAACAAAAATAAGAACATCTACTTAAGACAACTATGGTGTATACTCAAGACTGGGATCGATCGATCAAGTCTGTGTTTAAACCACTGCTGTACAATTTATTTAGAGAAAAACGAAAGCCTCCCTAGAACCTAGAAAAGGGAGAAACAAAGAATCTGTTATTCAGTTGGTGTCCTCTCCAAATGGTACAGATATTTTTTTGTCCAGCATATATGCTCAGTGGTATCTGACTCTTTGAGACCCCATGGACTGTAGCACACCAGGCTCCTCTGTCCATTAAATTCTTCAGGCAAGAATACTGGAGAGGGTTGCCATTTCGTACTTCAGGGGATCTTCCCAATCAAGGGATCGAACTGCATCTCTTGTGTCTTCTGCATTGGCAGGCGGATTCTTCACCACTGCACCACCTAGCAGTCAGGCATATACGCCCCTTCTGAGGAAAAGGAGATAATAGCCAGTGAGATCACCCAATTCACTCTTTTGGTTCAAAGTCTTTACTCATCAAGCTGCCTTCTGGTTAGAATCTTAATGCCCTAAGGAGAAGGAAGTGGATAAGAATATTTCTCACTATAAATCAGTAACTCAGAACCATTTCCATTTCCAACAACCATCTAGGATCCTACCATAATAGAAACTGAAAGTTGCCTACACTCCCTAGGAGCCTCTTTGCTGCATTCCCAGCCCCTACTCTCTTCTCCAATTCACATAATCCTCAGCTGTTAACATAATCTTTCTCCAGTTCCATTCTCATGAGGTCATTCCCCAGCTCTGTCACCCCTGGCGGCTCTCTTGGTCTATTTTATCAGTCTAAAGTCATCAGCCTGGAACCCAGAGCTTATCAACTGTCCCCAACATTGCCATTTCAACCAAGCTTACATAGCCCTCACTCCAGACAAGTTAATTTGCCTGCCATTTATCACTTTCCCTTTGAGTTTGCAGAGTCCTTGAGCCTTAGACCCTGCAGCACATCTCAGTGCTCACCTCAACCAAGACGCATATTCTGATGAACCTCAGCACTTCAGACACTGCCTTGACTTTGAATATCTCAAGAACATGTGGACAAGGCCAGCATATAGAGAGGGACAAGGCCCTCTATATCCAGAGAAGGGAAAGTGTTACTTGCTGAGTTGTGTGCAACTCTTTGAAACCCCATGGATGTAGTCTGCCAGGCTTCTCTGTCCATGGAATTCTCCACGCAAGAATTCTGGAGTGGGTAGCCATTCTCTTCTCTAGGGGATCTTCCCGACCCAGGGATCAAACCCCAGTCTCCTGCATTGCAGGTGGATTCTTTACTGTCTGAGCCACCAGGGAAGCCCAATGTCCAAAGTGGGGGAGTCACAAAAGCATCAAGGGGGACTTCCTTGACTATTCAGTGGTTAAGACTTCACCTTCCAATGCAGGGGGTGCATGTTCAGTCCCTAGTCAGGGAACTCAGATCCCACATGCCTCAGTGCCCAGAAAAACGTAAAAAGCAGAGAAGCAATATTGTAAAAAACTTAGTAAAGACTTTAAAATGGTCCACATTAAAAAAAAGGTTTTTTTAAAGCATCACGGGACTTCCCTGGAGGGTCAGTGGTTAAGAATCTATGCTTCCTCTGAAGGGGGTGTGATCACTGATCAGGGAACTAAAGATCCCACGTGCCACTTGATGGAGCCAAGAAAAAAAAAAAGCATCAAATTATGATCAGTAAGAGATAGATTAAGTGGTCAAGCCATTCAATTATCAGATATTAAAAATGTTTATAGATTTATAATAGTTTAAAATCTGTTCATATTTGTACAGGGCACTCTGCTAGGTGATGGGGATATCATGAGAAACCAAAGTCCCTGCCTTCATGGAAACTGTTGTTGTTGTTGTTCAGTCTCCCAGTCATGTCCGACTCTTTGCAACNCAGATATTAAAAATGTTTATAGATTTATAATAGTTTAAAATCTGTTCATATTTGTACAGGGCACTCTGCTAGGTGATGGGGATATCATGAGAAACCAAAGTCCCTGCCTTCATGGAAACTGTTGTTGTTGTTGTTCAGTCTCCCAGTCATGTCCGACTCTTTGCAACCCCATGGACTGCAGCACGCCAGACCTTCCTGTCCCTCACCATCTCTCAGAGTTTGCCTGAGTTCATGTTCACTGCATCGGTGATGCCGTCCAGCCATCTCATCGTCTGACATCCTCTTATCCTTCTGCACTTGATCTTTCCCAGCATCAGGGACTTTTCCAATGAGTCGTCTATTCGCATCAGATGACCAAAATACTGGAGCGTCAGTTTCAGCATCAGTCCTTCCAGTGAATATTCAGGGTTGATCTCCCTTAAGACTGACTGGTTTAATACACCACATTAGCAAATTGAAAAATAAAAGCCATATGATTATCTCAACAGATGCAGAGAAAGGCTTTGACAAAACTCAACATCCATTTATGATAAAAACTCTCCAGAAAGCAGGAATAGAAGGAACACACCTCAACATAATAAAAGCTATATATGACAAACCCACAGCAAACATTATCCTCAATGGTAAAAAATTGAAAGCATTTCCCCTAAAGTCAGGAACAAGACAAGGGTGCCCACTTTCANGTATAATATCATATAAGAAACAAATCGCCAGTCTAGGTTTGATGTAGGGTGCAGGATGCTTGGGGCTGGTGCACTGGGATGACCCGGAGGGATGGTGTTGGGGGGAGGTGGGAGGGGAGTTCTGGATTGGGAACACATGTACACTGTGGTGGATTCATGTTGATGTGTGGCAAAACCAATACAATATTGTAAAGTAAAAAAAAAAAGATTGACTGGTTTGATCTCCTTGCTGTCCAAGGGACTTTCAAGAGTCTTCTCTAGCACCACAGTTTGAAGGCATCAATTTCTTGGCTTTCTGCCTTCTTTATGGTCCAGCTCTCACAACTGTACGTGACCACTGGGAAGACCAGAGCCCTGACTATATGAACCTTTGTCAGCAAATTAATGTCTCCGCTTTTCAACACATGGTCTAGGTTTGTCATTGCTCTCCTGTCAAGAAGCAATCATCTTCTGATTTCATGAGTGCAGTCACCATCCACGGTGATTTTGGAGCCCAAGAAGAGAAAATCTGTCACCACTTCCATCTTTCCCCCTTCTATTTGCCATGCAGTAATGGGGCTGCATGCCATGATCTTAGTTTTTTTCATATTTAGTCTTAAGCTGGCTCTTTCACTCTCCTCCTTCACCCTCATCAAGAGGTTCTTTAGTTTCTGTTTCTTCACTTTCTGCCATTAGAGTGGTGTCATCTGCATATCTGAGGTTGTTGATATTTCTCCTGCTTATCTTGATTCCAGCTTGTAACTCATCCAGCCCAGCATTTTTCATGATGTGCTCAGTGTGTAGNACTCTCCTCCTTCACCCTCATCAAGAGGTTCTTTAGTTTCTGTTTCTTCACTTTCTGCCATTAGAGTGGTGTCATCTGCATATCTGAGGTTGTTGATATTTCTCCTGCTTATCTTGATTCCAGCTTGTAACTCATCCAGCCCAGCATTTTTCATGATGTGCTCAGTGTGTAGGTTAAACAAACAGGGTGACAGCAGACAGCCCTGACGTACTCCTTTCTCGATCTTGAAACAATCAGTTATCCCGTGTGTGTGTGTTAGTTGCTGAGTCGTGTCCGACTCTTTGCAACCCCATAGACTGTAGCCCACCAGGCCCCTCTGTCCATGGGATTCTTCAGGCAAGAACACTGGAGTGGGTTGCCATTTCCTTCTATAAAAGGAACTATAGAAAGAAAGAAAGTGAAGTCGCTCAGTCATGTCCAACTCTTTGGGACCCCATCTTTAGCCTACTAGGCTCCTCCATCCATGGAATTTTCCAAGAAAGAGTACTGGAGTGGATTGCCAGTGCTTTCTCCAGGGAATCTTTCCGACCTGGAGATTGAACCCAGGTCTCGTGCATTGCAGGCAGACGCCTTACCATCTGAGCTACCAGAGCAACTAAAGCCTAGGAAATTACTGAGCTCACATGCTCCAGAGCCTGTACCGGAACTAGACAGTCTGTGTACCACAACGGAAAATCCCATTTGATGCAATGAAGATCCTGCATGCCAAAACTGAGACTCAAATGCAGCTAAATATATATATATATATATATATATATATATATATATATGTGAAAGTGCTAGCAAATCTGGTTTCTGGTAAGAGCTCTCTTCCTAACTTCGTAGATGGATGCCTTCTCTCTATGTCCTCATAAGACCTTTCCATGGTGCATGAACATACACAGGGGAGGGTGGTAGAGAANGGTGTTATGTATGAGATGTGTATAAGAGACAGATATATATATGTGAAAGTGCTAGCAAATCTGGTTTCTGGTAAGAGCTCTCTTCCTAACTTCGTAGATGGATGCCTTCTCTCTATGTCCTCATAAGACCTTTCCATGGTGCATGAACATACACAGGGGAGGGTGGTAGAGAAAGAGAGTGAGCTCTCATGTGTCTCTTCTTAAAAGGACACTAATCCTATTGGATCAGGGCCCCACTTTTATGAACTCATTAACCTTCGATGTCTCCTCTGCAAACACAGCCACATTGGGGGTTAGGGCTTCAACATATGAATTGGGAGTAGGGGGGACACAAATATTCCATACATAACACCGAATCAATAAACAAAAATTAATAATATGAACAGAATGAGTTTGTTCTACTTATTCACTAAACAAATTAAAAAAATGAATACCCATCTTCTGCAGGCATACAGGGCCTCCCCAGCGACTCAGTGGTAAAGAATCCGCCTGCCAATGCATAAGATTCGGATTCAGTCCTTGAGTTGGGAAGATACCCTGGAGTAGGAAATGGCAACCCAGTCCGGTATTCTTGCCTGGAAAATTCTATGGACAGAGGAGCTTGGGAAGCTCCAGTCCATGGGGTCGAAAAAGAGTTGGGCATGACTAGAGACTAAACAACAGCAACAACACAGACATACCTCATTTTATTACACGTTGCTTTGTTACACTTCACAGATACTGTGTTTTCTACTAGTTGAAAGTTCGTGGCAACCCTGCATCAAGAAAATCTATGGGCACCATTTTCCCAACAGCATTTTTTCACTTTACGTCACATTTTTGGTAACTCTCACAATAGTTCAAATTTTTCATTATTAATATACTTATTACAGTGATCTATCTGGGGGTTTCCCAGGTGGCACTAGTGGTAAAGAATCTGCCTGCCAATGTGAGAGATGTGGGTTCCATCTCTGGGTGGGGAAGATCCCCTGGAGGAAGGCATGGCAACCCACTCCAGTATTCTTGCCTGGAGAATTCCATGGACAGAGGAGCCTGGTGGGCTACAGTCCATAGGGTTGCAAAGAGTCGGACACGACTGAAGCAACTTAGTACACACAGACATGGTGATCTGTGACCCGTGATTTTTGCAGTTATTACTATTACTTGCTGAAGTATTTTTAAACTAAGGTATGTACAGTTTTAAACATAATACTATTGCAGATTTAATAGTCTATAGTATACTATAACTTTTATATGTACTGCTGCTGCTGCTGCTAAGTCCCTTCAGTCGTGTCTGACTCTGTGTAATCCCATAGACGGCAGCCCACCAGTCTCCGCCGTCCTTGGGATTCTCCAGGCAAGAACACTGGAGTGGGTTGCCATTTCCTTCTCCAATACATGAAAGTGAAAAGTGAAAGAGAAGTTGCTCAGTCGTGTCCGACTCTTCGCGACCCCATGGACTGCAGCCTACCAGGCTCCTCCGTCCATGGGATTTTCCAGGCAAGAGTACTAGAGTGGGGTGCCATTGCCTTCTCCATTATATGTACTGGGAGCCCTAAAAATTCATGTGACTTGCTTTGTTTTGATATTTGTTTTATTTGATGGTCTGGATTAGAACTCACAAGGTTTGCCTGTACCTGATACTACACTAAGTGTGGAGAATACATCCTGGAACAGGCAGGCAGGGCTTCTTTCCTCATGAAGCTCATGGGTTAGATGGGCAGAGGACGATTAAACAAGTTATCACAGTAAAGGGTGATAAGAGTAATGACAAGCACGTTAGCACTCAAGGAAGAGCAGGGATAGTCAAACTATCCCTGTATTTCAATAGGTCAGAAAAAAAGGAAAGAAGTGAAATATGGAGGATGGGTAGAGACAGCCAAGTGAAGAGCTGAACTAGAGTAGCTGGACAGGGATAGCAATATATACAATGTCTCTGGGACAAGAAAGTGGGTTAAGAAGTTCCATGTAGCTAGGACGGTGGGGGTGGGCGGGGGGAGGGCAGGGACTCTTCCCTCTATCCTCATAAATTCAGTCTCTGGGGCCATGCAAATTAAACTGACAAAAGATAAGATTACCAGAATTTTAAAAACAAGATTTTATTTACGCATGCAATGTGCATACACACAGGAGAATTCAGTGATAAATAACTTAAAGAGGTGGTTAGAAGCTTCGCCTTACCTATCATCTTAGCATAGATGATTCTCCACATTTGTGGAGAAGTAACAAGACAAAGAAATAGTGTTTGGGCTTCTAGGGGTGGTATATTATGGAAAGGTAATACATGGGGAAACTAATGGAAGATAAAGGTTATTTTAATAAGGTTTTTTGGTGCAGAACCAACTCAGTGCCAGCTCTGTTTCCAGTGATAATGGTTGCTTTCTTCCTTCTTTTAAAGGAGAGGGGAGAGGAAACACCTTCACAAAGGAGAATTTATGTCTGCTTTTAGGCAGATGGGGGTGGGTGGGCAAAAGTATCTATATTTGTTGCCTTGCTTTCAGTTCAGAATAATCTTCATGCCAAAGTGGCATTTTCTGATCTCCTTCACTGGAATATATAGTATAAGAGGGAAACGAGTGAGATAAGGCTGAATGAGGAAGCAGAGACTAGACCTTGGATAGCCCTGTTAAGACTAGTGAAAGGTTTTGGACTATATCCTGAGAACAATGGGAAATCCTAAATTGGGGCATGTAAAGAGTTAATCAGGGGACTTCCCTGGTGTTCCAGTGGCTAAGACTTCTTGCTCCTAGTGTTAGGGATGCAGGTTCGATTCCCTGGTCACGGAACTAGATCCTACACGCTGCAGCTAAGAGTTCACATGCCTCTGGAAACATATACTAACATATGTAAAACAGACAATCAGTAGGAACTTGCTGTATGACTTAGGGAACTCACACCAGGGCTCTATGACAACCTAGAGGTGTGGGATGGGAGGGAAGCTCATGAGGGAGGGAACATATATATACCTACGGCTGACCCATGTTGATGTATGGCAGAAACCAACACAATATTGTAATTATCCTTCAATTAAAAATAAATAAAAAGAAAAAAAGAGAGTTCACATGCCTCAACTAAAGATTCCCCATTTCCCAACAAAGATCAAAGACCCCACGTGCCTCAACTAAGACCCGGTACAGACAAATAAATTTTAAAAAAAAAAAAAAAAAGTTAATCAACAGAAACTTCAATTAAAATAGAGTTGGGAGACCAGAAGAGGGAGCTCTCACACCCCCAGACAATTAGAGAGTCCAATAAGAAGAAGAAAGACTTCCTCTTCTTTCCTGGCAACAGCTCCGTCAATGAGAGACTGACACAACTCAGCCAAAGAAGAGTCATAGATGTTTTATTTATTATAGCCCTCCCAACTTCCTTTTCCCTGCCATAAAAGAATTCTCTTTCTCCATTTTTTTGCTGGTGACTTGCATGCGGCTCATCATGGTTGCAGACCCTGCACTTCTTCACTGTCCCAAATGAACCCATTTTTATGCTGAAGCAATAACTGGCAGTCTATTTGTTTCAGGTCAGCAGTGGAGAGGCTTAGGGAGGAGAGTCCTGACATGATTAGACTTGTTTTTGGAGGTAGGTGAGACTTGAGGCAGAAGAGACATGAAGGTACATTTAGGAGGTAAAATCAGTAGGGCTTTGAGACTAGACATTAGTTAGGGTTATTAAAGAAAAAAAGTGATTTCAGGTTTGGGCAATGGAGAAACTGGGACAGATAATAATTCAAATAGAAAAGTGAGGAGTTCCATTCTGAACAAAGTACCTGTGAGACACTCAGAGATATCCAGTTGACAGCTAGGCATTTAGGCCTGGAGTTCTAAGAAGAGCCTGGCTGGACATACAGACTATGGAACAATTTTCAATTAAAAAAAAAAAATACTGAAACCATGAGAATAAGTTCACCTTGGAAGAACATATAGAGTGAGAAGGCCTAGAACTGAACCCGTGAAGCATTCTGATATTAGAAGTTCTGTAAAGGAAACTGATACGAAACAGAGCAGTAAAAAGAAAACCAGGAAACTGTGTGATCAGAGAAGCCAGAGTAAAGGAATGATTTTTTATAATGCAATACTAACATGGTATGTATTATTTTTTAAAAAATATTTTTTTATCATGTATTTATTTGGTTGTGCTGGGTCTTAGATGCAGCGTGTGGGATCTAATACCCTGCTCAGGGATTGAGCCAGGGCCCCCTGCATTGAGAGCTCAGAGTCTGAGCCCCTGGACCACCAGGGAAGTCTCAAGGGGTTGATTTGATGACTAGGGGGAGCAAAGACACGTGGGGTGGGGAGAGAGGGAAGGAGCCTCACAGTAGGTAATATAAAGAGGATAAGAGGCAGCGTACAACAGGGACAAAAGAAGGGTACAGATAAGGAGACAAGGA
The DNA here is from genome assembly GCA_006410615.1 of Neotragus moschatus. Classification (NCBI taxonomy): domain Eukaryota; kingdom Metazoa; phylum Chordata; class Mammalia; order Artiodactyla; family Bovidae; genus Neotragus; species Neotragus moschatus. Next base: position 128,658 of record SJYA01002471.1, on the reverse strand, counting down.
ATTGAGAAGAGTGAGCTTTCTCTGGGTTATTTCAGTGGGCCTGTACCTTGTCAATGGCACCATATCCAGTCTCTTGAATAGTTCCTAAACCCTGATCTCCAGTCCAACTGAACACGAAGCAGAACAAGAGGCAGGCTAAGGAAAAGGAAAAATTAACATATTTGGAAGAATGTTTACTGTAATCTAAGTCCACTTGCCAGCTAAATATATGTGGATCACGGTGACAGCAAGATGCCCAAGTAGTTGCTGGATGGTGAGTTTAAGTAGGTCAATCAGGAATAGAAAAGGAAGTAAAAATGCTCTAAAAGAGTCTATCAAAGCACGACTTCAAACAAATGTGGTCTTGCTGTGAATGAGCACAAAACCATAACAGATGTGTTAGCCCATGACCAACGGTCAGAAAAGAGATGCTCTTTTTCAGAAAAAAGATAAAAAGGGTATGGGGGGGCAAAGTGGGACTTTAGGCAAATTCTAAGCTTATGAGCCAGCATGACAAACATCACAGAATCTCTAAATGCTGAGTCTAGACACACATTTTCATACACACAAAAATCTGCTTTACATATCCTGTGTTGTAAGTTTCTACATTGAAATTTACAAGAATCAAACACTCAGGTACATGACTTGGAAGCCTGTTTTGTGAAAAAGTGCTGTGTGTGTGTGTAAAATGACCAAAAGCTTAGCAGGATCAGAGTTATGTAAATAAAACTTTAGCCCACTTTAATAGAAGTCATCCAGATAATACTAGCATGAGTTCTATTGTATTCTGAATTCATTGGAATAAATCTGGAGTGCTGTGGTCAGTTAAAGTAGCACATTTTAAGAGCAATATTGTGTCACATTTTAGGAGTAATTACCCCCCTACACACACTTTCTTTCCATTCCCCTACCAGATTCTCTCATTTGGCATCTCAAACCTGGTAGACTGTTTTCAAAGATGATCAATCCTTCCCATGGCACATGCCTTTTGCAGTGTCGCTTTGCCACTCTTCCCGTCTACAGGTGGACTCTTATTTCTTCTCCAGTTGAATCCAGTCGGCCTCTGTGTCTTAAGTTGACCAACTAGAAGTGATGGAGCTTGACTTACAGACCTGGGCCTTAAGGGGCCTCACAGCTTCTGTTTTTGCCTTCTTGGTTGCCAGGTGCCAAGTCAAGAAGTTAGGGTCAGACGACCGACTGATGTGAAGTCATGTGGAAGAGAAATAAGGGGCTCAGCCAACAACCAGCACCAAAGCCCCAAACGTGAGTGAAGCCATCTTGGATCTTACAGTCCTAATCAAACCAATGATGGTAATAATCTGTACCTGAGCTATCCGGTACGGGAATCACTAGCTACATGTCTCTACTGAGTCCCTGGAATGGGGATAGGGCATCTGAAGAGCTTCATTTTAAATTTTACTTGATTCTAACTAAACTTTAGCTAGTGACTACCCTACTGGACACTATTCCCACCCTAATTCACCCAGCCCAACCCTGCAAGGCACAGGGCAGCATAAGATCACCTTATCCTTTCTGGGGCTACAAGCACACAAGCAGTGACTAGAGATGGCTGCCACTAAAGGCTATAGCTCTGTCAACAAAACAAAACACCCACGCCCCCCCCCCCCCCCAACAGCAACACCCAAAGGAAGGGAGTGACCCATTCTAAACTGATTTCATCTACATAAAATGTTAGAACCAGAAAGAGAAATATCCACACAAATGGAATATACTATTGAGAAAAAAAGTCTTTGCAATATTTTTATTTTTTATTTATTTATTTTTATAATACCACCCTTTATTATTTCTTTACTGCAATATTTTTAAAATTGAAGTCCCACATCTAGCCTAGAAATGCCCTGATTAGGAAGTCAACCTTCAAAAAGTGTTTTCTTCAACCTTATGGATACGGAAGGGAAAAGAGAGGGAAAGAAAGGTAAACTAAGAACATGAGGTTAATAGACACAAACTACTATACATGAACTAGATAAGCAATTAGGATTTACCATATAGCACAGGGAACTATAAAAAATATCTTGCATAACCTATAGTGGAAAATAATATGAAAAAATACATATCTGAATCACTTTGCTATACACCTTAAAATGACACAATGTTGTAAATCAACTATACTTCAATTTTAAAAATATTGCAAAGACTGTTTTTCTCATCTATCAAAAACTTAAATTTTAATAGTTCCCTATTCACACACTTTAGGGGGAGAGGTAATAGGAAGGAAATTTGAGAACCTCCTATGTGTGTTGGAGAAGAAAATGGCAACCCACTCCAGTACTCTTGCTTGGAAAATCCCATGGACAGAGGAGCCTAGTAGGCTACAGTCCATGGGGTCCCTAAGAGTCGGACACGACTGAGTGACTTCACTCACTCACTCACTCACTGTGTGTGTTAGACAGTCACATACATTAATGCATTTCATCCTCTTAATGGTTGTTTTTAAACTAAAGAAATACAAGTTCAGTGAGGTTGTGACTTGCCTAAGGACCTAAAGCTAATAGTGCCAGAGATAAAATTGAAATCCAACCTCCGGACTTCCCAATACGTCACAATGCCTCTCCTATCAAGAATAAGCATTTCTGCCCTGTTTCTGAGATTTCCCATGATCTGGCCACCTAAATAATCACTTCACTTTCATTTTTCACTCTCATGCATTGGAGAAGGAAATGGCAACCCACTCCAGTGTTCTTGCCTGGAGAATCCCAGGGACGGCAGAGCCTAGTGGGCTGCCGTCTATGGGGTCGCACAGAGTCGGACATGACTGAAGAAACTTAGCAGCAGCAGCCACAGTTAATATCGAATCTCTTACCAAATTGATCTCATTCTGCTCCCTTTCATTTTCTTCTTTCTTTTCTTCTAATTCTACCTATCCTTCAAAATCTGGCACACATCTAAAACTTTTCTCATCTTCAATTCAGTCCCTCAGTAGTGTTCGACTCTTTGTGACCCCATGGACTGCAGCACACCAGGTTTCCCTGTTCATCAACTACTGTAGCTTGCTCAAACTCATGTCCGTTGAGTCGGTGATGCCATCCAGACATCTCATCCTCTTGTTGTCCCTTTCTCCTCCCACTTTCAATCTTTTCCACCATCAGAATCTTTTCAAATGAGTCAGTTCTTCGAATCAGGTGGCCAAAGTATTGGAGTTTCAGCTTTAGCATCAGTCCTTCCAATGAATATTCAAGACTGATTTCCTTTAGGATGGACTGGTTAGATCTCCTTGCAGTCCAAGAGACTCTCAGTAGTCTTCTCCAACAGCACTGTTCAAAAGCTTCAATTCTTCCAGGCTCAACTCTTTGTGGTCCAACTCTCACATCCATACATGACCACTGGAAAAACCATAGTTTTGCCTTTGTTGGCAAAGTAATGTCTCTGCTTTTCAATACGATATCTAGATTGGTTATATATAGCTTTTCTTCCAAAGAGCAAGCATCTTTTAATTTCATGGCTGCAATCACCATCTGCAGAGATTTTGGAGGCCCCCAAAATAAAGTCTCTGAGAGACTTTCTCATCTTAATGCTAATTTCCCTTCCTCTCTTCTGGATTTTTACATCACTTATAATGGAAATCACATAATATAACATTCTTTGTTACATTACTTTTCCGTTAAACAGACCGTAATCTGAGGACAGGGGTCAAACTGAATCTTTAAATAGTGGCTGCTGCTGCTGCTGCTAAGTCGCTTCAGTCGTGTCCGNTTGAACATCTGGAAGTTCATGGTTCACATATTGCTGACGCCTGGCTTGGAGAATTTTGAACATTACTAGCATGTGAGCTGAGTGCAATTGTGTGGTAGTCTGAGCATTCTTTGGCATTGCCTTTCTTTGGGATTGGTAACCTATACTAAAGTGGTAGCAGTGGAATAGGAAAGAGGTAAATAAGTTGAAGAGATATTTTGGAGGTAGAATCAATGCGTCATGGAAATTGATCATTTGTGAGGGAATCAAGAACAGCTACCTAGATTTCATTTTGGGGGTAATGTTTAATAAATGGAGAATTCTTTGCAGGGAAAAAAAATTTGAAGGAGAACCATTAAGAATTATGTTGTGAACAAATTAAGATATTTGTGAAACCAACCAGTAGAAATGTAGATGTATAACTTCTCATCTTTTGAGGGGTCCAGTCTTTTTGGGAAGATAACTGTGCTTAATGGGAGCAACTGAATAATGTTGCAAGTCGGTATGTATGTGTTTGCACAGGTAATAGTAAATTCAGTAAAGAGAGATCCCTGTGGACTGGAAAGATGAAAAAGGTTTCTGGAAGGAGTAGAACTTAAAGCTTTAGAAAGTCAAAAGGGTTTGAATTGGTAGAGGAGAATATGCTTGGCACCGAATGGCATGAGCAAAAGCCTAAAGTTGAGAATGGTGCTCAGGAACAAGAAAAGCAAAAATTGTAGCCTTGTCTAGAATGGGAATTGAGAACAGAAAAGATAAGGTTTTGCTAGTCGGGTAGAATCAGGTTACAAGGGGACTTAACATCCAGGCTGAGGAATTTAGATTTAATTTGTTGGTAAAATAGCCATTATAGGTTTTTGAACAGAAAAATTATAATGAAAGCACTGCTTGGGAAAAAATTAATCTCGTGCTATTGGGAAGGTGGGACAAGACAAGATTTAGGGAGACATACAGACTAGTAAGTTACATAGTAGTGGACATCAGAGTTTATCAGTCTTGGCACTATTGATGTTTTCAGCAAACTAATTTTTTGTTGTGGGGATATTGTCCTGTGTTTTGCAGTGTCCTTGCCATCTACCTGCTATATGCGCACTCCATTTGTGACAAAATGCCCCCTAGACATTACTACATGTCCTTTGTGGGACAGAATTGCCCAGACTGAGAACCATTGATGTAGACCTGAAGTAGAGTTCAAGAAATTACACTGTAATGTATAGTAGGAAANGCAGTGTCCTTGCCATCTACCTGCTATATGCGCACTCCATTTGTGACAAAATGCCCCCTAGACATTACTACATGTCCTTTGTGGGACAGAATTGCCCAGACTGAGAACCATTGATGTAGACCTGAAGTAGAGTTCAAGAAATTACACTGTAATGTATAGTAGGAAAATTCCAAAGTGATTTTTTTCTTCATACCTTCTTATGTTGTCCATTTTTTTTAGTGGTCTGAAAGAAGACACCTGTTTTGGTGGTCATATTTAAGTCTGAGTTAGTTGTACAATTTACAGAGGTTTGTTTATATTTAAAATAATATTTCATATTTAAGAAGAGCAACAAGGAGAACGAACTTTGCCATTTAATTTCTGTGGTGTTGATTTAATTATCTTTAAAAGTCAGTGTGGTCTAGAGCTGACTCGTTAGTTTAAGCCGCAAAATCTCTCTTTTAACCTTATTTGGGGGCTCAGTGGTGGTGTTGCTCAGTTTGGCTTCATAACCTTTAGCAGCATTTCTTCCACCTGGCTTTAATTTGTAGAACACCTGAGGTGATGCACTGAGTGTTATTCTTTTAGGGGCAGGTTTATACCAGCAGTTGAGCAAAGGAAGGGATGAATGAGGGCGGGTAGTCGCTAATCTTAGCCCTGCCTGTCATCAGCTACCAATTTGCCATGCTTTAGAGAATAGTTCATTCCCCACTCATTCCCCCAGAAGATACATACTGTCACTCATATGCTTGAGCAGAGTTTAATGGGAGCTGTGTGTGTCAGGTTTTGCTTCCAGGATGTGTGCGAGTTTTTACTGGCTGCCTTCATGATCACTTTCTGACCTCCTTCAGAATTGGTGATAAAGGAATGATTTTATTCTGAGAAAAACTTGATTTTAAATCAGAAATGGATAGAACTCTTGAATATGATACTTCCACTTCTTTAATTTTGAAAAAAAAGAAACTCAAAAATTCTAGAGTTTGGCCATAGTATTTTATGTGCCAGATCTTCTCTGGTAAGCAGTAGTGATGACGACGATAGAGCTGGTGAATCAATCATTGAGTCTTTTGTGGATTATGTGTTACAAAATCAACAATTGTGGCATATATGGGATACATTATATAATACGAACTATCAATTATATCTGTAGAATTTGTTAACCTTAAGAGCTGGAAAAGGAAAAGGTTTTTAAGTACCCAATGAGTGCCAGTCAATATACTAGAAGCACCATATCATTTCATTTAATCTACACAAGTCCAAGAATAGAGTTCTGCTTTTCAGATGAGAAAATTGAGGTTGAGAAAAGGTAAATAATTCCCCAGAGTCTCAATGCTGAAGTCCTGGAACACAAGTTTGAACACAGGTCTGCAACATCAAATTGTGGATCTGTTCTTTCTACTCGCGGTGTTCTTAGGAAATCCCCATATTTTATAAAGGAGTACTTAGGTGGTAATTATTTGTATTAGAAACAGAGTTCTATGTACCACAGAGTTTCTTTCAAGATTTCCAGAGATCCTTAACTATTGGATATATAATAATATAGAAAAATTTAAGACTAATGTGTAAAATGCTAGCAATGAGAGGACAGCAAAAAGTCAAAGGTCATTTGTTTATTCGTTCATTATATGTTAGTTAAGCACCTACTTAAAAAGTATATACTTTGGGGAGTATCCAGTGAGGAAAACCAGATGTAGTCCCTACCTTTCTAGAGTTTATATTATGGTGAGGAAGATATTACTCATATATTCTCCTAAATATGTGTAAACTTACAACAGTGAGAAATACTGCAGAGGAAAGGTACTTGGTGTTATCAGAGTGTATAAGAATGCCTAACCTCATCTGGGTATCCTCTAAAAAACCTTCCCTGGAAAAGAAGGAAGTCCTAAGGATGACTAGAATTAGCATAGATCGAAGGAAAGGAGGGAGTATGCCAGGCAAAATGGACTGTGTATAAAGGACCTTTGGCAGAAGGATAACATGGCAGCGTTGAGGAGCTGAAAGAAGGTCGTTGTGCTAACATGGACAGCATGAGAAAACATGATACAAGATGAACCGAAGAGGTAGGTACAGACTGTAGCACACTGCCGGTTTGGTGGCTTGCCTTTTATTGCCAAGAACAGTTAGAAGCCACTGAAGGATTTTAAGTAAAGATCAGATCTGACTTGTGAAAAACTCACAGGAAGAGAAAATGAATCAGAGGGTAGAAAAGAATTCAGAGGGGCTAAATAAGACACTGTTAAAGTAATCCAGGGAAAAATGTTCTGCCTTTAAAAGTAAATGTTTATTGAGTTCTTCCTTTCACTACTATTACAGTTTCCTAATTTAAATGAGTATATTTGAAAGATACCTATAGCCATAGTTCCAGAACCCTGGGTCATCTATGGTCTGGTAAAACACCAAAAGGCCAGATTAGTTCTTTAGAGGGTTTAGAATTTAACCAGGCATTGTGGTAAGCTTATCTCAGAGGTAAGTGTTTTTATCCTTATTTTACAGGCGATTAAAGCTAAAGCTCAGAGAACTGACTTAGTCGTCTAGATTAATGTCAGAGGAATCTTTTTTATCTGCCTTAGATTGAGGTATGGGGATCATATTAAGCATTCAATAAATAAATGAGTCAAATTAAATTTAAATGTGTTTTTAACTTGTTTTTTTGAGGGCCTTTTAACTATCTTTGCTGTGTTGTAGTATAGAGGGAAAGTAAATTAGCAGTGATTCTGTAGTATGTTTAAAACCTATTCTTGTTATGTTCACTCCTTGCTAATGCCACATATTTTTGTTCTAAGGCTCAGCTACCCAACTGTTTGATAAAAAAACAAAAGCATGATGACAATGACCAGATACTTGTCTATAGAATAATACCTGACTTATTCATAATTTCTCATTGTCAGTAGAGACCTGAAAATTCAAAATGTTAAGGCTTTGTGCAGCCCACCCAAAGAACATGATTTTCTCAAATTGGTTAAATTTTTATGTTATTAATTTTTTACTGCAATCAGGATCATATAGCAAGGTAAATGATCAATAAATGTTTGCCAAATGGATGAATACTGTGTTTCAAAAAGTGGTAGGCATATTGAGTGAGATGATAAGGAAAATGATCCAAGTAGTATGGAAACATGATCTCAGTTCAGTTCAGTCACGTCCAACTCTTTGAGACCCCATCTACTGCAGCACACCAGGCCTCCCTGTCTATCACCAACTCCCAGAGCTTGCTCAAACTCGTGTCCATTGAGTCAGTGATACCATCCAACCATCTCATCCTCATCTTCCCCTTCTCCTCCCGCCTTCAGTTTTTCCCAGCATCAGGGTCTTTTCCAATGAGTCAGTTCTCATCAGGTGGCCAAAGTATTAGAGTTTGAGCTTCAGCATTAGTCCTCCTAATGAATATTCAGGACTGATTTCTTTTAGGATGGACTGGTTGGGATCTCCTTGCAGTCCAAGGGACTCTCAAGAGTGTTCTCCAACACCACAGTTCAAAGGCACCGATTCTTCGGCGCTCAGCTTTCTTCATAGTCCAACTCTCACATCCATACATGACTACTGGAAAAACCATAGCTTTGACTAGATGGATCTTTGTTGGCAAAGTAATGTCTCTGGTTTTTAGTATGGTGTCTAGGTTGGTCATAACTTTTCTTCCAAAGAGCAGACATCTTTTAATTTCGTGGCTGCAGTCACCATCTGCAGTGATTTTGGAGCCCCCCAAAATAAAGTCTGTCACTGTTTTCATTGTTTTCCCATCTATTTGCCATGAAGTGATGGGACCAGATGCCATGATCTTAGTTTTTTGAATATTGAGTTTTAAGCCAACTTTTTCACTCTCCTCTTTCACTTTCATCGAGAGGCTCTTTAGTTCTTTGCTTTCTGCCATAAGGGTGGTGTCATCTGCATATCTGAGGTTATTGATATTTCTCCTGGTAATCTTGATTCCAGCTTGTGCTTCATCCAGCCCAGCATTTCTCATGATGTACTCTACTTGTAACGTGATCTAGGCTATTAACCAGAAAAATCTGGCTATCTTTCAGGTATTTATAGGTCACACCACTAAAATATTATTGCCCCCAAATCTGATGTATTCCAACAGCTAAGTTGGACGGACCTGTATCTCCTTACCAGATTCTTGATTCCTTTATAATGTTTTGCTTACCTGTATCAAGGAAGAAACCACTAGATATTACTTTGTATTGTTTTATATTGCCAACAATGTTTTAATCATGTTAGTAAATTTAATTATAGTAGGAATATTTTATATTTTACCTCCATATTGGGTTACTAAAAGTTTGTAGGTCAGTAAGTGGAAATTAGATTCAGAGTTTTAAAACACTTATTCAACAAGCATTTATTGAGCATTCACTATGTTTAAAGACAGTTATCTAGGATAATTAGAGAAATAACTACGTAAGTAGGATAACCAGAGAATTATAGAGAAAAAGAGAATCTTACTTTTACCCACAGAAGTTACAGCTTAGTTAATCAAACAATATATGTGACTAAATCTAATAAACAGCTCGATATATTTTTTTGAAGTAGAAACAGAATTTTCTGGGACCTTATAGAATGGAGTCATTAATATTGCATGGGATAGATCGGTGAAAGGATGATACCATGTAAGCTGAATTTTGAAGAAGACACATTTCACGAGGTAGAAATTAAAGGATAGCCCAAACAGTACTTTGAAGTGTGAAAGTACAGCTGATGTTTAGGCACTGATGGAGGCCTTTTCTGGTTCTAGACTATAGGCAGCTTTGGTGAGAGATGAGCAACAGCTGAAAAGGGATGATGAAGGCCCAAAGGGATTTGAATGATTTACTGAGGAGTTTGTACTTTATTCTGTAGCTGTTTATTCTGTAAACTTTGTGGGACCGTCTCGGAGGAATCATTAGGAGGTTCTGATCAGGGATGATGGCAGCATCTGAAATTTATTGACTAGTTATTAGGTATATGCAAGGAACCATTGTGTACTTTATTGGAGTCTTATGTTTTAAATGAAGAAACTAAGACTTAAGAAACATTGTTACCTGCCCAAGACGCAGAACTAGTAAGTCATGGGACATGAATTTGAGCTCCTGTCCAAACTCAGGATTTCTGGGCTAGATGGATTACATTACAGCCTGCAGGTAGGAAGACCACTTAGGGAACTACAAGTTTAGAGAAAAGATTCAGTTACAGACTGGGACTAGGAAAAAAGGGGATAAGACCCTAGGTACTTTTCTTTAGATACAGTTCTGTAAATGATGGTTAAATTCACTAACCAAATGGTTAAAATCTTTTAAATCCTAATGAACCTAAATTGAATTACCAGTGCAATAGTTATTTCATATATACTTAGCCAACATATATGACCTTGTATGGGCTTCCAAGATGGCACCAGTGGTAAAGAATCTGCCTGCCAATGAAGGAGATGTANAGATACAGTTCTGTAAATGATGGTTAAATTCACTAACCAAATGGTTAAAATCTTTTAAATCCTAATGAACCTAAATTGAATTACCAGTGCAATAGTTATTTCATATATACTTAGCCAACATATATGACCTTGTATGGGCTTCCAAGATGGCACCAGTGGTAAAGAATCTGCCTGCCAATGAAGGAGATGTAAGGGGTGTGGGTTCAATCCCTGGATCCAGAAGATCCCCTGGAGGAAGGCATGGCACTCTAGGAGTATTCTTTCCTGAAGAATCTCATGGACAGAGGAACCTGGCAAGCTATGGTCCATAGAGTTGCACAGTCAGACATGACTGAAGCAACTTAGCATGCACATAGAGGCCTCCAGTTTAAAAGCGTTATGAAGTTGATATTATTAAAGCTGGGTCTACAAGGATGTGCAATTTATAAGAGCAGGTAGATGAAGGAGCCCACACTCCCCAGGGAAGGAAAAGGAAATACAAAGACACAGAGGTCTAAAAGTTCATGGAGAATTAAGTGAGTAAATTCAGATGTTAGGAGCCATACTGTGAAGAGCCTCATCTAATTGGTTACGGAGTGGATATCACTGTGGATATTGAGGTTTTATTACTTAAGTTAGATGTGTTGATTTGAGTATTATATGCAAGGCTTTGTGCTAAGAGTTACTGCGAAGCTGTATATTTATGTTCTTTTTCCTCTATTTACAGGCTGCTATATGGCAAGCACTAAACCACTATGCTTACAGAGATGCGGTTTTCCTAGCAGAGCGACTGTATGCAGAAGGTTTGTAATCTGTTCCTTTCCAAGAACTATAAAAGAATAAAATACATGGAATTCCATCACTTCTTAGGACTGTAACAAGATTCTGGATATCACTTTTTTTTGGCTCTGCCTCAAGGCATGTGGGATCTTAGTTCCCCAACCAGGGATAGAACCATGACCCCTGCATGGAAAGCACAGAGTTTTAACCACTGGACCACCAGGAAAGTCCCGTGGGTATTACTCTTGTTTTGTCTTTATGGTTGACACTAGTTCATAAAATTTTTTTCCCAGTGTGTGTAGCTTTTTGTATGCTACTTTTAGTAACTGTGTAGACTTGCTTTGGGTTTTACCCTATGGTTTACTTAATCATGGTCCAGCCTTTAGGTATTTTTTTCTTTTTTTTTAGAGTCTATATTCTGTGGTTTAGAGCATGGATTTTGAGCCTTCGGCCTTAGTACAAACCCTAACCCTTAAACATGCTGTAGTATACCTTGGGCAAGCTACTTAACGTTTCTGTATTTCAGCTTTCTCATCTGTAAAATAAAGGTAATTATTGTCTCTTGGAATTGAAAAATGAAATATTTAAAGCGCTTGGCACAGCCTTCTGGCACTGTAATAAATTCAACATCAGCTGGTATTAGTGGGGTTTTTTGTGTGTCATTTATTATTATAATCTTCCTAAGATGCTTCCCAGGTGGTACTAGTAGTAAAGAACCTGCCTGCCTATGCAGGAGACATAAGGGATGTGGGTCTGATCCCCGGGTCAGGAAGCTCCCCTGGAGGAAGAAATGGCAGCCCACTCCAGTACTCTTGACTAAAGAATCCCATGGACAGTGGAGCCTGGCAGGCTACAGTCCATGGGTCTCAAAGAGTCAGACATGACTGAAGTGACCTAGCACGTTAGCAAAAATTCTAAGATAATTATGTACAGCTTTGTCATTTTCCTTGTGTTATATACTCTGGGATAGAATTTACAAGTCAAAGTAGGTGGTGGTTGTCATTTAGTCGCTAAGTCGTGTCCAACTTTTTGCGACTCCATTTATAGCCTGTCAGCCTCTTTTGTCCATGGGATTTCCAGGCAAGAATACTGGAGTGGGTTACCATTTCCTTCTCCAGGGGATATTCCTGACCAAGGGATCGAACCCATGGCTCCTGCATTGGCAAGTGGATTCTTTACCCACTGAGGCAGAAGGAAAGCCTCATACAAGTCAAAATGTGTAAGCAGTTCTACAACAAATTACTTTTGCCTGGTTGATAACCCAACAGAGAGAGTTGTGATAATCACTGTCACCAATAGTATAAGACTTCCTTCATAGCCCTATCAGTATCAGATTTACCATTATAATGTGTTTTTGCTTACTAGAAAATTGTGAAGTATTTTGTCCTCCTTTTTATAATTCTGAAGGATGCTTAGTGTTTTCTCAAGTGTTAGTTTTACATTTATTCCTATTTCTGTGGACTTGATCTTTGTTTATTGCATATTTGCCCCAGATTATTTGCTTTTTAATCTTAATTCTGTTGATTTTTATAATCTAATCTTTTAAATTTTATTTAATAGCTTTATCACTTAAACTTTCTCCTGTTGCTCCAGTAGCTGGAAGAATTGTCATTTTTCTATAACTCAAGAAATATATAGTTCTTGGTAATTTAAAAAGTTTTAAAAAATGTATCATAGTGTTATTACTTAGTCAGTGTTATTTATTAAATGCTTTTGTCCCTTCCACATGGTATTTTACGTGGTTTTGTGTTAAATTTTTTTTAAATGTTCTGCTCTGTTCCCAGAACCTCTCCTCTCTTTCATTAGTTGACTTTCTATTTTTAACTTAAATATCATACTGTTTTATTATTAACACTTTATTATATTGTCTTTTAACATCTAATAAGGCCTATCTCCATCATTTTTTCCCCCATTTCATTCTTTAGTAGGAATACCCTTTTTTAAATTCTTTCATTTTACCTGTGTATTTTATTAATGTTTTGAATTTCACAAAAGAGCAGAGGATGGTACTTGGAAATAAAATAGTTGGGAGAAACCGGGAGGAAACCAAGCTTGCCCTGGGGCAGGAGGGAAATAAAATAGTTGGGAGAAGCAGGGAGGAAGCCAAGCTTGCCCTGGGGCAGGAGGGACTAGCATCCCTTTGAGAATGCTGTAGTTCTTGAGGAAAGTTGGGAGGGTCTATGGAGCAGAAGTCTTAGGTCCAAATGAAAAGATTAAGAAAAGTGAGAGCCTTACAAAGAAGATAATATGACAGATTGCTCAACTCTGCAAATAAAAGCAAGGTTTATTGTGGATAATCTACTTACATATATTTTCATTGATACCTAAGTAGCCCTCATGTTTTCCTAACTTTTATTGTTTAGTTCGTTAACATTAGGCAGTTTCTAGTTATTATAGTTAGTTTCCAAAAGTTTGCAAATTTAGATGATTGGATTTTACTATAGAGTTGAGGCAGGATTCCAGATTAATCTACATAAAACTGTTTAATCCACTTTCTATCTGTTTCTAATACAGTGCTTAACTCTTAAAGTCACTCATTGTTAGTTTCTTTCAATATGAAACCTAACTACTCTAGACTGTATTTCTGTGGAATGTAATGGGAGCGCAATGGGAGCAGACACTATTGTTCAGTTCAGTCGCTCAGTCGTGTCCGACTCTTTGCAACCCCATGAATCACAGCACAATTCTGTCCATCACCAACTCCTGGAGTTCACTCAGACTCAAGTCCATCAAGTCAGTGATGCCATCCAGCCATNTCAGCAGCTCTATAAAATAGACGTTGCTATTACCATTTTAGAAATGAAGAAACTAAGACCATCGTTCGCCAGGTTTTTACCTGTCTTAATGATTAATCGGCCAGGTGTCGAAATTGCATTGAATATAGTGCTTTCTGTAAATTTGGCTTAGCTGAAGAGAACTTAATCAGAGTAAAAGATTCAGCATCTGATTCTCTTCTCTGTCTTAGCCATTATAGTGAGAGCCCAAATTCACAGAAATAGGTGACTGCAAATGGCAACATTAAAGAAAATTATCTCCAGTTATGTTAAGGTCATCATTGAAGGAAGTTGTCCAAATACTACTAAAAATATGACATATTGTATCATTTTTAGGCCATTACTAGTGGAAAGTTTTATAAATATATCTTGTCACTAGAAATTCAAGTCACTTTGTCATATGGGGGGACAAAAAGGATATCTGGCCCATTGGCCTATTCTTTTACTGTCATAGTTAAATTATTATTGATGAAAATATTTTTTTAAAATATTATTTTATTTTTATTTATTTATTGGCCATGCCATGCCACTTGCAGGATCTCAGTTCCCTAACCAGGGATTGAACCCTAGACCACATTCGGGGATTGAAAGCCCAGAATCCTAACCACTATGCACCAGGGAACTCCTAATGCTGTTTTTTTAAATCATTATAGTTTTCGTTTTCATTATGTGTTAGTGCACTAATACTCTGGTCTTCCCAATGATCTTTTTAAATCCAAGGCTCAACTGTTTCATTACATCAGTCAGATTTTTCACATAAATATCACATATATCAAACTCAATTCATGCAAAACTGGATTCATAATGTTCCCACCCTATTCTAAAACACCACTGTGTCTTAGTAGAAAAGCCTTCTTATAAATTCTCCTGTGTTTAGTCTTTCCTGCTGCTTGGATTTCCCCCTTCCCAAATCAACCCTGTTCTCTTTACCTTATAAAACCCTTTCAGTACAGTTCAGTTCAGGAGCTCAGTCGTGTCCGACTCTTTGGGACCCCATGAATCACAGCACGCCAGGCCTCCCTGTCCATCACCAACTCCCGGAGTTCACTCAGACTCATGCCCATCGAGTCAGTGATGCCATCCAGCCATCTCATCCTTGGTTGTCCCCTTCTCCTGCCCCCAATCCCTCCCAGCATCAAAGTCTTTTCCAATGAGTCAGCTCTTCAGATGAGGTGGCCAAAGCTATAAAAATTTATCCCTAAATCTTTACACAGCTTGCAAAGTCCTATATGATCTGGCCATCTGCTTTTTCCTTATGTTATTGCCATTTCCTTTTAAAATTTCCTCCAGCCTTCTTACCTGTGGTATATTTATACCAATCATGTTTTCAAAGTATTTAAAAATATTATTAACTCCCATTATCTACAAGTATAAAACCAGTTAGTACTGAAATTTAGGGTGTGAACATGCATGAAGAAAATAAAAATTCAGAATAGTATTAAAATACTGAAGTTGTAAATATAGATGAAGTGTTCAACAACAGAAATGACTCTGAAAAGGGTAGAATGAATCTTGCCTCCTATGTAAAGTATAGCACCCAGGCATTTGAAATTAGTCAGCAAAAAAGTGATAAGATGGGATCACTTGAGTTTGTGGCTGAACATTTTGTATGTATACCCCATGTAAATATCAGATGACTAGTCAGGTATTGTAAATTTAGGAGAAAGTCAATAATAATAATTTAATAATAGCACATACAACTCTTACTATATATCAGGCACTATCCAAAGTTCTTACATATTAACTCACTTAATTCTAACAGCACTAAGTGCTTAGAGGTAGGTATCACTCTGTCCTTATTTTACAGCTGAAAAAGCTGAGGATCAGAGAAGTTAACTTGCCCTGAGTCACATAGCTAATAAGTGATAGTATGGAAATCCAAACTAAAGAAGCAGTTTGGCTCTAGTGTCATTACTCTAATCCATGTGCTGTACTATCTGTAGGTAACGTGAGAACTTAAAAGATAATCAAGATGAAATGTGTATCACAAATCATAAGTGCTTCCATAGGTATTATGCTCTTTGAATACTTAAAATTTAAGTGTTTGTGACAGGGCAGCAAGCACGGTACTCTAACTTTTAAGGAGTTCTCTGTGGTATTTAGAGTTTATCAAGGCTAGATAAAAGCACTCACCTAACAGACATTTAAGTCTTACCATAACCGGTTCATTTTGGAAAAGGCTACATATAAATCAACATGAAGAGGTGTCTATCTGATTTAAAAGCACTGAGAAGCTAATTCATCTTCCCATTTGATGGCATTGTGTCTGAAGGATGCAAGCTTAAGCGCCTCTTAATTATTTTGAGCTTATATTAAATGACCTACCCTATATTTGAAGCCCAACCTGTTTGTAAGAAGAGGAGTTTCAGTATTGTTCTGTAACTCATTTTTTTCACCTAACAATGCATCCTGAAAAAATTCAGGGTTTTTTTTTGGACAACTGTGTTTAGTCATATGGATGTGCCTTGATTTAACTCATACATGATTGATTGATCAGTATTACGAGTGACTTTGTGGAATCAGTATTTACTTTATTCCTAACTATAGAATACAGTCATCTCAGGACCACCCATGGGTTCTGCATCTGGAGATGCAACCAACTGCAGATGCAACCAACAGCAGATGAAGAGCTCAGCTCCAGAGGGTCGACTGTGTATTATGGACCATATAGTTCCCAATCATATATTTTGATTAAGGCTCTTAATAAAGGATGGCAAATAAATGTCATGCAGACATTTATAGCTATTTCCAGATCCTGTTATTTTGATCTCTGCACACTTACACTAGCAAAGCCATGATCAGCCTTAGTTTTTCTGAGTTTTGCACTTGAGGCAGCCACTGTCAGTCATTTGAAGTTACTGTTCCAGATGAAATCTATTTGTCAGTACTCCTTCCTTTTTAGATTTATTATAGCCACTCACTACTGGTTCACTAGCTATGTTTGGATTGTCAGTTTATTTCTCGAAAGCTTCAAAAAGCCACCCCTTTCACGATGTATTTCACAATCCTTCCAGTTTTTCTCAATTTACTTCACTATCATAGTTCATTAAGCTTAAAGTTTGATTAAACCTCCAGTCCATATTCTCACTTAAACATAGTTGTTAAGTCATATTTCAAAAAAGTAATTGCACTATGACACTAAAATCATACACACAATATTTGGTATCTTTATGTTATTATGGAATTTTACTACAGTGAAAACTTAACCTAGATATACTCAGTGTTTGAAAACAAACATTTGATGAAGCATTTTTATGGCTCAAAGTTGAACTAGCTTTGGAGAGCCATTGTTTTTTGGTATAATAATTAGTTTTTGAAAGCTTAATTTGTTAGATGACAATGAACCAGGCCTTTGCAAAATCTAGAAGAAATCACACTAACTTATGTGAATTAGCACTTGTAGTTCAATGAAATTAATGATTTGTTCCCATTGCAATAGAGGTCCCCATTCATTTTTTTACTTCTGAATGATACTACTGTAGATCCTATTAACACCTGTACACTAAAATTCTTATCATTTACTACATGACATCTTATTGTACATTGTTTTTTATACTAGGGTTTCGTGAAAAATCATAAGATGGACCAGAGAAGTAGAATTCGGTTGGTTTTTGCTTGTGTGTATGTGGCATACAACAACAGGAAAGAAAAATAATAATAACTTTTATAAAAGGAAAATTTCAAGCTACTTTTTTTTTTTTTCCATCTCAGGTGTACATTAGTTCCCAATCTTGAACCCCACCCCCACGCACCTCCCACTCCACATCAACTCTCTGGATCATCCCCGTGCACCAGTCCCAAGCATCCTGTATCCTGTACCGAATATAGACCGACGATTCGTTTCCCACACGACAGCACACATGTTTCAGTGCCATTCTCCCAAACCTTCCCCCCCCTCACCAAAGTCCAAAAGTCCGTTCCATGCATCTATGTCTCTTTTGCTGTCTCGTATACAGGGTTATCATCACCATGTTTCTTGATTCCATATATATGAGTTAGTATACTGTGTTGGTGCTTTTCTTTCTGGCTTACTTCACTCTGTATAATTGGCTCCAGTTTCATCCATCTCATTAGAACTGATTCAAATGCATTCTTTTTAATGGCTGAGTAATACTCCATTGTGTATATGTACCACAGCTTTCTTATCCATTCATCTGTTGATGGACAGCAAGCTACTTTTTTATCCCACATCTTTGAGTTAGCTTTTCAGAAAGATGTGGCAAGTTTATTTGTACTTTAAATTTAGTGATTCGCAAAGTTTAGCATTCATCAGAATCACTTGAAGGGTCTGTTACCACACAGATTGCTGGTCCCCACTCCCAGAATTAGTGATTTTAGTGGGTCTGAGCTGAGATAGGGCCCGAGAACTTCATTTCTCACAAGCTCCAACGTCATGTTGATGCTGGTATAGGGGCCACACTTGGGAAATCACAGGCTTAAATGGTCTCTCAGTCTCCTGATATTATTACGTAACCCATTTTTAGAAGTACAGAACTTAAGAGTTTCCCTCTTTCTATCCTTACCTCTGCAGACTCTCATCTGGGGACTTCCCTGGTGGTTAAGACACTGTGCTTCTCCTACAGTTGGCGAGGGTTTGATCCTGGTAGGGGAACTAAGATCCCACGTGTTGTGCATAGTGGCCAAAAAGGAAAAAAAAAAAAATAGACTCTCATCTGAATTGGTTGGGAGGTTGTGAGGATAGAAGTGGGGTGATGATCAGTTTGGGAGAGAATAAATAAAGGAGAAGAATGCTACATTTCATTAACCAGGCATTTCCTAATGTTAAAAAGAAAGTGGTTAATGAATAATTCAGCTCTTCCCATTAAAGAGCAGTTTAATTATTGTTACTGGACAAGTGTCAAGTCTGTCAATTCAGTGTTTATGTAGTGTGGGTATTCACAATTTAGAATTTTTTTCCTTTACCTTAAATTATCTTGAATATAATCTATGTATTTGGTATTAGAAATAAGTGATTTTTGTTTGTTTTCCAGTTTGGTCTTTGTTTAATGTAGAAATTTTCAGATTGATAATTAGGTTTATAACGCTGAGTTTCCCTCTCATGAAATTTGACTTTTGTCCTCTCAAAGGATCTCTCAGAAAAATGCTACATAAAAATGATGCTTTTCTGATAGTCTATTTAAGGGCAATTGTGTGCCTGTGTTTGATCTTAAGGATTTACAGAGAATTCTACAGTTGTCTTCATTGTATTATTTCCTTTTTTTCTTCTGGAAAGAAGTTAGTCAGGACTTGAGGAACTAACTTTTGTATCAGGAAAGTATTTCTCCTTAATTGAAATTTGAATTAATAAATTGTTTTTTATATTGAATAACATGCCTATTTTTTTCGTTATTGCTAAACTTGTTTATGTATCTCTAGATAAACAATAATTACCATTCAACATACTGAATAACAGCCCCTTTTTTTCATGTTTGTTCTTAGTACACTCAGAAGAAGCCTTGTTTTTACTGGCAACCTGTTATTACCGCTCAGGAAAAGCATATAAAGCATATAGACTTTTGAAAGGACACAGTTGTACTACACCGCAATGTAAATACCTGCTTGCAAAATGTTGTGTTGATCTCAGCAAGTAAGTTGCTAAATCTTTTCTACCTAATTTTGTTCTACTTAACTGTAGAATTCTGGATGAAATTCTTTTGATAGATTAGACTGACTCCCTTTCTCCCCTTTTGGTAGTAGAGTTTTGTCTATTTCAGTAACTTTTGAAATGCTGCTGCCTATTTTGTTATGGAGAGGTTTTATTGTTATGGTATAAATAAAATTTAAATCTGGAGAAACCTAAGTTGTAACTAATTCCTGTGACTTTGTAAAATGATTGTAATAAGCCTGAAAACCTAACTTCCTAGTTCACCTGAGATTAATGCTGCCTTGTGTCTAGACAGTTGTGTAATTAGTTATTTGCTCTTCAGAATCATTCTTTTGGGGAACCATTACTCCTTTTAAGCAAGGGGACAGATTTAGGAGAACACTTCTTTGGCAAATGACAGCTCAACCAAGTCAGCTGTCCATATTCTGAATCTGGAGGCAGCTAGAGATTTAGGTAGTTACGTTCTGTCAGACTTTTTTCTGTGCTGCGAAAAATGGAATAGTGGTAAAGGTGACTAAACAGATAACTGTAAAGCCTGTGTATTTAGTTTATAGGTATACAGTCATAGGATAAAAATAAACCCCATTTAGTTGATAGATATACAGTAAAAGGATATAAATAAACCCCATAAAGTCTCTATAGTCTGATAGGTATTTATTTGTCCAGTGTCTAATTGGTGACTTTTAAATTACAGCTAAAATATATATATGTAATTTCTGAGACATTTGCTATTGAATTTCTTCTACTCTGAAGATTCTAATGTTGAATTCTTTAAAATATACTTATTTAATTTGCCAGTTTCTTAAGCCAGTGCTTACCTTAGACATTCTTATCCCACTTAAAAATCTTTAGATATCACATTTTATGTTTAGGGTATATAAGCTTACTTGAGAGTTTTCTACATGATGACTTAGAAAAAACTTTAAAACATGAACCATTACAAACTCTGATATGCTAAAAATATATAATGAAGTCAGGCAAATTTTTTCCCCTTTGGGGAATATTTGTAATTTTTATATCAAGAAAACATAATTGATAAAAAGAGATGAAGTGCTATTCACATTTCAATTGTAAACCTAAAAATAACTGAGCCCATTAAGTATGCAATTTTTAATTAAAATGTTAGTCTTATTTAATCTGCTTACAAATGCCTACTTCAAGGAATTATAGAACTAAGAAGGACCACCAAATCTGTTAATGAAGAGCTGTTCATATTTTTCCCCCAGCATAACTGTTCCATTTCTTTGATGTGAGTAATATATATGTTGCTCAGACTAGATCTGTACATACAGACTAAAGGTAACTATTTCTGTTTTTAAGGGTAAGACTGAAGTTTTAAGATGGTAAATTCCCAATCTCCCAAATGATTCTTAATACGTGTTTATTGCTATTCTAAAGGTACCATGAACTTTTTACTATATCTCCATAGTAAGAGGTACGTTCGTGATGAAGAATGTCTTTACACACTGTGCTTTTTATATTGACTTTTTAAAAAAATCTGTGAATGTGTGTTTTAAAGGCTTGCAGAAGGGGAACAGATCTTATCTGGCGGAGTGTTTAATAAGCAGAAAAGCCATGATGATATTGTTACTGAGTTTGGTGATTCAGCTTGCTTTACTCTTTCACTGTTGGGACATGTATATTGGTAAGTGAGAATGATTCAGATTACCAGCAAACTGTTTCTGGTACTAGAATGAACTACTACTCAGCAATAAAGAGAAACAAACTATTGATAAACATGATAATTTGGATGGATTTCAAGAGCATTATGGCAAGTGAAAAAAGGCCAATTTCAAAAATTTACATATTCTATGATAGCATTAATAGAACATTATTGTTATGACACAGTTACAGTGATAGGGACAGATCAGTGGTTCTCAGACATGAGAGTTGGGGCAAGAGTTCTGGGGCTATAGAGAGGTAGCTAAAGGAGTTTGTTTGGGACTTTGGATCAGTTCTATATCCTGATTGTAGTGGTAGTTACCCAAATATATACATATGATAAAACTTTATAAAAACTATACACAAACAAATAAGTGCCTGCAAAAACTGCTGAATTCCAAATTAAATCTGTGGTTTAGTTTACCGTATTATTGTGCTTAGTCGCTCAGTCTTGTCTGACTCTGCGACCCCATGGACTGCAGCCAGCCAGGCTCCTCTGTCCATGGGGATTCTTTCTATAGGCATGATATGGAGTGAGTTGCCTATCCCTTTTCCAGGAGATCTTCCCAACCCCAGGAATTGAACCGGAATCTCCTGCATTGCAGATGGATTCTGTGCCAGCTGAGCTACCAGGGAAGCCCTTACTGTATTATACTGCTGTCAGTTTCCCAGCTTTGATATTTGTACTGTGGTTATGTTGAAAGCTATTATTAAGGGAAGCTGGGTGTAGGGAATTCTATAATATTTTTTCATCTTCTATATGAGTCTAAAATTATATCAAAGTTTAATAAAGGGAAGGTATTAAATCATAGAAATGCTGTATATGTATTACTAGTTATTGTAAAACAAGATCACTTGTTTAAAAGTTTTTGAAGGTACATTTGTATCAAGTCCTAATCATGAAGGAAGGTTTTTCCTCTTTTTCAGATAAATAATTATTTTTATTTATCATAAAGATTAAAAGGTCAGGTATCCAATAGGGCACAACCCTGCTCCAGAAACTGGCTTTTCATTTCAACCGTCATATGCCTGTTGTGACCAAAGTTGCACTCAGTAATCTAGAAACCTCCTTGTTATAGTTTTGAAGCTACAGCTTGTTATCTTTTATCTCCAGTACTTTGATATAGACACCTCATTGGTCTTTTTGTCTACGGTAGCCCATGAGACTTGCATCTTTAGGGCATGACTGATTCTAAGTCTAGTTCTTAGATTAACCTGTTTCTTCCAGTGCCATTTAAATAGCTATTTTTAACCCCAATCCTTTAGAAAACTCCTTTCTGAGTTTTAGTTTTTAAAAAAATTGATCTAAAGTAGGGGCACTCCAGGCAGCTTAATTTTATTAAATCTTTTCCTCCTTTTATCTCTCTATTGAGTAATTATAGATCTGCTCCCAGACATGACTATTATAACTCCACATCTGGCTCCTTCCCCAATTTTTTTTAATTGAAGGATAATTGCTTCACAGAATTTTCTTGTTTTCTGTCAAACCTCAACATGAATCAGCCGTAGGTATACATATATCCCCTCTCTTTTGAATCTCCTTCCCCATCCCATCCCTCTAGTTTGATACAGAGCCCCTGTTTGAGTTTCCTGAGCCATACAGCAAATTCCTGTTGGCTGTCTATTTTACATATGGTAATGTACGTTTCCATGTTGCATCTCTCCATACATCTCACCTGCTCCTCCCCTCTCCCCATGTCCGTAAGTCTGCTCTTATGTCTTTTTCTCCATTGCTGCCCTACAAATAAATTCTTCAGTACCATTTTTCTAGATTCTGTATGTATGCATACGATATTTATCTTTCTCTTTCTGACTTACTTTACTCTGTATAATAGGCTTTAGGTTCATCCACCTCATGAGAACTGACTCAAGAGTGTTCCTTTTTATGGCTGAGTAGTATTGCATTGTGTATATGTACACCACAACTTCTTTATCCATTTATCTGTTGATGGACATTAGGTTGCCTCCATGTTCTAACTATTGTAAATAGTGCTGCAGTGAACAATAGGATAGGATAAATGTGTCTTTTTCAGTTTTGGTTTCCTCAGGGTATATATATGCCTCGGAGTGGGATTGCTGGGTCATATGGTAGTTTTGGAGAAGGAAATGGCAACCCACTCCAGTACTCTTGCCTGGAAAATTCCATGGACCGAGGAGCCTGGTAGGCTACAGTCCATGGGGTCGCAAAGAGTCGGACACAACTGAGCGACTTCACTTCACTTCACTTCATGGTGGTTTTATTCCTAGTTTTTTTAAGGAATCTCCATACCATCTTCCATAGTGGCTGTATCAATTTACATTCCCACCAACAGTGCAAGAGCAGTCCCTTTCCTCCACACCCTCTCAGGCATTTACTGTTTGTACACTTTTTGATGATGGCTTTTCTGACCAGTGTGAGGTGATATCTCGTTGTAGTTTTGATTTGCGTTTGTCTAATAATGAGCAATGTTGAGCATCTTTCATGTGTTTGTTAGCCATCTGTATGTCTTCTTTGAAGAAATGTCTGTTTAGGTCTTTTTCCCACTTTTTGATTGGCTTGTTTATTTTTCTGATGTTGAGTTGTCCCAGTTAACTTTTATATTATTTATACACACCAGTATCTATCTGTGTGTGTGTATCTGATCTCTTCTTGGTGGACATTTTGTTTTACATTTATTTTATGGCGTATTAATCAGATCATGAGAAATCTAGTTTCCTATCCTCAGAAAGCTTATAATCAATTGTAAGAGAGCACATGAAAGATAAATAAATAGACAAACCATACTTAGTTACAGACATGGTTAAAAGTTCCCAAGCATTCATTTTCTACTTTCCACTCCTAATTTTTACTTTCCAAAAATACTTTTATGTCTTTGTTTCCTGTTTTTAAGTTACCCTGCTATACATGGTAAATGAATATATATCATTCTTGTTACAATTATTTTCCCTTTAAGAAATTTCATCTAGGTCCAGAGAGATGTTGTGGGGCGGAAGAGGGGAGGGGGGGGTCGGGATTGGGAGCTCATATACACTCGTGGCTGATTCATGTCAATGTATAGCAAAATGAATACAGTATTGTAAAGCAAAACAAACTAAAAAATAAAAATTAAAAAAAAATGTCATCTAACCAATCCTTAGATACAGACTTTGATAAAACTTACATTTTCTGAAAGTTTTTCTCCTTCCCCTGTTTCTTTCTGTGTCCATGTGTTTATTGGGTCAGATTAGACAAACCTGGGAAGCTAAATAAGCTTCAGCTAGTGGTACTTTCTTGTCTTTATTATATTATTTATTCTAGTTTCTACTTACTTGCAAAATCTGAAAGTAAGGCACATTAATATCTAGTTCCCCAAGGGTATCTTTTTTTTCATTTCTCTGATATATACTGATAGCACATTAACAGATTATGTGTTTTAACTGATAGTTTCATTCAAGGGTTGTTTAGTTCAGTGCCATCTGGTCCTTTATAAAACCTTGGGGTTTTGGAAAAATTGCTGTATCTTAATTTTTTTCCTTTAGATAATGAAGAATTTCAGTCTTAAACCAGGTCAGTAATCGTTTTTAACCTGAAAGCTCTACAAGTCTTACTAATCCTCAGTCTCATCTTCTCTCCCATTTAAAAGCTAGGGAGGCCACAATGCTATTCTAATAATTTCCAGATTGTTTCAAGTATATAGGGTCCTAAGAATGTTGTCCATGTTTTGAATGTAAGCCTTTATACACCCAATTTAGAAACATGAATTTTCCTTTTTGTTAAGAGCTGCCATCTTTACTTTGTTAAAATATCTTCTCATTTAAATATGCTATATTTAAAGCATTTAAGTCACTTTCAAAATTACCACTGGGATTTATATTTAAAATCAAGAATAAGACTGAAATATTTGTGTGTTTCCCATTATCGCCTCATTGACTGTAATGTCCCAAAGGAAATGAAAAGCAATTGTAGTATCTAAGAAAGCAATGATTGTTTGTTTGTTTTGTTAACATGCCTTTCAATTCATTTTCTATTTGCTTTCACCTGACTTTTGACTTGAAATACCCTAAATAATAGAGATTGGAGGATGGTAAGAAGGATAAATTGATCATTTAAGGAAGAATTTAGAAGAGAATGCACAGAACTTAACATAAGATTTACCTAATTTTCTGTAACAAATTTTCTTTGTAATAGATGTTTTAGATTTTATAGCTTGTCTGATCTATTTGTTTGTCTTTACAGCAAGACAGATCGGCTTGCCAAAGGATCAGAATGTTACCAAAAGAGCCTTAGTTTAAATCCTTTCCTCTGGTCCCCCTTTGAATCATTATGTGAAATAGGTAAGTTTGTAGAGGTGGTTAGGGGAGGGTTCTCCCATTTCTTCTTTCCTTTTTTTTCCCCCCTGCTTAATTTTTGGAAAGTGATATAAACTATATATCCACAAGACAAATATTTTTCAAAACTAAAGGCTTTTAAACTTGAGAACAAGAAGTAAGGTAGAATCATGTTTCAGGAATAATGTGGCCTTTCTTGTGTCCTCAAGGAATGAGTAGTGCTGTGAGTATAAAGTTAGCCAAAATAGCATTCTGGATAAGAAAAGAAATTTGTAGAATACCCAGAGACCTGGACAATATGGGGTGGGGAGTTGTCATAGTATATATGCTCTAGGAGGCATGAAGGATCATTTTAAAATGTTGTGTCGATGTACATGTAAGTGCTTTAAAATTTTATTTTGATTTCTAGAAGGTTACACCTCTCCACCCTCATTCCTTACCTTGAGCAAAATGAGGTCTAGTTGCTTTCTCCTTTAAAACACAAATCTGTACTTTCCTGTGATTTATTATATTTAAAGTCAGTTTCATTGTGGTTTAATTTATTTCCTAAATGTGCAGCTTTATCTTTGATGTACACTTTTACAGTACACTGATGGATGGGCTTTTGGGAGATAAATCTGATTCACTGAAATAGATAGAACTTTAAAACTCTGGATAAGGCTTTATTTTTGCTGGCTTATGCTTTTTTTTTTTTTTAATTTAACCTTCATTTCCTCAAAAGCAAACTTTTCTTTTCCCCCCTTCACAGGTGAAAAGCCAGATCCTGACCAAACATTTAAATTAACATCTTTACAGAACTTTAGCAGCTGTCTGCCCAACTCTTGCACAACACTAGTATCTAATCATAGTTTATCTCACAGACAGCCTGAGACAGTTCTCACAGAAACACCCCAGGACACAATTGTAAGTGTATTATACACTAGTGTTAAAAATATTGTGAAAATGATAAACAGTGATCTGAGCTAAATAAGGTATTGTAAATGACATGGTAGAAATTTTCTGTTTCAGGAGTTAAACCGACTGAATTTAGAATCTTCCAATTCAAAGTACTCGTTGAATACAGATTCTTCAGTGTCTTATATTGATTCGGCTGTAATTTCACCAGATACTGTCCCTCTTGGAACAGGAACTTCCATATTATCTAAACAGGTTCAAAATAAACCAAAAACTGGTCGAAGTTTATTAGGAGGACCAGCTGCTCTTAGCCCATTAACCCCAAGGTAAGACAAATAAAAGATACTTTAAAATGTGCCGTAATATTAAATGATCTTAGAGTAATTCCTATATTAGTAATATAAAATAATATGAACAGCAACTTCCAAATCATTATGGAAATAGAGATATTTATTAAGTCAATAAAGAGTCTATTCCATTTTCAGAAAATGAAATAATAGAAATATAGTATCTGTGATAAGAATTTCATATTAAGTGTTGGAGAAAATTTTTAAGCTTAAGCATTCCTTATTCAGCTGTTGTATGCATTAAAAGATACTCTGTTTATGACTATGCATCAGTGAATAGCAGTGAACCTCTTAAAATGTTGGCATGCTTATAATCAGTGATAGCAATGGTTAAAGTGCTATATTCCAAAATAGGAAAGGATTGACACCTATCAATATATGAAATGTTTTGTGAAAATTTTTAGAAATATATATGTATGTATAAATACAGGAACCCGGGCCAGAGGATGTATTTCCAAAAGAATCAAGATAAAAAATTATATGCTAGAACAGACTGTGAATTGGGTCCCAGGGCCAGGGAATTATTTAAATAGTATGACAATGAGATTACAAGACTCATTGATTCCACAGATGCATTCATTGGTCTCTAAGGATATTTTCTCTGTAATAGTGTCTAAATCACATAAATTCCAAGAATTTGAGCTAATTTGATAATTTGGATCTTAGCTTTTACAAAGCTGCTCTTCTTTATTTCTAATAAATTTTCTGAGATCTGTAGTTACTGCTCAGTTTAGTTCCTTATTTGATTTTTTTTTTTTATTTTAGTTTTGGTGGGTGGAATAGTTATATTCACAGCTTATTTTTAATCTGCCCCTTAGATCCTCAATGCCCCCAAGACTGATTTGCCATTCTCTTCCTTTTAGACCTTCTAATTTAAGTATACTGCTGCTTTATATATGCCTTGATGACTTTTTGACACCTTGATTTCAACCTCTTCTCAGTTTTGGGATTTTGCCATTAGAAACCCCAAGTCCTGGAGATGGATCCTATTTACAAAACTACACTAATACATCTTCTGTAATTGACGTGCCACCCACCGGAGCCCCTTCAAAAAAGGTATTTTCCATGTAAAATACAGTGAATTGCTGTTGCTTTAGAGAAATTATCTAAATGTAAAAGAAGGTCACATTATCATAGCCTCCTGGTTATAGTAGGAGACACAAAGCTGGTTGCTCTCTTGACCACATAAGTTTGTAACTCACAAGTGTAGTTTATTTCAGCATATAGCCAATTAAGCATATTCAGATTTTTACTTTTAAGTTCCTTTTTTAAAAAACAAAATTAAGATGATCACTTTGAATGTAAATAATGGAAATTATACCTGCCATGGTTTTTGCTCGTCCCCACCAGTATATTTGTTTTTTATTTGTACTAATATTAACATGAAAAAAGATGACTCACATAAAGCTAGCTCTTTGTGATAATAAAATTTTTATGGTGGATCCTCAGGTGTGGAGTTAAAGTGTAGTAAAATGAAAAATATTTCATACAATCTTTATAGTAAATACTGCAATAAGACTGCATTGCAACTGTGACCCTTTATATAATGTTCTTTTACTGTCTGTGGCAGTAGAGGCCAAAGTGAGGTTTATCTAAAACATATCTGTGGTGCAGGGTATCTTACGTGAGAATTAAATCAGGTCATATATGTAAGTGCCTGTTGCTGTGCATTATGGATATTTAAGAAATGAAAGCTAAGTGAGTCATCCTGATATGTGAATGACTGAGATAGCCCTTTTACCCTCAGAGAAACATGTTTCTTCTTGTTTAGTTTTTGCTCTTTTACTCCTAAACTTTAGCAAAGTTTTTTTATATGATAGCTTCCTAATGAGTGATAATAGGAACTCCAAGAGTGGTAAACGTGGACTAAAAGTATTTAATATGGAAATTGTGTTTTAAACTGGATTTTTAAAAAGTTGGCAACTACCTGCTGTTGTATTATTATGAGAGTGACATATATATGTGGAAATTAGTTTATTACAGTTATAAGAAGGCATAATAGGACAATGGTTAGCATGCCAGGCGAAGTAGGCCAAAACCATGAGTCAGAGTAATTAAGGACAAGTTAGGTAGTAAACGCGTACGTGATTTCATTGCCCAGTCTAAGCCTCTTCTGCCTCTGTTCTTTTACTCTATTATAAGACATTCCTGGAAAAGCTATACTTCCAAATCTGCCTACAGGATTAACTAAAAATACCAAACCAAGGAGTGAGTTCAGAAGATAGTTCTTTGTTAATAAGGAAGGGCTGGAAAATAGGTGAAAATATTTGAGTGGATAGTTAGTTATAGAGGAAAGAATATGACCAAGTGATAGATACAATTATTAAAGGATTAAAATGACCATGCTCTCCTAGAGAGAGAGAGAGTTGCTAAGGAACTTAATTTAAAACGGTGGAAGAAAGAGGGGCCAGCAAATGAAGTGGTAGAACAAATAATCAAGATACTATACTAAGTATTTTAGAAATTACACAAAGTTTCAGAAGAGCGAGGTGGGTGGGCATGATCAATGATGTTAAATGTTGAGAAGGCCAAAATAAGGCTTTCATATATGGTGAGAAAGAATTATTAGTGATCATTTATAATGTGCAATTTCAGAATTATATACAGTGACTATCACAGTAACTAAGTTTAGTTCACAAACTAATTTATTTGATGGTAAAATTTTTTTTTTCAATATCCACTGACACAGAGATCACTTTATAAAAAAGTTAAAAAATGAAAATAAGTAGAAATAAGGTGATAAATTAGAGAAGAGAGAAGGGGCAAGCACAGTCCAGAAGACTGAACACATCAAAAATAAATACTAATTCAGTGCAATATTCTTAGAATTTGGAAAATAACCCAGTATTTTTTTTTAATCTACTAATCTGAATTACTCTTTAAGACTATCTTTATTAAGTGCAAAGAAGGGATATAAAATCTTACTATATTATTTTTTATGTATACTAAATTAGATCATAACTCTTGAGAATAGTAGCTATCAAAATTTTTTTAGCACTTAGCCCCAACTGGGAAAGTTACATAATAAACGGCTCCTAGTAATCTTAAGCCTTTCCTTGATAACTAAAGTCCAAAGATAAAAAAGATAGTATAAGGGTAAAAATACTGAGCTTAATATGAGGAAATAGGATGATATTCATTCTAATATATCAATAATTAATTAACCTAAAATGACATCAATAATGATATTAATAGTTTGTGTTTTCAGATGACAGACAATATATAATATGAAATCTTGTATTGGGGAAATGTAGATGGGTACATCATGATGTCTTTTACCACACACAATGCAATTTATAATTCACAAACTTTAGACTTTTTGTGTTTTACAGTCTGTTGCCAGAATCGGCCAAACTGGAACAAAGTCTGTCTTCTCACAGAGTGGAAACAGTCGAGAGGTAACGCCAATTCTTGTTGCACAGACACAAAGTTCTGGCCCACAAACAAGGTATTTATTTGGTCTTGTTATTTGATATTGTTTAGTTTTTCTTGTGAAACAGTTCTTCAGTTTAGGCAGATTGTTCTGACTGTTTCAAGAATTCTGGAATGACTATTGTAAATTTTGAATATGTTAAATTTGGAATTTCCAACTTACTGAAAAAGGAAATTTAATTTTTGAGTATTACAATGCAAATCAAGATAAGAGTTAGCTAAAATATCTTTTTATTCTAATTGCCTTGTGAGTTTGTTTAAACTAGATATTCTTAGCACTCCTCCAAAATAATTTTTTTTTAATGTAAACTTCTCCACTGATCAAGTACAGATAGATTATTCTCCCCTTCCCCTATTATGCATTTCTATAAGTAGGTCATAGTATGAATCTGCCAATAAATCTTCAAATGATGAATCCATTTCCACACAGAAGATTTCTTTTCCTATTCAACGCCTCAAAAATAAATTACAGCTAATATATTAAGAGAAAGCTACAACTTTACCTCCTAAAATAGTGAACATGTACCATAAGTCTTAAAATAGGTACACGTGTGTATATGCCTTGACTATATAAAAGGCCTCACTGTTTCTAAAATGCCTGGCTGGTAAGTCTCATTATGAGTGCCAGCTCTCAGGTAGGTGGCAGGGATTGCCTGGGACTCAGTGACAAGGGCCTGAGCCCCCTGCAGAGCACATTAACAGGCCAAATATCTGTTAGTCTTCAAGAATATATGAACACAATTCACTGCATTATGCATTTCATTTAAGCAAACAAGTGTACTAACTGTAATACGCATGCGTTCCATTAACTTTGCCTTCTTTGTATTACTAATTCTTTTTATCTTCTTAGTTGATGTATAGTTGCTGTGTACCACTGTACCTTCTTTATTGCCTGTTTTAGTTTCCAACAGCTGCCCTAGCGAAGTACCACAAGCTGGGTGGCTTAAAACAACAGAAATTTACTCACTCACAGTTCTATCTGAAATCAAGGTATCGCTAGGGTAGTCACTAGGGAGGATCCTTATCCCTTCCAGCTTCTGGTTGCCCCAGGCATTCCTTATTTTGTAGTAGGCAACTCAGTATTTCCCTCTGTCTCCACGTAGCCATCTTCCCTGCGTACCTCTGTATTCAAGTTTCCTTTTTCTTATTAGGACATCTGTCATATTGAATTAGCGCCCACCATGATGACCTCATCTTAAGTTAATTACATCCACAAAGACTATATTTCCCAAAAAGTTCACATTAAGAGTACTGGAGGTTAGGACTTCATCGTATCCCTTTGGGAGACACAATTCAACCCATAGCATTGCCTTATTAACAATTACTCTTTATCTTATTGTTTTAGAGGTTGTTTTAGGGTTTATATTCATATTTTAACTTATCAAAGTCTACCTTCAAGTAATACTGTACCATGTCACTTGGAGTATAAACCTTATAATGTATATTTTCATACTCGTCTTCTCAGTCTCTATGCTGTTGTCATATATTTTACTTCTACAGAGTGATTAATGTTTCCTGTAGTCTAGGTCTATTGATAATGAATTTTTTCAGCCTTTGTATGTTCAAAAGAAAGTTTTCATTTCACGTTTGTTTTTATTTTTGATTGATATTTTCATGGTATGGAACTCTGATTGACAGGTTTTTTTCTTTACATTGCTCTACTGTCTTCTTGCTTGCATTGTTTCTGATAAGAAACCTTTCGCAACCCTTATTTTTGTTTCCGTGTATGTAATCTGTCTCTTTTCTCTGATTCTTAAGATTTTTTCTTTATCATTGATATTAATCCATTTGATTATGCTCTAGTGTGTTTTCTCCTTTCTTGGGCTTCAAATTCATTGAGCTCCTTGGATCTGTTAGTTGATAGTTTTCATCAAATTTAGCTAATTTTTGGCCATTATTTCTTCAAATACTTTTACTGTCCATGTCCCCCTCTCTCATTCTGCAGAATAATCCCTGATGTGGCTGTTTGAACTTACAGGGTAATAACTTCTCAGGTATCAATTGTTCTAGTAATATTTATTTAGCACATATCCCACATTTAGACTATGTCCAGCTTTGTTTTCCCTTAACTTGCTGTAGTTCCAAATAAGGACTAAAGATAATCGGCTTATAGATGTTTACTATCTATTGACCCAGAACTTTTATGTGGATTGTTTTATGTTCGAATGAGCAGTTTCAAATAGAGTGAAGATTGTGCTATAATTTACATCATTTTATGGTAACAAGAATAGCTCTTTAAATGAGTTTTCATAGGAGGGTGAGGAAAGGATTGATCTCATCAATTTTAGAATACAAACATGTTGAATGCATATTTTTAATATACTTGAAATAATAGTTAATGGTCATAAACAGGTTTTTTTAAATATCTACTTTTATAATTTTTTTAGTACAACACCTCAGGTATTGAGCCCCACTATCACATCTCCCCCAAATGCACTGCCTCGAAGAAGTTCGCGACTTTTTACTAGTGACAGCTCTACAACCAAGGTAATTTAAAATTTTCTATATGTCACATTTATTTAATACTTCCTCCTCTGAAATTTCTGTTCATCGGTGACTCAGTCTCTAATGAATACATTAGGAGACTATTTGACATTTTTTTAATGTTAAAATTACAAAATTACAGAGATGGAGAGGAGATCAATAGTTACTGGGAGTTAAGACTGAGGGGAAGATGTGTCTTTTATAGCATAGCACAAAGGAATTTCTTTTTGTAGTGGTAAAATAGTCCTGAATCTTTATTGTGGCAGTTGCTTAAATAAATACATACATGTAACACAATTTCACAGAAGTGTACACACCGAAATTTTTTCAAAGGTCCATGTGAAAACTGATGAAATCCAAGTAAGATCTGTAGTTTTAGTCGCTAGTATTGTACCAATTGCAGTTTCCTCGGTTTCATGGTATACTGCGGTTATGTCACACGTTTCCATTGGGAAAGATTGTGGGAAGAGTGAATGAAAATCTTTTGTTTTCTTTGCACATTTCTTTGGGCACCTGGAGAGTTTTATACCTTTGGTAAATTTTCTTCATCCATTGACAAATATTATGGACAGTCTTTAATTGTGACATATAGATCAGCAGTTTCATACCTTACAGATTTCAGTACTCTGAGACAATTAGGTAGCTGTTGTATCTCCTTACTTTCTTATTTTTAATTAATAAATGAAAGTGATATACTTTGAATAAATAGAAACACTTAAAACTAATGTACCTTAAATACTAGTTAGTTAATATGATTTATTTTCAGAATTGTTGCGTTTTACATTAAGCGACTTTGAAGACTTTTATTTTTATAAAATTTTTTCTGAGAAAAATATAGATCAGTCAAAACCAGATGTTTATTTTATATCTAATACTTGAGAAAAAGGGTTAGATAGATGTTTAAAATACATGAGTATAACAAGTATGGAATTTTCCTTCTTGTTACAGGAGAATAGCAAAAAATTAAAAATGAAGTTTCCGCCTAAAATCCCAAACAGAAAAACAAAAAGTAAATCTAATAAAGGAGGAATAACTCAACCTAACATAAACGATAGCCTGGAAATCACAAAATTAGACTCTTCAATCATTTCAGAAGGAAAAATCTCCACAATTACACCTCAGATCCAGGCATTTAATCTACAGAAAGCAGCAGCAGGTCTGTTTTAAAAGCTTAAAATCTTCTTTATATTTTATTTTATTCACTTGTTTTAAGTAAGTTTATTTACGTTCATTAAAGAAACATTTTTTTCTGGGTAGATGTTGGCATTTTTTTTCTCTTTTAGTCATTATTTATTCATTTATAGTTTTGGCTGTGCTGCTGTGTGGGCTTTTTCTCAGGGGCTACTCTCTAGTTGTGGTGGGTGGGCTTCTCATTGCAGTGGCGTTTCTTGTTATGGAGCACAGGCTCTAGGTCCATGGGCTTCAGTAGTTGCAGCACGTGGGCTCATTTGTTGCAGCTCCCAGGCTCCAGAGCTCTGGTTCAATAGTTGTGGTGCACAGGCTTAGTCACTCTGTGGCATGTGGGATCTTCCTGGACCAGATATTGAACCTGTGTCTCCTCCATTGGTAGGCAGATTCTTTTCCACTGGGCCACCAGGGAAGCCCAGTGTTGGAAAATTTAATGAAATATTTTTTAATTAGCCTTCCTAGAAAACCAGGCAACTTTATTGTGGTTTTTTTTCCCTTTGTTTACTACATTATTTTCTCCCAGAAGGTTTGATGAGCCTTCTTCGTGAAATGGGGAAAGGTTATTTAGCTTTGTGTTCATACAACTGCAAAGAAGCTATTAATATCTTGAGCCACCTACCTTCTCACCACTACAATACTGGTTGGGTGCTGTGCCAAATTGGAAGGGCCTATTTCGAACTTTCAGAGTACATGCAAGTAAGTATTTAAAAAGTTACGTATGCCTTTCTAGAGATAATTTAAATTTAATTAAAATTATGTTTGAGAAGGCTAGATCTAAAGGGTCAATATTTATTATGTAATGTCTTTATTTCATCAATATTAATAACTTTTATCAGTTCAGTTCTTTCTTGTGTTAAGGGTAATTTGAATTCTTTGGGATTACTTGAGATAGATTTGTAGAGAACTGAAGTAATTCTTACATGGAACATTTGTACTCTACTTACTTGGATCTGAAAATATATATTTACCATGTAATGCTGCTGCCGCCACTGCTAAGTCACTTCAGTCGTGTCCGACTCTGTGCGACCCCATAGACGGCAGCCCATCAGGCTCCCCCATCCTTGGGATTCTCCAGGCAAGAACACTGGAGTGGGTTGCCATTTCCTTCTCCAATGCATGAAAGTGAAAAGGGAAAGTGAATTCACTCAGTCGTGTCTGACTTCACGACCCCACGGACTGCAGCCTACCAGGCTCCTCCGTCCATGGGATTTTCCAGGCAGGAGTACTGGAGTGAGTTGCCATTGCCTTCTCCGATTTACCATGTAATAGACGTTTATAATCAAAATTCTTTCTACTATATAGAGAGTTTACTGGGATGAATTTTTGGTACTTAGTATGTTTTATAAACTTAATACAATGAAGAAAGTTGTAAGTAATTGAGGATATAATGTTCTTATTGTAAGGTTTTATCNCGACCCCATGGACTGCAGCCTACCAGGCTCCTCCGCCCTTGGGATTCCAGGCAAAAGTACTGGAGTGGGGTGCCATTGACTATTCTAGGTATCTCATATTCTTCCCACACTTCTGTAAGTTTCTCCTGGAATAGGATTATGCAGAGCAGCCTTGTGTATAACCGGGCAATTATTCTTTGAATTGCATCTCATTCTGTCCCTACTGTGCCGTGGGCTGATACAGCTGAACATGGTCATGGCAGCTAAGCCCCTGGCTCTAGCCAGAGGTGCAGGGCTGAGAATTGCAAATGAATAAAGAAGATGTTGTATATATGTACACGGGAATACTCTGAGGCTATAAAAAGCATGAAATTTTGCCACTTGCAGCAATGTTTGGACTTGGAGGGCATTATGCTAATATTTTACAACTATGTTTGCTCCGTCATTTCAGTCATGTCTGACTGTTGGCGACCCTATGGACTGTAGCCCACCAGGCTCCTCTGTCCACAGATACTCCTGGCAAGAATCCTGGAATGGGTGGCCATGCCCTGCTCCAGGGGATCTTTCCCACCCAGGGACTGAATCCAGGTCTCCTATGTCTCCTGTACTGCAGGTGGATTCTTTACCCACTGATCCCCCTGGGAAGCCCACATCAACTATACTTCAGTGAAAAACATATAAGTAAAATTTAGTAAAATGAAAATGCTGGAGAAGACTCTTGAGAGTCCCTGGGACAGCAAGGAATCAAACCAGTCAATCCTAGAGGAAATCAACCCTGATTATTCACTGGAAGGACTGATGCTGAAATTGAAGTACCAATACTTGGCCACCTGATGCGAAAAGTCAACTTATTGGAAAAGACCCTGATGATGGGAAAGACTGAGGGCAAGAGAAGGGATGCCAGAGGATGAGAAGGTTTGGCATCGCTGACTCAATGGACATGAGTTTGAGCAAACTCATGGGCATGGTGAAGGTCACAGAATCCTGGCGAGCTACAGTTCATGGGGCGGCAGAGAGTTGGACAAGAATTGGTGACTAAACTACAATGAGGAACATTTATAAATTTACCCTGATTTCTTTTTCTATCAGAGTAATCTCATAGCATCTGAAAGATTTGTGGCACTCTTGATATTTGTGAGCAGGACCTCAGCCACAAATTGCAGCCTGGGAGTCTTGTTCTTGCTTTAGAACATTGGGTTTCAGGTCGCAGCAACACAACATCTGGCCAGACTGGTGAGGCCTTGGCTCTTGGGGAGTCAGTGGAGAAGCTGGTGTGGGAAGCAGTGGAGCATCGCAGCTGGGATTCCCCAGAGATGGTCCCTGCACCTGCAATTGCTCTTGTCTCGCGTGGCTGGACACCTTAGTCTGAACAGTTCACAGGATCTCCAAGGCATGTTGTAAACATTTGAAATGCAAGCACTAAAATAGTCTCCACCTTTGCCAAAGAACAAACACTTCTTTCTCACCCAGGGCTTGTTCTGGGTGAATATTTTCTGTTAAAACAATCTTTTAGATTTTTGAATATGAACAGTAAGACTCTTCTGTTGACATGCTCCTACATTTCTTGACAGGAGTTCCATTCTGTGTCCTTACTGAGCTCTGTATTTCGAGTTGCTAGCGATGCCTCGAATGTACTATGGGTTCAAACGTCATTTGTTGATAATAAAGAGGGAGTTACTGAGTGAGGGAACAAGTGGGGGAGTTGGGAACAAAGCGTTTATAGAACCGTCTTCCTTAATTAATTATTAGCTCGCTTGTCTGGAAGCACCTCAAGTCAGGCCAAATATCCAGGGCATTATTCACCCACTTGGACTCTTGTATCGGGTGGGAGCCCAGTCTGAGACAGTGTGCATCAGAAAATGCTTTGCTTATCTCTTGGCATTTACTGGAACTCGAAATTAAGATTATGGAAGAGAAGGCTCTAGAACTATTTGTCCTAACTGATTGAGGTTTGTGTTTCATAATTATTGAAATGAGCAAGCCACTGCAAACAAACCAAGAGAACAAGCTGAAAAGCCATGCTTATCAGATCAAATCTGTACAATTTCATGTAACTTAATTCTGTTGCATGCTTACCAATTCCACGTACCTGATCAGTTCCCTGGGATTTAAAATATATAAGATCTTGTCTGTTGCACTGAAGGCATTTTAACTCAGGAAGACAGACGCAGGTGAGTGACTGTAACATATAAGGCAAAGTGATCATTACAAATGCTCAGTGAAAAAAGTTGCAGTGTCTTGGAAGCAAAGAAGAATGTTTGGTTAATGCTGATGAAGAATTAGGAATAGTTTCATGGAGGAAAGTGGTATCTGAATTAGGTCTTGAATGATAAGGAGAATTTTGGGAAAAGAATAAAAGCATATCCCAGAGGCTCAAAGAATTCTATGAGCAAAACTTCCCAAGACATAATTTAAAAAGATATTGAATGAGGTCATAATTATAACTCATTCCAGATTTTTTCCTTTGACATGAAGCTGTTAAGAACATTCTAAGGTATAAATAACCTCTACCCAGAATTGGATAAAATCTGAATTTTAAAAAAACTGACATTGTGATTAATAGTTCTTATGGCATTAAGACAGAGTAATGAGCTGTCATAAGCAGAGACCAGTCAGGAAACACTTTAATGAAGTTGAGTTTACCCCATAAGAATATTTTAAAGACCAATGAAAGTATTTTGTACAGCCAATAGAATCCTTTCAAAGTTTATCTGTAAATCCTGTATCATAAACAAAGATGTTCTCTCCTAAGGTAGCCTTATGTTGTTATTGGTCAGTGGCTCAGTCATGTCTGACTCTTTGTGACCCTGTAGATGGTAGCACATCAGGCTCCTCTGTCCATGGGATTTTCAAGGCAAGCATAGTAGAGTGGATTGCCATTTCCTCCTCCAGGGTTCTTCCTGACCCAAGGTTTGAACTCACGTCTCCTTGGCAGGCAGATTCTTTCGCACTGAGCCCCACCAGGGAAACCCAAAGTTGCCTTATGGTCTATCCATTTTTGATGTTGAGGTGTTCAATTGCTCAGTCTTGTCTGACTCTTTGTGATCCCATAGGCTGTAGCTGCCAGGCTCCCCTGCCGATGGAATTTTCCAGACAAGAATGCTGAAACTAGTTGCCATTTCCTTCTCCAGGGGATTTTTCTGACCCACTGATCAAACCTGCATTTCCTGCATTGACAAGTGGATTCTTTACCTTTGAGCCACCAGGGAAGTTTTTTGATGTTTGGGGCTTGCTTAAAATAGGCATGGTTGGCACATATATTTTATTACTGAACTCTCTTGAATTTGCCTGACTAATTGGGCTTTGATTTCAGAACCACACGGAGCAATGCATTTTCTCCATATTGTCTTTTCTGTTCTTGCAAATCCCAGAGAACATGTCTGAATGTAATGGAAATTCTTTTCCTCTTGATTTTCGGTTAGCAGAGACTATTTAAGACTGGCATCAGGTTACAGGCTTTTCCCTCTTTCAACATTTCTCATTGTAACAGCATGTTCTAGGGCAACCACTTTCCCTGCCCCCGAACACTTTCCTGGGACTGCATGCCCAGAAGCACCAGTCCTGGAAGTAATGGGAGATAGAGAGCTGGCCCATTGGATCACCTTTCCCAAAATAGTGTCCTCACAGTGTTTTGTTCCAAGCAAGGTGTTGTGCCCTTGCTTGGAGATGTCTTTGAAAGTCAGTTTGTTTGTCTTTATTCACACTCTTCCTGCTTCATAAAGGATTTGGGGGGTGCCTCACTGTAAAAGATTAATAGAACCCTATCAAAATGGACAGAGAATAAACATCCACAGCCAAGAATGGCGTGGGGCATGGGAGAGGAGACACCTAGACCAAACCCCTGGGGCTGGTGTCTGCATCTCTTCCCTGCTGGCTTCCTGGGCTGGGTCATCATTGTGGGGAGGCTGACCAGGGCCTTGTACTATGTTTGGTAGCAACTCTGGCCTCTACCTGGGGCTTCCTGGGTGGCTCAGAGGTAAAGAATCTGCCTGCAATGCAGGAGACATGGGTTTGATCACTGAGTAAGGAAGATCCCCTGGTATAGGAAATGGCAACCCACTCTAGTATTCTTTTTTTTTTTTTTAATATAAATTTATTCACTCTAGTATTCTTGCTTGGACACTTCCATGGACAAAAGACCCTGGCAGGCTACAGTCCAAGGGGTCACAAAAAGTCAGACATAGCTCAGTGACTAAATAACCACAGCAACAATGCTGGCCTCTACCTGCTGATTCCAGCAATAGCCCCCCAGTTGTGATAACCAAAAATAACCATGCCACAGGATCTGGCATGTGGTCTGTGCTCTATTGATTCTAGTGAGTAGAGTGTGGGTCTTTTTAAAGTGAAGCATCATTGGTTTGCAATGTTGTGCTAGATTCAGGTACAGCAAAGTGATTCAGTTTTATACACATGCACAAATCTGAAAAGAATGTCTCAGATTCTTTTCCATGATAGGTTATTACAAGATACTGAATACAGTTCCCTGTGCTATTCAGTGGGAGCTTAGTATCTATTTTGTATAAAATAGTGTGTATCTGTTAATTCTAAACTTCTAGTTTATTCCTCCTCACCTTCCCCTTCGGTGACCATGAATTTGTTCTCTATGAATATGTTTTTACTTTATAAATACGTTCTTTTGTATCATTTTTTAGATTAAAGTGTGGGTCTTTTTTTTTTTTTAGCCATCATTCTTGTATCATGGCTAGGCTTATAAAAGAGACACGGCATTTGGCACTGACTCCAAGTGTAGGGAGAGACACATAAAGCATAATGATACTCAGGAGATATTCCAGGGAAAGGGTTTGGGAAGGTCTGAGTGTCCTGTACACCTCAGGGTCTCATTCTTGGGATGCTTCATCCCCTATCCCCTCCCACCACCTATGAGCAGGAAAATGGAGCCAGTAAGGAAAACTGAAGAGGAGCTGAAGGAGTGCAGACAGCACTTAAAGAGCCTGAGTGACCATAGGATGTAGGGAAAAGGAAAGTCCCAAAGGCTTTTCTTCCTATCAACTGTGAGCCCAGTGCCTGCTGAGGAGTAGGATATGGAAGAGGTTTGTGGAATGCACAAAGGCGGAAGAACCATCCCCAGACTCTGCTTCTCGTAGAATCTTTTGTGAGACGTGCAAGCCTTCCTTTTCTTTTTAAAATATTTATTTATTTATTTGGCTGCACCTAGTATTAATTGCAGGCTTCCCTGATGGCTCAGATGGTAAAGAATCCGCCTGAAGCTCGGAGATCTGGGTTCAATCCCTGGGTTGGGAAGATCCCCTGGAGGAGGGCATGGCAACCCACTCCAGTATTCCTGTCTGGAGAATCCCCATGGACAGAAGAGCCTGGTGGGCTACAGTCCGTGGGGTTGCAGAGTCGGACATGACTGAGTGACTAAGCACAGCACAGCACAGTCTTAGCTACAGCACACAAGATCTCAGTCTTCATTACAGCATGTGGGGTCTTTAGTTGCAACATGCAGACTCTTAGTTGGGCAGGTGGTTTCTAGTTCCCAGATCGGGGATCGAACCCAGGCCCCCTGCATTGGGAGCTTGGAGTCTTAACCACTGGATCACCAAGGAAGTCTCCAGACAAACCATCTTCAATAACAGAAAGCCTTGTTGCAGGCCTGGAAAAAAAAAATTGCTCATTTAGAGTATATTCTAAAGACAAACTTCCCTGGTGGCTCAGATGGTATAGCATCTGCCTACAGTGTGGGAGACCTGGGTTCGATCCCTGGGTCAAGAAAATCCTCTGGAGAAGGAAATGGCAACCCACTCCAGTACTCTTGCCTGGAAAATCTCATGGACAGAGGAGTGTAGTATGCTACAGTCCATGGGGTCACAAAGAGTCGGACACGACTGAGCGACTTCACTTCACTTCTAAAGGCAAATTCAGTGCTCAGACAGTAATGACTCTTGCCTTAGAAGTACTGCCCCACGGAGCCCAGCAGGCTGGCTGATGACTTCACTTCATCCAATTTAATTATGATTCAACCCATTAGCTCAAAGGCAGAGGATGTTTAGTCCAAATGTGACCCTTGTTTGCAATTCATTTAGTGACAACCATTGCTCACACAGGAAGTCTATTTAGAAATGATTCAGAATTGGAAACCTTTACAGCTATAAAGCTCTGAATTTTTGTCCTTGGTACTGGGCAGCTAAAACTTGAGCAGGATAATTTTAGAACTTGCAGAATTTTTCCATGTAGGACAAGGGAGACTTTACTTCATAGGTTTTGTGGAGAAAACTTCAGTTCACTTGATTGCTTGTTTGAATCATTAGGACTAAATAGGAGAGAATGAAATTTGTTCAAATGGGAAATATTGCAATTAGGAATGGATTAAAAATATATACACTTATTTTGTATCATCTCCAAGGGAATTCACAACCTCAGTTTAATGATGTGCTAGGAAATTTCCATCTGGAATAAAAACCAATGGAGCCCAAATATGGGTGTGCTAGTGGCCACATATGGTGCTATTTGGAGCCAAATCTCTCTCCATTCTGCTTGTTAAACATTCTAGTAGATCCTACCTTCATTTTGTTACCCATTGATATGTTACTGAGATAAAATATAAATCCACATATCATATTAGCTAACTAACAGCCCAGAATAAAACATTTGCAACTCTCCTATTTTTCCTAAATACTTTCCCATCACCCAGAGGGCAAAGCCAGAAACTTCAGTTCAGGGATTGGATCTTGTTTTGGAACTTGGGAATCCCAGATGGGCTTTAGATAATTGACCTCCAGAGGCATCTCTTATCTGCTAGTGAACCAGTCAGGATCCTTGCCAGTGAATAAAGTGCAACTGGATCCTACAGCAATGGTGCTCAAGACATCAAGAAATTAGTGGGGGAAGGAAACTTGTCCACCAGCCTTGGTACCTGTGAGATGTACCAATGTCAGCTGTGCTCTAGATGAGCCTGAAGAGGGCTTGCATCTTCCCTTCCCCCTGACTCCCATCTAGGAGTGAATGGTAGACTGAACATGAGAAGGGTACTTTTTTTTCATATAAATTTTTAAATTTAATATTGGAGTATATAGTCAGTTAGCCCTGGGTTGGGAAGATCCCCTGGAGGAAGGCATGGCAATCCACTCCAGGCTTCTTGTCTGGAGAATCCCATGGATAGAGGAGCCTAGCCAGCTACAGATCTAGGATTGCGCAGAGTCAGACACGACTGACTCAACTTAGCACACATGCGCACATAGTCAATTAGGCAAAAGGAAGAGGCTGGCACTGGATGAGATGGTTGTGTGGATTCACCAGTTCAATGGGCCTGAACTTGAGCAAACTCCAGGAGGTGGTGAGGGACAGATGCTGGGGTCCAGCCCCAGTGGATCCAGGGAATTCGAAGGGTGGACGGAGTCAGTGAGGAAAAACTTACTTATTTAGAAATATAAAGAGAGATTACGAAAGAACAGTGTAGTAGGAAAGTTAGTGGAGAAAAGAGGCTGCATAACTTGGGTTATGTGGAAAGCTAATAAAACCTCGAGACAAGAGATTTGCACCATCTACATTCGGCCACTGGCGCCCGCTTGAATAGCAGAGGGTGCCCCGCCTTGGGCTCCCTCTTGTGTGGGTCTTAGAAGCCAGGGCAAGTAAGTAGACATGGTGAGCCTCCACGCCCCAGATGGGAATTCAGCCTGAAAAGTAGATGGAGGGAGAGAGAGAAAGAGAGAGTGAGAAAGTCAAAAGAGAGAGAGAGAGAAAGTCANTTTTTAATTAGCCTTCCTAGAAAACCAGGCAACTTTATTGTGGTTTTTTTTCCCTTTGTTTACTACATTATTTTCTCCCAGAAGGTTTGATGAGCCTTCTTCGTGAAATGGGGAAAGGTTATTTAGCTTTGTGTTCATACAACTGCAAAGAAGCTATTAATATCTTGAGCCACCTACCTTCTCACCACTACAATACTGGTTGGGTGCTGTGCCAAATTGGAAGGGCCTATTTCGAACTTTCAGAGTACATGCAAGTAAGTATTTAAAAAGTTACGTATGCCTTTCTAGAGATAATTTAAATTTAATTAAAATTATGTTTGAGAAGGCTAGATCTAAAGGGTCAATATTTATTATGTAATGTCTTTATTTCATCAATATTAATAACTTTTATCAGTTCAGTTCTTTCTTGTGTTAAGGGTAATTTGAATTCTTTGGGATTACTTGAGATAGATTTGTAGAGAACTGAAGTAATTCTTACATGGAACATTTGTACTCTACTTACTTGGATCTGAAAATATGTATTTACCATGTAATGCTGCTGCCGCCACTGCTAAGTCACTTCAGTCGTGTCCGACTCTGTGCGACCTCATAGACGGCAGCCCATCAGGCTCCCCCATCCTTGGGATTCTCCAGGCAAGAACACTGGAGTGGGTTGCCATTTCCTTCTCCAATGCATGAAAGTGAAAAGGGAAAGTGAATTCACTCAGTCGTGTCTGACTTCACGACCCCACGGACTGCAGCCTACCAGGCTCCTCCGTCCATGGGATTTTCCAGGCAGGAGTACTGGAGTGAGTTGCCATTGCCTTCTCCGATTTACCATGTAATAGACGTTTATAATCAAAATTCTTTCTACTATATAGAGAGTTTACTGGGATGAATTTTTGGTACTTAGTATGTTTTATAAACTTAATACAATGAAGAAAGTTGTAAGTAATTGAGGATATAATGTTCTTATTGTAAGGTTTTATCATTTTAATTTTAATTATATTTGTTACTTAAGTTATGTTTAAATCAGGAAAGGAGAGGATGATTAACCTAAAGCCAAAGAAAATTCTAACTTATTCCCCAGTTCTATTTTCAAAGCACTTCCTCCACAACCTCTAAACTTAAATTAGAAAAACCTTTAAACAAAGCTTTAAGAAACCTAATATAAATTATTTAAAGTTGATAATAAGATCACTTGTTTGCCCTTTTTACATTAAGCATGTATTTGAGTGCATATTACATCCCAGACTCTCTTCTATTCTGTAATATAGCTAGACAGATAATTGCTTGCCTTCATAGAGTGTGCTTTCTAGCAAGTGTGCATGTGCTAAGTTGCTTCAATCGTGTCTGACTCTTAGCAACCCTGTGGACTGTAGCCCGCCAGACTCCTCTCTGTCCATGAAATTCTCCAGGCAAGAATACTGGAGTAGGTTGCAGTGCCCTCCTCTAGGGGATCTTTCTGATCCAGGGATTGTATCCATGTCTCTTAAATCTGCTGCATTGGCAAGCAGGTTCTTTACCACTAGTACAACCTGGGAAGCCCCCTTTCTAGTAAGAGAAATTATAGGCCAACAAATGTATAAGGACACAGCAATAAGTCATATGAAGGAAAAATGAAGCATGGTTAGGAGATTGGGGAACAGTGAAGTATGTGCTATTTTTTTAAAAAAAACATGCTCAGAGAAAGAAGATTATTGCTCCTTTAAGGAGCCATGCAGAGCTCTAGGGGTGTAGTATTCTTCCAGGAGGAGAATAAATCTAGAAGATACCTATTCTTGTAATTTTGAGTAATAAAGAAAAAACAATTGTAGACAGCCTTTTTCATTGCTGGATTGTGATTTTTTTAATTGGTACATAGGTAGAAGTGGGGTTTGGCAAGCCTTTTCAAAATTATTTGTTTCACGGGTTAACATGAATTTTTTTGTTACCCCTAATCATAGAGCAGATATAGACCCAGATGGCACCCCACTTCAGTACTCTTGCCTGGAAAATCCCATGGATGGAGGAGCCTGGTAGGCTGCAGTCCATGGGGTCGCTAAGAGTTGGACACGACTGAGCGACTTCACTTTGACTTTTCACTTTCATGCATTGGAGAAGGAAATGGTAACCCACTCCAGTGTCCTTGCCTGGAGAATCCCAGGGACTGGGGAGCCTGGTGGGCTGCCGTCTATGGGGT
Organism: Neotragus moschatus; assembly: GCA_006410615.1. Classification (NCBI taxonomy): domain Eukaryota; kingdom Metazoa; phylum Chordata; class Mammalia; order Artiodactyla; family Bovidae; genus Neotragus; species Neotragus moschatus. Next base: position 83,688 of record SJYA01002471.1, on the reverse strand, counting down.
CGCAAAGAGTTGCACACGACTGAAGCGACTTAGCAGCAGCAGCAGCAGACCCAGATATTTAAAGGGAATCTTTGTTTCAACTTAATTTTTAGTTTTGTTCCAATTTTCCTTTCTGTCTGTGGCAAAATCATTTTTCAGAGGAAACAATAAGATTCTGAAATTTTTTAAACCAGGTTTCTAAAACCGGTACTTGACAGGTGGTTAGGTCTGTTTCCTTGTAACCAGTATGTGTTTGAAAAAATGAAAACTTATCTGTATAACTTTCAAGGAATTTCAGGGGAGTCACAAAGTTAAGCTAATTCTAGATGATGTATGGCCATATCATAAGAATTCCTATTCTTATGGCCATATCTAAGCATTCCTATTTTTCTAGTTTTATGAATGCTATTTTCTTTATTTTGTCATCTTCATTTTATTAAAAATAGACCTGATATTCCTTATTCTAAACTAAGTTTGACTTTCAGAAGTTTTAACGAATTGATAAACTGGGGAGCTAACTGGTTTCATATAGCCCAAAGTCTCAAACTTGAGGGGAGAGCAGCACAGTTCTGAAAGCTGTGAGTGTGGCAAGAAAAAAACTTTGACATGCTAGCTGAGAAGGGACCCTAAAGTCAAGAGAGTGCTGCAGAAGAAAAAGGAATTTATATTAGGCAGGGACTATAGTTCCTAGTGGGTACGACACTGATGGAAATATTCAGTGCTCAGTATGCCATAGGATTGACAGCCACCCAAGCCCATTTTTCCCCTGAAGTGTTCAACTTAACCTCCTAATAAATGTACAAAAATAGGTTTTCTATTGCAGAGATCATTCGTCTCTCACCTTTCCAGAGAGTTATTCTATAAAGCTGCTATAACAACTTGGAATAATGTTTTTTGAGAATAAAATAATTGACTTCTTTTTAAATTTGTCTAGATCTTTCTTCTTTCTTTTTGGTGGAAACAGTTTTTTTCCCCAGAATTTATGTTCCTACCATGACTTCTGTATAAAAACTAGGTTAAGCATGAATATGATTGCATCAATATTTGACCTACCATAGAAGGTTACTCAGTTTGGCCATGTGTTGGTGCTAATTTACATAAAATTCACGTGTAAAATAAGGCAACATTTAGGTCCTATGAGAATAGTGCCCAGCACTCTCCCAGTATATATGTAAATTGTATCAACTTGTTTTCCTCTTACTAATTTTTGTATTTCAGGCTGAAAGAATATTCTCAGAGGTTAGGAGAATTGAAAATTACAGAGTCGAAGGCATGGAGATCTACTCTACAACACTTTGGCATCTTCAAAAGGATGTTGCTCTTTCAGTTCTTTCAAAAGACTTAACAGATATGGATAAAAATTCACCAGAGGTAAATTAACTGAAGCACTTTGTTCATGTTTATTTTCCTTTTCTTTTTTTTTTGCTGCATTGGCATGGCTTGTGGGATTTTAGTTCCCCAACCAGGGATTGAACCCAGGCCCTCAAAAGTAACAGTGAGGAGTCCTAACCACTGGATCACCAGGGAATTCCCTGCAACTGTTTTTTGATTGTCTTTACCAAATGCAAATGACCCAAATCATTAATTTAGTTTCATCCACACTTATTTTTGCATTCTTCTCTATAGGCCAAGGCTCAGAGAAGGAGAAATCTTAGAATATATGGTAGAGATTCACAAATAGAAAAATCTTAAAACAGATATTTCATTTGGGATTAATCAAGATTTGGTTATACTTGCTGTTGTCACCAAGAGTAGAGTTCATTAAACAGAAATAGAGATTTTAAAGTGCTCATTTTAAATTAAAATAGTAATTTTAACTGTCATTTTAAGGCATAGGCAGTTTATGTACATGTTTCAGTCTTATAACAGTTTTATTTCCTTGCATCCCAAGAATATTTAGTGGTCCTTTTGTAACATACTTAAGCTTAGAATTTAAGAGTCAGTTCTCACTATTCCTGGTAGTTAGGTCTATAGTTTCCATGAACGCTAAATTGACAAATACTGAACCTTTATTCCTAGGAGAAATATACACACACATCACATGTGGGTCCACCAATGANGAAATATTCAGTGCTCAGTATGCCATAGGATTGACAGCCACCCAAGCCCATTTTTCCCCTGAAGTGTTCAACTTAACCTCCTAATAAATGTACAAAAATAGGTTTTCTATTGCAGAGATCATTCGTCTCTCACCTTTCCAGAGAGTTATTCTATAAAGCTGCTATAACAACTTGGAATAATGTTTTTTGAGAATAAAATAATTGACTTCTTTTTAAATTTGTCTAGATCTTTCTTCTTTCTTTTTGGTGGAAACAGTTTTTTTCCCCAGAATTTATGTTCCTACCATGACTTCTGTATAAAAACTAGGTTAAGCATGAATATGATTGCATCAATATTTGACCTACCATAGAAGGTTACTCAGTTTGGCCATGTGTTGGTGCTAATTTACATAAAATTCACGTGTAAAATAAGGCAACATTTAGGTCCTATGAGAATAGTGCCCAGCACTCTCCCAGTATATATGTAAATTGTATCAACTTGTTTTCCTCTTACTAATTTTTGTATTTCAGGCTGAAAGAATATTCTCAGAGGTTAGGAGAATTGAAAATTACAGAGTCGAAGGCATGGAGATCTACTCTACAACACTTTGGCATCTTCAAAAGGATGTTGCTCTTTCAGTTCTTTCAAAAGACTTAACAGATATGGATAAAAATTCACCAGAGGTAAATTAACTGAAGCACTTTGTTCATGTTTATTTTCCTTTTCTTTTTTTTTTGCTGCATTGGCATGGCTTGTGGGATTTTAGTTCCCCAACCAGGGATTGAACCCAGGCCCTCAAAAGTAACAGTGAGGAGTCCTAACCACTGGATCACCAGGGAATTCCCTGCAACTGTTTTTTGATTGTCTTTACCAAATGCAAATGACCCAAATCATTAATTTAGTTTCATCCACACTTATTTTTGCATTCTTCTCTATAGGCCAAGGCTCAGAGAAGGAGAAATCTTAGAATATATGGTAGAGATTCACAAATAGAAAAATCTTAAAACAGATATTTCATTTGGGATTAATCAAGATTTGGTTATACTTGCTGTTGTCACCAAGAGTAGAGTTCATTAAACAGAAATAGAGATTTTAAAGTGCTCATTTTAAATTAAAATAGTAATTTTAACTGTCATTTTAAGGCATAGGCAGTTTATGTACATGTTTCAGTCTTATAACAGTTTTATTTCCTTGCATCCCAAGAATATTTAGTGGTCCTTTTGTAACATACTTAAGCTTAGAATTTAAGAGTCAGTTCTCACTATTCCTGGTAGTTAGGTCTATAGTTTCCATGAACGCTAAATTGACAAATACTGAACCTTTATTCCTAGGAGAAATATACACACACATCACATGTGGGTCCACCAATGATCACTATAGCACTGCAAGTATTGATTTTTGTTTTACAAGTTAATTTTAGAAAGTAGACAGATTTGAAAATATGGAATCCTTGAATAATGAGGATTGACTATATCTATTAAAGCTCTTCAGTTGTCTTTCTGTTCTACGTAAGATCTGAGTCTTGATTTTAGTCATAGATTGCTTTTGTTAGAAAAAATAAATCAAGGTTTTAATTATGCATTTGGTTTTTGTTTCCTTTTTTTTTAAGGCCTGGTGTGCTGCAGGGAACTGTTTCAGTTTGCAGCGGGAACATGACATTGCAATTAAATTCTTCCAGAGAGCCATCCAGGTTGATCCGAATTATGCTTATGCCTATACTCTGTTAGGGCACGAGTTTGTGTTAACTGAAGAATTAGACAAAGCGTTAGCTTGTTTTCGAAATGCTATCAGAGTCAATCCTAGACATTATAATGCATGGTAAGTGCTAACAGTGCAAAAACAGTATCTTATTAATGGGCTGGTACCCAGTAATTTTTCTTGTGAGATTATTTCTTTGTTGTCATGAATTTGAAGAATGGTACATACTGGTTGGTAGCTTCTAACCTAAGTGGTTTTTTATGTGAAATTTATACCTTTAACTCCTAACTAATGCTAATAGAATTCCAGGTGCTTATATTGAACAGTTTCTACTTTTTCTCCTACTAAACTTTTGCAAGTATTAATATCTGGTATTGTTACTTTGATTTGTTATTTTTTGTTAGAGCACTAAAATGGTGATGAAAATAGAGAATGGTTGGGACTGTGGAGAAGAACAGTATAATTTTCTCTATCATAATTATAATAACAGTATAGTTCTTCTTTACTATTATCTAATAGGTAATTTCTGCTACCTTTTGGATAATAGAAAATAAACATAGAAAACTATCCATTAGTTGTTGCTCTTTGGCAGATTTATTAAGTATTAGTTCTAGTTTATTAAGTTTATCAAGAATGTTCCAGTTTAAGTAATATCTGTTTTACTTTTTTATACTTGTGCTTAAGTAGATGAATAGGAAGGTTAATCTGTTAATGACTGGGTTAATCATAGCAGTTTCCAAATCTGAAGCACTAGATTACTGAAATATATTCTTCAATTTGTATATGTGTTTTTAAATGAATCTTATCTCATTTCTAAGTAGTTACATTGCCTGAAAGATGGCCTGATGAGTACTAGCTTCCGCTGACCAGTTAAACAGTCAGGCTTGCCAACATTCCTATACAGTTCTCTGTGATATTTTCAGAGCTCAGTTCTTAATAGGACTTGAGTTGTTTCTTAAATGTGTAGTTATCTGTTCTGCTATATTTCAGTAGTTGCATTCTTAACAAAATTTACCGTATCAAAATTGTTATAAAAATAATTGTTCCAATTAGAGAAAAGGAGGTATAGTCAGACTAGCAAGCTTTTACTGGGAAGACTTTCAATATTGAGTTATTCAGATAACTAAGTATTTAACTAAACTAAGCAAATTTATTTTTCCAAATGCAAGGTGAGTAGTCTTTCTTTAGTTATCTCCATTTTCACCATTATTAGCGCAGAACTTTTCATACCTTTTCTTGATCTCTAACATAATTATAATAATAAACAGTATACTGTTGTGCTTTTTTCTTAATCATTTGTTGATTATTCCCCTTCATTATTATCTAGTTTCATCAAGAGGGATCCTTAATGTAAATCAGTCACAATGTATTTGATGTTTTGAAAATTCAGGAAACATACCTGTATATCAGCTCGATATACTATTGCATAGTCTTTAAAATGTGTAATTTTGATGTCTATGTGAAGCCTTTAAAAATTATAATTTTGAAGTCTGTAAGTTTTGAGAGCTATAGGAACATATTTTTGATACAGTGAGTGGGGAGAGGGTAAGCAGACCATGAACTATGCATACTTTAGTCATAGCATAAAATATCTATTCATTTGGACAAATAATATGGGAGTAGCATCGTTAGGAATTTAGGGTCTAGAATCATCGAGGGAGGATCTGAATAGAATACTTGTGTGTGTGTTTAGTCACTGAGTCATGTCTGACTTTTCAATACCCCGTGGACTGTATGTAGCCCACCAGGCTCCTCTGTCCATGAGTTTTCCAGACAAAAATACTGGAGTGAATTGCCATTTTCTCCTCCAAGGGATCTTCCTAACCCAGGGATCAACCCTAGGTTTCTTGGAGCTCCTGTATTGCAGGCTGATTCTTTACCCACCCTTCAGTTCAGTTCAGTTCAGTTCAGTCGCTCAGTCATGTCCAACTCTTTGTGACCCCATGAACTGCAGCACACCAGGCTTCCCTGTCCATCACCAACTCCCGGAGTTTACTCAAACTCATGTCCATTGAGTCAGTGATGCCATCCAGCCATCTCATCCTCTGTTGTCCCCTTCTCCTGCCCCCAATCCCTCCCAGCATCAGAGTCTTTTCCAATGAGTCAACTCTTCACATGAGGTGGCCAAAGTATTAAGTTTCAGCTTTAGGATCAGTCCTTGAACACCCAGGACTGATCCTCTTAGAATGAACTGGTTTTATTTTAAAATGTGATTGCTAACGGTACCTATCTCCTTGGTTCCATCTAGGATTAAATAAGGTAAATCAAACAAAGAATTTAATAAAATTACCGGCAGACACATGATAATCACTCAGTAAAAATTAGCTGTTAAATCTAGATTGTAGTGGTAGGTGTAAGGATGTGATTTCTTTTTTTCTAGTTGTTATAGTTTTATTTGGTTGATTGTTTGATTGACTGGATTGTTTTTACTTATAAAAGTGACTTGTCTAAAACATTTGGGCAGTTTTTTATCATGTTAGATTTTGCCTACCCTAAGACTATCAGTATTTTTCTACTGGTTTATTAAAATGCCACATTCCATACATATCCTTTTATTAGCTAAACTAAATTCACATTTCACATCCTTAAAATTGTATTTTATTTTAAACTCTCAGGTATGGTTTAGGAATGATTTATTACAAGCAAGAAAAATTCAGCCTTGCAGAAATGCATTTCCAGAAAGCACTTGACATCAACCCTCAAAGTTCAGTTTTGCTTTGCCACATTGGAGTAGTAAGTAGCTTTCTAAGTGTTGTTCAGTTAATCCCTTTTGGAATATTTGTTATTGGCTTAATTGCTGTAATGAAAATTAGTGGTTTTTGTTATTGTTATTCTTGAAACAATATCCTGGATTCTTTTACAGCCAAAAATATCACCTTTTTGCTTGGCATAAAGAGAAATCACTGGAGTACCCTCATTCCTTGGGCAAGTTACTTAATTTCTCTGAGCTTCTATTTTGTGAATGACAAATAATACCATCTTGCCTACCTCATAGGGTTATTGTAACACTAATATGAGATACTTGATATTTTTGAAAGCAGTCTTCCATGTTAGTATTTAGCTCCTAAATTAAATAATTAATAATTTAAGGCAAATGATTTCCTGTATTTTAGCCTCTGAGTGGTATAGATATGTCAAAACTAATTAAAATTCTTATAAAGTGGTGAGAATGGTCAATTTTATGTTTATATTTTTCTTACTGTATGTGATAATAAGTTGTACTTTGATAGGATAAGAGAACAGGTATGTTTGTTTTTTAAAATCTTATTTACTAATTTCTCTGAAAGCTTGGAACATTTTTTTAAGTTCTTGTTCTGTCCTTTCACCATTCTTCCCTCTCCCTCTTTCCCTCCCTCTTTTCTTTCTCTTTGCAAGTTTGACCTTTGTGGGAACAAGCATACAATATAAGGAAAATTACATAAGTTTGGAATTTCACTATTCATTTTGGGGGCAGAATTCTAGCTCTTTATAATGATTTTCTTAGGAATTGGCATGGTAACTTTTACAGTTAGATACTGTACAAAAAATATAGGGAAAATATGTCAAAAAATTTTTTTCCGTAACTTTACTTAAACCAAATTTGAGTATCTCTTGCTACCTTTTAGTGAAGTTGAACATTTTTAAAGCAGGCTTTCTTAAAGGCCATAGTCCAGCATTGTGTAATCTGTGGGTTCTAAGACCTGGAAAGGTTACTTCTCTGCTATAGTTTCCCTGTTTTTTTTTTTTTTTTTTTTTTTTTAGTATAGTTGATTTACAGTGTTGTGTTAGTTTCAGAGTTTCAGCAAGGTGATTCAGTTATATATACATATATATTCATTTTCAAATTTCTTTCCCATTATAGGTTATTATGAGATATTGAATATAGTTCCTTGTGCTGTATAGTAGGTTCTTGTTGTTCACGTATTTTGTATATAGTCATCTGTGTCTGTTAATCCTAAACTCCTAATCTATCCCTTCTTCAACCCCCTTTCCTCTCTTGTAACCATCAGTTTGTTTTCTATGTCTCTGAGCCTGTTCAAATTTATTTTTAATATATAATTCATCTAAGAATGAACATAGCAATATGAGCACACATGAATAAATAATGAGACTTGGTTGGGTTTGTTTCTGTTTTTTTTGTTTGAAATAAATTACTACCCAGAATTACAGATCAATGGTTTTCAGATATGTAAAGCAGAATTATTATTTTTAAAACAAATTCCTAAAATAGGTAAAAGTGTAATTGTTCTGAGTAAACCAAGGTTGGTAAGTTTCAGAGCCAGAGCTCCTAGGGGTTCTTGAAAAATTTTGAGAAGTCTAATATTTAGAGGACCATAATAAGTCTGTTAAAATGTATTACCTAACAAAATAGTACAGATTTTCTTGTGAAGAAAGACTAAGGTTTTTCTTGTCTTTTAGGTTTAAAGGTAACCAAATATCTACTCTAAAGACAGAATCCGATTATCATTATGGAGAGTAATGGTGAATTGGGAGCTGTGTTGTTTTTGAGTCACACTATTTGGTTTTTACCTTTCCTCATAAATATCAAAAGGAAACATTAATAGGATCTTTATTTCTTGTAGGTTCAGCATGCACTGAAAAAATCTGAGAAGGCTTTGGATACCCTAAACAAAGCCATTGTTATTGATCCTAAGAATCCTCTATGCAAATTTCACAGAGCCTCAGTTTTATTTGCAAATGAAAAATATAAGGTAAGATATATATATATATGTGCATATCTTAACAGTCTTCAACATAGTACTGTTTAAGTTTTGCCACTTTTTAAATAAACTAAAAGTTATTTATACTTGAATTTTTGTCTTAAATAGTTTATTTCTCCATTTTTAAAAGCTATTTCTTTTTTTGCCTCTATGCATGAAATACAGGAAGGATAGACGTGTATATATTTAGGAATAAAAGTTTATCCTTTAAAAAGATTTCCTGTAGGGAAGGGCAGTTATCTTAAATGTAAAGCCTAAACCATTGTATTAGGACCAAAATATATCAACAGAATAAATGAATATATGTACATTATTCAACAAGTATTTATTTGAATGCCTATTATTAATATATGTCAGACACTAGGAATATAGTGACAAATGAAGCAACCGTATTTCCTGCCTTTGAATAGCTTACCATCTAGTACTTCCCTGCTGCTGCTAAGTCACTTCAGTCGTGTCTGACTCTGTGCAACCCCATAGACGGCAGCCCACCAGGCTCCGCTGTCCCTGGGATTCTCCAGGCAACAATACTGGAGTGGGTTGCCATTTCCTTCTCCAATGCATGAAAGTGAAGTCGCTCAGTCGTGTCTGACCCTTAGCATGGACTGCAGCCTACCAGGCTCCTCCGTCCATGGGATTTTCCAGGCAAGAGTACTCCCCTAGAGGGAGAGTTAGTCACTCAATCGTGTCCAACTCTTTGTGACTCCATGCAGTTTGCTCTGATTTTCTTTATGAAGAAATGGATGTCTAATCTCCCTATTACTATGTCCTTTAATAAACATTTAACAATTTTTAACTCGCTCTTTGAAGTTTACTGTAATTATAATTCAACATTTGTTTTCCTGTTTTTGCTTCATTGTACAAAAATTTTAAATAAAATAAAATTTTATTTAACCTGATATGTGGTCAGGTTCTTCAGTTGAAGGATTTTATTTATTAATCTTAAAGGCATAAGCCACCTCATCTACCATATACTTGCTCCAAGAAACCCATGTTCTAATCTGACCCATTGTCCAGGCCAGAATGGTTATAGTCATTTTTGAGTACTAGCTTGGGGCTCAGCCAGATTATCAGGTTTACTTTGATGCATGATTAACTGTAGGTTAGAAAGGGGGCATAAGAAAAGTTACTGAGTAGTTCTGCAATGTCTTGCCTCCGAAATGAAAATCAAACTGTTAGAGGGCCACGTCAATCTCTCTGTGTCAAAAATCATTACTAGACACCACCCTGTCTAATGTATTGTATCGGTGTGTGGTAGTTTAAGCCTTCTAGGGCAAAAAAGAGAGCTCTCTGCTATGTTGGATACTATACTGTGTCTGTGTTAGAAACTGTTTCTCAAGAGTTTCCAAGTAGATTGTGTCGGGGGAGGGTGGGTACAGCATGATAAATGCATGAAGTTTTTATAACAATTGTAACCTGCAGTCATAGAAAACATATTAGTTCTAAACTGTTGTGGTGTAGCAGTATAGATGTTTTGGGGTACAACATCTTGATTAAAATACATTCAAAGCAATGATTCTAAAGTATAGTCTGGGCACTTCTGGGGGGTTACCAAAAATCTTTCCAGAAAGTCCATAGGTGAGAACTATTTTCATAATAATATTTAGATGTTATTTGCCTTTTTCACTTTCATTTTCTCACCAGGGTACAGTGGGGTGTTCTAAAAGCTACTTGTGATATCATAACAGATTGAATGCAAAAGCAGATGAGTCCAGCTGTCTTCTCTTAACCAGAGATTTGCAAAACTTTAAGCAATGTCATTCTTCTCACTGACTTTTTATTATTCTGATTAAAAAAATATTATGTTAGTTGACATAACTAGGCCAAATTCCTAACAAATGGATTGCTGAATCAGTGTTTACATGTAGTTTTTAACTTAAAAGATCATGTTAAGTTGTCCTTACACAGAGTTTGCATCAATTTGTAGTTCTGCCCTCAGTGATGAGAATGCCTGTCTTTCCTCCCTCTTGGTAACTTTATGTAATATCAAACTTTTAATTTTTATCTATTTACTAGGTGAAAATTGGCAATATCTCATTTGGGGAGCTGTTTTTTATTTTTAATCATCATATCTTTCTTTTAAATACACATACAATTTTCCTGTCTGTCTTTTCAATCTCTTGAACCCCTTGCTGCTGCTAAGTCGCTTCAGTCGTGTCCGACTCTGTGCGACCCCATGGACTGCACCCCACCAGGCTCCCCCATCTCTGGGATTCTCTAGGCAAGAATACTGGAGTAGGTTGCCATTTACTTCTCCAATGCATGACAGTGAAAAGTGAAAGTGAAGTCGCTCAGTCGTATCCGACTCTTCGCGACCCCATGGACCGCAGCCTACCAGGCTCCTCCGTCCATGGGATTTTCCAGGCAAGAGTACTGGAGTGGGGTGCCATTGCCTTCTCCACTTGAACCCCTTAGCAGTAGTCAGAAGATTACTAGACAAACTTAACTCAGCAGCAGTCAGAAGATTACTAGGTAATCATTAACTCAATTCTAGGTTCTTCATCATTAGTTAAAATGGCAGGTTGGTATTCAAAGCTAGTTCTTGTGTCAGGGAGAAGGTATATTAACAGAACTTCAGAAGTGTTCTGCAACTTAGCTTTTAAAACATCTTTATACACAATGTGATTGAATTTAGCTGTTTTAAATAAAACTGTGACAAAAGCTAGGGTTATCACCTCCATATTTCACAAAGAATTGTGTATGTTTTCAGTGAATTTGAGTGAATTTCTTAGTTCTTGTAATAAGTATTTTTCTTGCATTTTCACAAGGATTAATGAAGCAAGGTAGTACTTTGATTAAGATCTAATAAGCTTTAGTTAAGATGGTTTGGGAAATTAAATAAAATCACTTGCTTAGTCAAAACTGTAAAAATTTTGCTACTATGTTTTTCTTTGCTTTTTTCAGTCTGCTTTACAAGAACTTGAAGAATTGAAACAAATTGTTCCCAAAGAATCCCTCGTTTACTTCTTAATAGGAAAGGTAAAGATTGGGGCCCGGGTTCTAAACTCTATCATAACAGATATTAACTTTTAAAAAATAAATGTTTTATTGTGTACCATCTATTGAGCAAATTCAGCTAGATCTCTGATACTGTATACTCTGGAAATAAATCATGGATTTAGTTTTTATTAACATTTAAGAAAGTGATAGATGTTCTAATGAAGAAGCAAGAGCACACACCCTGTAATCTTTCTGTAGTTTTGGAAGTATTTCAGCACTTGCAGCCCAGTGACTGACAATGAGTTCATGACTGAGACTACCTCAAGGAAAGCCCTTAGCTTCCAGTTATCAATAAAATACTCAAACGTCTCCCAAAAGAAGAAAAATAATACCATGGTGTTATCTTAGTTCAAAAAAATGGCTTGCAGAATTTCTGAGGCAAGACTAGTCAGGACTTTACACACTGGGTCCCCAGAAGCCAGTTGGTTAAAGTAACTGAGAATGGTGGACAGTGGTGAGAGTTGTTTTGTATAATATATGGTTACCACAAACTCAGTTGTGTCTAACTCTTTGTGACCTTTGGACTGTAGCTAGCCATTCTTCTCTGTCCATGGGATTTTTCAGACAAGAATGCTGGAGTAGGTTGCCATTTCCTCCTTCAGAGGAATCTTCCCGACCCAGGGATCGAACCCATGTTTCCTGTGACTTTTGCGTTGCAGGTGGATTCTTTACCACTGAGCCATCGGGGGACAGTTGCTATAACTCCATTTAAGATCAGTGTAAATGAGTACTAATTAAGCAATTTATAGTCCACTGTCATTGTTCCAAACAGAGTGAGATGTGTTGGAAGCTCACTACCTGAAAGATACAGGCAAGGAATTCTGAAAATAATACCTGTATATATTAAAAGGAACTCAAAAGTTGGTATGAATTCTTCTATAGGATGAAAATGTCCTACTCTTCATAATGAACTAACAACACATCAATCAGGAACCTAATTTAAATTTAAAATGTTTAGGATTTTATAGATGAAGCTTACAACTTAATGAAAAATGTAGTGCTGCTGTTTATTTTTAGGTTTACAAGAAGTTAGGTCAAACGCACCTCGCCCTGATGAATTTCTCTTGGGCTATGGATTTAGATCCTAAAGGAGCCAATAACCAGATTAAAGAGGCAATTGATAAACGCTACCTTCCAGATGATGAGGAGCCAATAACCCAAGAAGAACAGATCAGTGAGTATCATCCATGTGACTTAGGTCTATATGTGGTTATTCAAACCAGAAAGCTAGTGAAACACCGGATCAGAGGAAACAGATACTTTTTTATGGCACAGAATAAAGTGGAAAATTTTTTGAATATTCAGAAAGCTGCCTTTTGCATAAGAATTTTATTTCTTTAAACACAATAGATTTTTTATTCCAAATGAAATTTTAGGGAAATTGAACAGGGTAATAAAACAACAGTGTGCATATGGAGCCAGGTAACTAGTTTCAGTTCTGGATCTAGTTTGCTGTGTGATTTTGACAAATCCATTGCTAATTTTTACCTGAGCTTCAACCTGTGTAACTAATGCCTGGCTTATCTGCTTCCTAGGAATGTGGTAGGGAGAGAAAAGATGATAGGTGTGACTATGTTGAAAACTAGTGCTAAGTGAATGAATAATAAATTTGTGAACATCTTAAAGTATTGACAGATCTGTAGTAGTGGATGTTCAAATTCTGTGTAACTCTTATATATCTAAAATCTAACTATTGTACATCTGAAACTAATATAATATTGCAAGTCAGGTGTATATCAATTAATTAAAAGGAAGATAAATATGAATTGAGAGACCTCTGATAAGATAAATTAAGATGCCTTTATTCCAGAAATATATTTTATACTTTTGTGAACTAATACGGACTATCCCCAAAGTGAAGTCAACAGTTGGGTGGAATATCAGTCTTTTTTAATGTCTTAGAGAATAGTTCTAATTCTTAGGTTGAGTGCATGCTAAGTTGCTTCAGTTGTGTCCAACTCTTTGCGACACTATGGACTGTAGCCTGCCAGGCTCCCCTGTCTGTGGGATCCTTCAGGTAAGAATACTGGATTGGACTGCCGTGCCCTCTTCCAGGGGATCTTCCTGATCCAGAGATCAAAGCCATATCTCTTAAGTCCCCTGCATTGGCAGGCTGGTTCTTTACCACTAGCGCCACCTGGGAAGCCCAATTCTTAGGGAATAAGAATTCATTAGGGAGAGACAGTTTTAGTAGTTAAACCTCTTAATGGTTAAATGCAATAAAGTAATCTTAGACATGCTGTAAAATAAGGAACTTGAATTGCATTTTATTGAAGGATATCAGGGTTTTTAAGGACTTTTGTTTAAGGTCTTATCTCTCTGAATATAATAGTTTTCTTTACTTATTTTCATGAACTAAAATATTTTTCAGATACCTTACTGTAGACCTTTTTTATTTTTGAAGTGGGAACAGATGAATCCCAGGAGAGCAGCATGACGGATGCTGATGACACACAACTTCATGCAGCTGAAAGTGATGAATTTTAACTTCTGGAAATCAGACCTTTGCAACTGGATGTGTGACTCATGCTGACATGTTTCTTGTCCTTCCATATACTGAGTCTTCACTCTTGAGCCAGCATTGTCATCATCCATCACTTATATCCTGAGTGTGCCACTTTCATTGGACCCTGACTGTACACAGAATGAAAGGCAGTGCAATATTTAGTTGCTAACAAGACTGGCTCTTTCACCAGTATGAATGACAGTTTAGAGGGGGTAGGGTGGGAAACTTTCTTTTTCTTTCTTTTTTTTTTTCTTTAATCTCCCTTTGTTGGAAAGCTATCATGGAAGGAAGAGTTATGTTTTATCCTGAAGGAACTGTTAGATACGGAAAATAGTGATGAACCAGAATCTCTTGGTCGTTTTTCCAAAAATTTGTTTTTACTTGGTTCTGTTCCTGATAAACAGTGACTGACCTTCATTTCTAGGTTCTTCAAGAATGGTGTTAGCAAGTGCCAGATGGAACAATAAAAGACATTGCCTATAACAGAGTAACCTGATTGCCAAGGAATGTAAATTACCTTAAACTTCAGTGTCTCCCATAAACAAATGTAATGAGCATATAGGGACTCATATGTAGGAGTCAATATCCCTCCGTAACAGTGTACACTTATTCTTGGCAAGAATACTTTAATGTCTAACCAAGAATTTTAATTTATTCATCTTGCCTCAAAGTGTTGATCATTGTTATCTTGGTATTACAAACTTTAAAATTGGTCCTTAACATTTTTCCTCTTCTCTTTGAGCTCTGTGGGATCACATTTAACATTCAGAGATGATAGAGGGGTTGCCCACTGAAAAGCCAAAACAAGGCTCTTAATAACCATTTAAGTTCACCAGAAGAATCAAAATGAGAACACTAAATGGAAAGACTTTAAGAGATCATGATAGTGAAAGCCTTAATACAATCAGAATCCTACCATAACCTTGAATTTATATTTGTTCAAGACAGTATCCCTTTGACTTTCCTTAAGTGTTTAAGCAAGGTGCAAGAAAGTGTGGTTACCTTTGGTGAGGTCATTTCCATTCTTTTCTGCTCTCTGCTTGAGATTATTTCCAGTAGTGTGAGTCACCAAAACATGTACTGAGAGTGATTGGGTTTAGAATATTAGAAATGTTTAGCTGCAAAAATAAAAACAAAAAACCACCCACTCTTATGAAGGACACAAGTTCTCTCTTGAGTTTATCGTAATATAGATTGATGTCTTTGGGGAATGACCACAATTTTAAAGATCTAATTATGCATAATAAAATGGGAATTATTGGAATTTCACAGTAACTGATTTAAAGTTTTAAATTGTGTATCTCCTTTATTGTAATGTTTGAAATTTTTAGAGAAACTTTAGTTGTTAACATTTTATTAAGTGCCAATGTCAGAATATAACAAATTTATAGTTTCTTACAAATGACAGGCCTACAGTTATTGTTGTGGATTATTTGATGAAGGACAAACTTATCTACTGGTTACGTGTATTTTGTTAGTCAAGCTGTGAAAATAAGGTGGATTACAGAAGATGTGAAAAAATTTTAGCCCATAGTCTCAGTAATTTTCTGTCATTTACTATTAATCTGTTTATTTGAATATGGATTAAAGTGCATTATAAACTAATTCAAGTCAGAGTGTTAGGTTGGGTATTGGGATGCCAGAGAGGTATTTAACAAAAATTTCCTACCTAAATCTGTTTATGTGCTGCCTAAAAAAATAATTTATAAAAAAAGGAAAGATTGGGAGTAAATGAATATCATTACAGATTCCCCAAGGCTAGCACTTGAATTCTAACAAATATTCCATTTTATTATCCATCAGTTCTATAATATTTAATTTTATATTCTTTTATTTTTTTTAATTGGCAAATCATAAGCCAGCTGTATAACAGTATCCAATATAGAGTTTTCATAGAAAGGTTTGATCTGAACTCTTTGTTACAAAGCTTGGAGAAAGCTATGCTCAGAAAACAATTTGCTGATGCATAATTAGTTATGTTTTGTAGTAGGAATTTATGTCCTGTGCCAGAAGTAAGTCTTTCTGGTATTAATTTTGAGACCAAGAATAAAAGGTTAGTTGTGGAAGGCACAGCATGGCGATGGTTGGTTGATCGATAATCAGCCCAGGATTGATCAGAATGCATTTTCCTCACGCCTCTATTTTCAAAGTCACTTAGCTGTTGGAAGCATTTCCTACCTATTTACTGTTTCTGGCTTTCTCTTCTTTCTTTTTTGCATAGTATGGGGATCAAATAACCAGGAGAAGATACGCATTTTAATCAAGCGAAATGTTTGCTTCAAATTTCAGAAGTATTTTGAAGGAAATCAGAAATACTAAGTACTTCAACATCATTTTTTCTCTTTAAGCCTTTCACACGTGTGTATACACACACACACACTCTTGCTCAGAAGTTGTGTTGTGGCAATGGATATTTTTCCCCCTTGGAAATGGTTCTTAACTCTGGGATTTTAGAAGGTTGGAAATATTTTTTCAAGAGAACAATGGTACTCAAAATAATGAAAGGTGGTCCTACTTTTTCTGTATTTCATTACTTTAAAATTTTTATTTTTTTCCAAGAACTGCAAGTAATATTTGAACCATGCTGCTGTTGTACCTTAAACAAAAACTCAGTGATAACCAGTATTTAGTCTATTAAAAATGCTCTTTTTGAAGAAAAAAGTTTGCAAGTCTCTGTTTAGCCAGAGTATAGTATGGGTCTTCAAGAGAAATATGGTGACCTGTTTTCTTTGTGAAAACCTGGGAAAATGCAAGTGTGGGTGTGATGTGTGTGTTATATATGCATTGAAACAATGTAATTTTGTGTCTTCTTTTTTTGCTTTTCCTGACTTATTTCAGAAATTGTACAGTCTTGGGGGGGATAGTCTTTTCTGTTAATATATTTGCAATTCATTAAAGGATATGGAAAATCCAAATAAATTACTTTTGAAAACAATTCATAATCAAGTCATTAAAGCTATATCAGAGCTGTGCCATCTGTATTTTGATAGTGAGGCACAGCAAAATAGTGAAAGATTAGTTTTATGTTCCTCAGAAGTCTAGGGCAATGCTTCTCTATTTTTTTACTTACACTCTCATCTGATATATATATTTATTTATTTTAAAATTCACACCCCTTTTTTAGTAATATTTGGAGTTTCAAAATAAATATTGTGACAAAAATTGGTAACTTTAGAATGTATTTTTCCCAAACTACAAAAGCCCCTTGCCAGCAGCTGCTACTTTGCAAGTCAACTGCTTATTTCTCAATTGTGTGATTTCTGAAATTCCTTTAAAAGGGACACCAAACTTTTCTAATTAGAATCCATTTTAAATATCAAGATCAGAAAGAAGTTAGAAATAGAGAGCAAGTTTTACTCTAGCTTGATATCTTGTAGAAGGCTGAAGGGTTTTGCTCAGACGTGAAGAAAGGGTAGCAGTAGGGAGAGGTGTGCTGGACAGATTAGGGGATGACTCAGACCATAACTTTCCTAGGACTGGCCATTTGTTGTCAGTAGGACAGGGATAACTAGAAGTCTAAGTACGAAGTATTCTTTGGTTTTTTTAGCCTGTAATTAATGGTTTTGTGAAGGTTCAGAAATGCAGACTTTGCTAAACAGCTGTGTTTAGTGAGTTCTTGTCATGTGTCCTGTGTTACTTGCCTTGTGTACAATATTTTCAGTCCTCAACCCTATATGGTAAGTGCTACTCGATTTTACAAAAGAAAGACTCAGCTACTAAATGGCAGACCTGGACACTTGGCATTAGTATATCTAATGAACATTTAGTTTTGGACTTCTCTGGCAGTTTGAGATCATGTCTAATATTAACTGTCAAGTGTCCTCCCTAGCATTTTGAAATTGGTATCATAGAAGTTCTGGCTTTACAGAGGTAACTTTATTACTAACCATAGATTAAAATCTGTTAAATGTTTAATCCTTTTATATATATATATATATATATATATATATATATATATCCTGTCTCTGTACTTCTCACACTGAAATTGAAAGCTGCATCACTTTCTTGAGTAACTAGAATTTGCTTTAAAGTAGAAAATTTTAAATCCTTGATTTTCTTTCCATTCTTACGTTTTTTGATTACCAATTTCCCCTAACATAAGCATTCTTTTTATTTTAACACCTTGAAGATGGAATTTTCAGTTTAGTGCTAAAAGCTGTATTTGAGAAGAAAATCCAAACGCATAATGCTTCACTGGAATTGGAATAAGAAATGAGTACGTAACAGAGCAAACAACAATGAAGTAGAGTTAAGGTTTCTAATCATGTCTTTTTAGAAAGCACTAAGCTGATATCTAGGAAGTGTAGACTTTGCCCCTTAGTTTCTGTGTGACCCTGAACAACCTGAACAATTAAACCTTTTTTTCTGATCAATTTAATTGTGATTGGGTACTAAAATGTACGCCTGATAAGAAAAGTATATTGAGACTCCCAGGGCTGGAAAACAGTGATACTTACCTGATGACAAATCTGTCCATCTCCCAAAATAACCATAAAATCAAGTAAAACAAAACTGTACAGGGTTCATGCCTTCATTATTAAGAAAATACTGTAACTTCAAATTACCTGTAAGAAGAGAAAGATTTCCTGTAGGGATCCTGCTATCACCATAAGCCTGTGACTATAGAGCAAGAGGGTGGTGGGTGGGGTGCTAAGTCACTTCAGTTGTATCCAACTCTTTGTGACCCTATGGACGATAGCCTGGCAGGCTCCTCTGTCCATGGGATTCTCCAGGCAAGAATACTGGAGTGGGTTGCCATGCCCTCCTCCAAGGGAGGAGGCCCAGGGATTAAATCTATGTCATGTCTCCTGCACTGGCAGGTGGGTTCTTTATCACCAGTGCTACCTGGTAACCATTAATAACAATTTCAATTTGCATAAAAGCATGGAGACAATCCTTGGTAGAAGACATGATAAACCTAGATATCATAATAAAAAGAGACATCACTTTGCCAGCAAAGATCCGTGTAGTCAAAACTATGGTTTTTCCAGTTGTCATGTACAGATGTGAGAGTTGGTCATAAAGAAGGCTGAGTACCAGCAACTAAGCCCAAGTGTCACAACTGCTGAGCCCACACTCTACAGCCCATGCTCTGCAACAAGAGAAGCCACCGCAGTGAGAAGCCTGTGCACTACTAGAGAGTAGTCCCCACTCACTGCAGCTAGAGAAAGCCCTCATGAATCAACAAAGACCCAGTGTAGCCAAAAATAAATGAATAATGTAAAATAAAAAGATTAATGTCATAAAAGATGTCAGTGGAAATATTCCAAATTAAAGGAGGCTGAGTACATGACAGTTGAATGGAATACCTGACCCTAGGCTAGATCTTGTCTTGAAGAGATAAAAAAGCTGTAAAGAACATCACTAAGTTAACTGACTTACATGCAGAGTACATCATGAGAAATGCTGGGCTGCTGGGAGGAATATCAATAACCTCAGATATGCACACGATACCACCCTTAAGGCAGAAAGTGAAGAACTACTAAAGTGAAACTGAAAGTGAAAGAGGAGAGTGAAAAAGTTGGCTTAAAGCTCAACATTCAGAAAACTAACCTCATGGCATCCGATCTCATCACTTCATGGCAAATATATGTGGAAACAGTGGCTGACTTTATTTTTCTGGGCTATAAAATCACTGCGGATGCTGATTGCAGCCATGAAATTAAAAGACGCTTAATCCTTATAAGGAAAGTTATGACCAACCTAGACAGCATATTAGAAATTCTAGCAGAGACATTTGTCAACAAAGGTCCATCTGGTCAAGGCTATGGTTTTTCTAGTAGTCATTGATGGATGTGAGAGTTGGACTATGAAGAAAGCTGAGCACCAAAGAATTGATGCTTTTGAACTGTGGTGTTGGAGAAGACTCTTGAGAGTCCCTTGGACTGCAAGGAGATCCAACCAGTCCATCCTAAAGGAGATTAGTCCTGGGTGTTCATTGGAAGGACTGATGTTAAAGCTCAAACTCCAATACTTTGGCCACCTGATGCGAAGAACTGACTCATTTGAGAAGACCCTGATGCTGGGAAAGATTGAGGGCAGGAGGAGAAGGGGACGAAAGAGGATGAGATGGTCGGATGGCATCACCAACTCAATGGACATTGGTTTGGGTAGACTCCGGCAATTGCTGATGGACAGGGAGGGCTGGCGTGCTATGGTTCATGGGGTTGCAAAGAGTCAGACACGACTGAGCGACTGAACTGAAGTTAACTGACAAATTTGGAATATGGTCATTAGATTAAGGAATTATAAACTTATGAACTGTAAATTTATGGGCTGTTGTTAGGTGAGAAAATATTCCTATTTATAGGAAATGACCACTGAAGTGTTTAGGTGGTAAAGGGCCATGATAATAATTTACTTGTGAAAGTTTCAGAAAAAGAAATATATATACATATAACTCTATACATAGATATATATTTAATATAAAGATACATGAATATATGTTATAATTTTGCTACTTTTTTGGAGTTTGGAGTTATTTGAGTATTAAGGTTAAACTTAAGACCCTCTGTTTCATGATGTCAAGAGGTAGGCAAAACAAGTTACTGAGAGCACCACACTTGTTTAATGCAAATTGATCATCATTTTTTCCTTCAAATAGAGCAAGCTAATAGAGAAGGGTATGAATGAAAGGGACACAATTTTTTAAAATAATTTTGTTTATTTAACTTTTGGCTATTCTGGGTCTTCATTGCTGTGGGTGGGCTTTTCTCTAGTTGCGAGAAGTGGGGGCTACTCTGATGTCACAGTGAGCAGGCTTTTAGTTACAGTGGTTTGTTTCTCTTGTTTGCAGCACAGGCTTTTGGGTGTGTGGGTTTCATTAGCTGTGGCTCCCGGGCTCTAGTGCACAGGCTCAATGGTTGTTGCCCACGGGCTTAGTTTCTTGGCAGCGTGTGGGATCTTCCTGGATTAGGGATTGAACCTGTGTCTCCTGCATTGGCAGGCGAATTCTTCACCACTGAGCAACCAGGGGAGCCCAGGGACACATAATCTTATCTGAAGACACAATCTGTCTCTATCTCAGCCTCTGTAGGCCCCTCGCCAATCTGTCTATGACCTCTTGCTAATGAAATTTTATTCCTCCAATCTGTATGAGAAGTTTGGGGCCACTCTTGATGAAAGTGAAAGAGGAGAGTGAAAAAAGCTCAGCATTCAGAAAACGAAGATCATGGCATCCGGTCCCATCACTTCATGGGAAATAGATGGGGAAACAGTGGAAACAATGTCAGATTTTATTTTGGGGGGCTCCAAAATCACTGCAGATGGTGACTGCAGCCATGAAATTAAAAGACGCTTACTCCTTGGAAGAAAAGTTATGACCAACCTAGATAGCATATTCAAAAGCAGAGATATTACTTTGCCGACTAAGGTCCGTCTAGTCAAGGCTATGGTTTTTCCAGTAGTCATGTATGGATGTGAGAGTCAGACTGTGAAGAAGGCTGAGCGCCAAAGAACTGATCCTTTTGAACTGTGGTGTTGGAGAAGACTCTTGAGAGTCCCTTGGACTTCAAGGAGGTCCAACCAGTCCATTCTGAAGGAGTTCTCCCTGGGATTTCTTTGGAAGGAATGATGCTAAAGCTGAAGCTCCAGTACTTTGGCCACCTCATGCGAAGAGTTGACTCATTGGAAAAGACTCTGATGCTGGGAGGGATTGGGGGCAGGAGAAGAAGGGGACGACCGAGGATGAGATGGCTGGATGGCATCACTGACTTGAACGTGAGTCTGAATGAACTCTGGGAGTTGGTGATGGACAGGGAGCCCTGGCGTGCTGCAATTCACGGGTCACAAAGAGTTGGACACGACTGAGCAACTGAACTGAACTGAACTGAACAATCTGATCAATGCTAGAAACCTCTCTGGAGATCTGGCATTTGTACCAAAACATTAACTAGGGGAACTCTGGAGTTAGCATAATCAGCATAGATCCTGTGAATAATTCCATAGGCTTTCTTAAGAGCACAATACCTTGTTTACTCAATTTCCAAGGAAAAACATCTTCCACCTTTTAGAAACTTTTCTCAAAAATGTATTAAAAAACATCTTGGTTTACAGTCTGCGAGCTTGAATAGAATTTGTATCCTGCTGTTGTGTGAAAATTGTATAAATCTTAATTACGTCGAATTGGTTCATAGTGCTGCTCAGGTCTGCTATATCCTTTTACTTTTCTTTCTATTCATTCTATTAATTTTTGTTTGTTTGTTTGTTTTTTCCTTCATCATATGCTTTATTTNAGATAAAGTAGACCTTTCATGGTCTCTCGTGACTTGCCATGCTGCTTTTTATTTGCTATTCAATGTCATCTAAGTAAAGAAAACTTAAAAATTTTAATTGTTATTATGAAATTTACCATCTTATATTGTGCAATGCCAGTTTTAAAGAGCATTTAACGTGGATTGAGTCACCAAAATTATACAATTTGTATTCTGTAGCTTGTACTTGCACATTGCATTTTGTTCTTATTAGAACAATGGGAAAGTGGATAAATGAACTCAAATGTTTTGATCTCACTTCTTGATACATGCACCTTCTACCAACACTTAACTTTCAGCTTCCTGATAAGCAAGGAAGGAGCAAAAGGAAAAGGAACTCTGGGTTACCTTGTCTGTCACTTCCTTCTACGGCATCACTTTTAGCGTAAGTGATTGGCTAATATAGAGAAGTAATACAAGTAAGAAACGATATGATGTGGTTCTTTGATCTTCCATGTTTCTTAGAAATCCACTGTTGGGGCTTCCCTGGTGGTCCAGTTTCAATGCAGAGGGTGCAGGTTTGATCCCTAGTTGGGGAACTAAGATTCCACATGTGTGGCCAAAAAAAAAAAAAGAAAAAGCTTATAAAAGAAAACCACTATTTGCTTTCTGGCTTCAGAGCAAGTTCTGGGTCAAATGGAAAGCATGGCCTCTCAAGGCTTATTCAGTCACCTCTCAGGGCTTATTCAGTCATACATGTAACACACTTAACTTGTATACCTTGTACTCATTGGCTGAATGTCCCACGTATTGCGAGCTCCCCAGAATTCTATGCTCATGGAACACCACAGATGCTATTTGTGAGTGAGGCAACAAGGAATTGTGACACCCAACTGCTCTGAGCTCCTCTGCTCACGCATTGGCTTCATCGCTGCATCAGACTTTATCTACAAAACTCAAGTTCAGAAGTGAAACTGTTCAGAATTTCAAGAGGCAACAGCAAAGCATGGGGTCCTTTTGAGTGTGGGGCCCTGTGTGATTGCACAGGTCATATGCCCAGGAAGATAGCCCTGGTGACGAAGCAGATGCCAATCATAATTTATTCAACCACTGCTATAATGACATGCATTTAAGTTTTATTCCCCTCATCTTTCTGTTACAAACAGGGTTTCAAAAACAGACCAATAACCATATATATGCAGATTATCTAAAAATGTGTAAGTAGAGAAATGTTTGTTATACTTTTTTCATTTTGTTTAATGTGCTCTGACATAATCTTAATTATCTCATTGAGATGCAAGCCTTCTTTCTCATGAGTACTTCCACAGTAACAATAAACAGCCCCAGGTCTTCCCTGGTGGTCTAGTGGCTAATAACCCTCCATGCAAGGCAGGGGATGTGGGTTTGATCACTGGCCAAGGAACTAAGATCCCATGTGCNTGTTATACTTTTTTCATTTTGTTTAATGTGCTCTGACATAATCTTAATTATCTCATTGAGATGCAAGCCTTCTTTCTCATGAGTACTTCCACAGTAACAATAAACAGCCCCAGGTCTTCCCTGGTGGTCTAGTGGCTAATAACCCTCCATGCAAGGCAGGGGATGTGGGTTTGATCACTGGCCAAGGAACTAAGATCCCATGTGCCACAGAGCAACTAGAGAGCCCACGTGCTGCAGCTACTGAGCCTGCACCCCACAATTAGAGAGTCTGTACGTGGCAATGAAAGATCCCGCGTGATGCAAATAAGATCCAAAGCCGTCAAAAACTAAGTAAATATTAAAAAATAATAAACAGCCCTATGTTCCCAGACTTTTCATAGAATGGAGAAGATAAATGCTAGAGCATGAAACAGTGCCTGCCACATACATAGTAGGTGCTCAATAAATATTTGAGGAATGAATGAATTCCTAGGGGTGGAATTGCTAAATTAAAGATTATTTGCATTTATAAATTTGATGGCTATTACCTAATTGCCCTCCATATATAGTGGAACAATTTATATTTTCTCCAGTGATACAAAAAATGTATTTCTCCTCTCCATTGCTAACACAGTGTGTGTTAGCATTATCATCATGACCTGTTTGTGTCTCAGTGGAGTTTTTTTGTTTTGTTTATTCAGCCATGCCATGTGGCTTGTGGGATCTTAATTCCCCAACCAGGGACTGAACCTGGGCCCCTGCAGTAAAAGGTTGGAGTCCTAACCATTGGACTGCCAGGGATTACCTCAGTGGAATTTTTATGTCTTTTCATAAAGCTGAGTATCTTTTCATTTATTTAAGAGCCATTTTTATTTTCCTTTTTGTGAAATTTATGTCGTATTATTTATCCATTTTTTTTTCTACAGAGATTAAAACAAAATTTTTTTTAACTGAAGGATAATTGCTTTACAGAATTGTGTTGGTTTCTGCCAAACATCAACATGAATCAGCCATAAGTATACATATGGCCCCTCCCTCTTGATATTTCCTTTGTGAAATATAACATGCAGTCAGAAAAAAAAAAAATATATATATATATAAGTTTGGGAGTACAGTTAAATAAATAGTTACAGAGCAAATACTTGTGTACCCATCACTTGATCAAAAAGAACACTGCCAGCCCCCCAAAACAACTCCCTACTCCCAAACAAAATTCCTTCTGCCCCTTACTTGCTCCCTTGATTTTTGTGTTCATTTCCTTCTTTTTTTTATTTTACCTCATATCTATGTATCCCTAAAGAATATAGTTTAGTTTTGCCTGCTTTTAAACTCTATATAAATGGAGTAATACTATATATATATATATATAGCACCTTGCTTTTTTGTGTGTTCAATGTTACCTTTGTAAAAAATTATTCATGTTGTTGAATATAACCATAATTCATTAGTTTTCATTGTACGGATATATTGCAATGTAGTTATTTTATGCTTGGTAGACACTTGGGATGTTTCCTTTCTCCTGGTCACTGAGGAACAATGCTGCTATGAATATTCTTGTACAGTCATCCTGACCCTTAAAATTCTGTATTCCCTAAATATGCATGTAGTAGTCGAACTGTTCCCATAGAGTATGTATATCTTAACTTTTATTAGATCATATCAAAGTCTTTTCCAAAGTTGCTGTACCAGTTTATACTCCCACCAGCAGTGTATAAGGATTGCTAGGCTTTATTTATTCATTTGTAGGAAGTCTTTATAAACAGCATTATGGAAATTAGCCCTTTGTAATATGAGTTGCCAGACTTTTTTTCCCTAAATTTACTATCCCTTTAAAGAGGCACTGAGGCTATGTCCCCCTAGAGGGATGAAAATGTAACTGGAAAGAGTGGAGTATTCTAACTTTGCAGCATTTAAATGAAAACCAAGAGTCTGGGCTAACCTCCTTATCACTCTTAATTTGCTATTATGTAAGTCATTAATACAAATAATTTTACCAGAAAATTTCATGGAATGTTCTTGAAAATAAGACATCAAATATAATAATAAAGATAGTTTAAAATTGAGTGTTTAGCCTGTGTCAGGCACTATTTTCAATTCATTATTTGTATTAACTAAATTAATCCTCACGAAACCCCTAGGAGGTAGGTACTGTTTTTTGCTTCATTTTACAGAATTACCGAATAGGTATTGAATTGCAGATGTTTTCTAGAGTTGACTTGAACAATATTAGTAAATTCAAAGATTCTTTCTTAATTGATAAAAACATGTTTTCTTTTTATAATTTGTTTTTCCTCTTGGTAATGAATGATACTGTTTTCCCCATCTTTTTCAACCCACAATATACCTCAGAGCTTTCTCTCTCTCATTTTTTTCTGAAGACATGCAAAGTGTATACATATATCTTTCCTTCAACCCTCGCTCACCACCCCTATTCTTAGATGTCAGACATCTTCAGGCAGGACTGGGAACTAGAGGGAACTTAGAGCAAGCGGGGAAGAGTAAGAGAGACACAGAGGTGGGGAAAAGGGAAGCAGGGTCACATCCCTGTGTGGGTGTGTGGAGGGGATGATTTCTTTCAAACTGAGTTTCTTAACCTGAAGTCCATAGATTAGGAAATCCATCAACTTGGATAAGGAAAAGTAATGTACCTTTATTTTTGCTAAAGTCTGACAGAAAATTAGTATTTCCCTCAACTATAAATGGAGATAACAAAGCAAGTAGTGTTATCAGTGCCTGTGATCTTGTCACCAGTAGAAATCATAGGTATTTTCTTATGATGGTTTTTGTGAATATCTTGAAATATTATTTTTACTCATTTACTACCTCAGAATTATGGTGGTCTTTAGGCTCGCCACTAGATCTTAGTATTTAATGGATTTAATATAAAGCACATATACCACTACGTTATACTTTTAAAATATTCTGAAAATTGTATTTTAATGTAACTTGTTCCTTTGAGTTTCTGGGTATATTTGTTATACATTTAAAAACATTCTGAGAAGGGTACAGGGTATGAAAAAGTTAAGAACTCTGCTCTTTTAGTATTCTCTTGGCTTTCGCTCTTGGTTTTTTAATTAAAAAAATTTTTTTAATTGAAGTATAGTTGATTTACAATGTTGTCAGTTTCAAGTGTATAGCAAGCTCTCATTCTTATTGCATGAGGCAAAAGAGGGTAACTGAAATGAGTCGTACCATCTGTGAGGTTCTCATAGTTTTTTTGTTTTATTTTTCCAGAGACCCTTCCTCCCTTAACTTTCATACCTCTTCACTATTTGTTTTTATCTCACCAACGGTCTTTCTGTTTCTGTTCACACTCCTTACTTTACTGTGGATGTCTTTTTCTGTTTCTATGGGGAGTTCATCCTTTAGCATGTCACTGATGGCCATATTTATGTGAAGAACTCTATCATCTCCCCAGATTATCCACCTCCTCCCGAGTTCCATAACTTCAGTTTTCCCTCAACACTTCTACTTGATTTTACCCCTGCTATATGGAAATGAACATACTAAAAACTAAAATTCTTCACCAAATCTACATGCTGTCCCTCTTTGTCCGGACCACCATTTTAACTGTCCCTCTGGTTTTGCCACTTTATAGTTATTTTAAAATTTAAGCCACGTAATTAAAAAAAAAAAAAGGAAAAAATCAAAATCTTTAAAATCAAGATACAAAAGGATATATAGTGAAATGTAAGTCTTCCTCGCACCTGACCCCTCAGCTCCCCTCCCAGAAGGAAACCACGTTACCAGCTCTTAGAGTGATTTTTTATTCTTTATTTTGGCTATATCTCAAATATGTGTCCTTTCCTCTCCAGGCCCTTGTGACCTTATATCTGGTTGCCTTTCTATATAAGTATTTGTATGTGTGTATTTTATATACATATGTAAAATCTTCCTCTGTGGCCTTCCGGCCTCGAGTTTTCTTCACAACGCTTCCTGGATGAAGAACCTACAAGGGTGAGGGGCCGGGGTTGGGGGTGATGGGGAAGAGGATCTAAAGGGGACTTAGGTAGGGGGTTCGGAGTGACAGACTTGCGGGAAGCTCTGCCAGGATTCCTATTTCTATTCCTGCCACCTGAGGCCCATTTCCAGTCCTCTCATCCAAATGTCTCTCATTTCCAAGCTCCGAGACAGAGACAGCGAGATACACAGAGACAGAGACGCCAAGGCACCAGCATCCCTCTCCCCTTCTGTCCCGCCCCACCACTCTGACGGACATTCGCCGCCAGCCAATAGAGATCCCTATGTCCCCCGGAAGGGCCAATGAGAGATAGAGGAGGGCGGAAGATTCCCCGCCCCCACTTCTAGGCTTGGTTGAGCTGTGCAGGTAGGTCCGGGGGCCGGGGGAGCCGCCGTTGGCACTGGTGCCCCTGGGGGTGGGGGCACGAGTCCGTAGGGGTGATGGTGGGGAAGGGGAGGCGGCCCCAACGGCGGGAGCCCGAGGGGGCGGCCCGGCCGGGAGGCGGGGGGCCGACGGGCCCGGGGAGCGGGCGCCGCCGAGGGCCCTGGAAGCGACTGGGCTGGGGGAGCGGGGACGCGTGTGTGGGGCATAGGGACCCCCGCCCCGCGCCCACCCGCAGGCCTGGGCCTCGGGCTGCGGGCAGAGGGGTCGGGGGCCTGGTACTCGGGGGACTGGCTGGGCCGGGCCCGGGGCCGGGGGCGCCGAGCACAGCCCGGGGCGCCAGGCCGAGCCGAGGTGGGACGGACCGACGCGGAGAGGAAGGGAAGCTGCATCCCGCGGGCCGCCCCCTTCCAGAAGCGAGCGGAGCAACGGCCGCCGGCGCCCTGCCCTGAGCCCCCTCTCCCTTGCGCCCCCTCCCTAACAATAGGTTTGGGGCAGAAGGAGTCGCCTCACTGCGGGAACGGGAGTCGGTTTGGGACTGGGGTCTAGGGTGGGGGGAGGGGTGGGAACTCGGGCTCTCCCCTTTCTCTTCGCCCCTTAGCTCTTGCGTTGGGGATTATGGAGGGGCTCTTAAATCCTCCCCGGACTTGGGTCAGAAGTCAAACTCCCCCCCAACCCTCGCCCCCCCAAAAAAAAAAAAAAAAAAAAAATCCGACGAACGTAAGGAAAGTGATGCCAAGTCTTCGACGCCGAAGTGACAAACGCATAGCAAGAACAAATCCACTCCAGAGGTTTTTATTTTTAATTTTTCTTAAAAATGAGGCTTTGAATCTTTAAAAATTTATTTTACAGAGGTGGGTGCTGTTATTTTGTCCCTAATCGGGCAAGCCTCCATTTTAAGCGAAGCAGTAACTGGTTAAGCTGGAATTTTCATTCAGGCCTAGGACGAGAGCACGAATCCTACAAGAGGTCATTTAATCCATCCTCCTACCTCCACACAAACTTGGCTCAAAATTGTTTGACCTGTTATTAAAAATTTCTAGGAAAGAAGGGTCTTTTATTTGTAGCACTTCAGTCAAGAATGGCTATTATTTTTCCACATAGAATGGGCTCTGCAACTTAAACTCAAGAAAATTTAGGACAATCAAAATGATCAGAGAGGGTTTAATTTATTAAAACTAAATGTGGCAAGGGCATTTTTTAGTGATCAGATAAAAAATCACTTTTTAATAGTGTTTATGAAGTAACCCTGGACAATCATTTTTCTGTTTGAGAAATAATTCTAATAAGCAATTTTATATTATCTGAAATAAGTGTTACATGTTTAATCCAATTTTATGGAAAAATATATTTCTTCATACCTGTGGAGAAACATACACCACACACATTTGTCCTTTTCCAAAAGGAACAGTTATTTTCTACATTTTTTTAAAATGGTGAGGCAAATAGTACTTTGAATCTCTGTCCAGATAGTTTATATGCTTATTTTTGGATTATTTTTCGTCTAAATGAAAGTCCTCTCTTTTTCAGATACCTTTTTGAAACAAAAAATTTTCCTACCTGCTCGTACTTGGTGCCTGGGGAATTACTAAGACTCCATTTTTGCTCGTTTCTGAGTATTATTGCCTGAACTACTCCTGACACTATGAATGCTACTTGGATGCCTCTTAAGGTAAGATGTGTGTGTGTGTGTTTAATTATAAAGGTCTCGGTTTTGTGTTTTTTTTTAAGAATTGAGGTTTTTTTTTTTTTTAGTTTTTGAATTTGCAGTTTTTCAACCGTCTTACCTGACATTTCTTTTCCTTGTGTTTGCCTCCTAGAACTGATTGGTTACTCCTTTGTATTGCTCCTGTCCTTAATTATTGGTGTTAAAATATTAATGAAGTTGTCAAATTAACTTTCATGATAATGATGTGTTTATTTTTTAGCTTTAAATTATGACAACCCCACATAGTTGTAAAATTCTGTTCCAGTCTCAGTAGGATGGACTGGCAATTCAGACAGCTGGGTCCACTTTCAAACAGGTCCTTTAGTATTATCATAGGTGTTAGGGTGTGTCCCACTCTTGCAAATCTGTAGCTGATTCATTTGTTACAGAAGATGTGTCACTAGCCATTTATTTACTCTGAAACTTGATTTATGTTTAGAACATTCTAAGACCTGTTTGTTTATATGTATGGCTTTGTGGGAGAGTTTTCCTGCTATTCCCTAGTCCTTTGCATGCAAATTTGTACTATTTTTCTCAACAGGTAGCACTTTGTGCCGTGTTTCACCTCACCAGATAAATCTCTTTGGGGGCAGTGTGAGAACATGATCTTTACATGAAAAAGCTCTTAGTGATGTGGTAGTTCTCCTTTCTCTTGTCTACTTCCAGTTTCTTGTACTTAAATGGCCAGGAAACTCTCTCCATTAAGAAAGACTAAACAGAGGATAAAGCTTAAGATACATGCAGGGAGGAAAATGGGAGGAAGGATGGGGAAGGATAAGGAGTAATGGAAGCCCCCCACAAGCTTCACTNAAAGCTCTTAGTGATGTGGTAGTTCTCCTTTCTCTTGTCTACTTCCAGTTTCTTGTACTTAAATGGCCAGGAAACTCTCTCCATTAAGAAAGACTAAACAGAGGATAAAGCTTAAGATACATGCAGGGAGGAAAATGGGAGGAAGGATGGGGAAGGATAAGGAGTAATGGAAGCCCCCCACAAGCTTCACTGGATGGTACAGGTGACTTCCTTCAGAGCTAAATACTAATGTAGTTAGATTATTGTCTGTTAACCTGCCCTGTGGAATTCTAAATTAATGCAGTGAATACATCAGGTATTAATGCAGTCTGTGTAAACTAAACACTTGGATTGCGGGAAATTTTTAGGTGATGTAGACTGAGTTCTCATCTTCACTTATGTTCCAGCTGCTATTGTTGGCTGAGGAGTGCCTATATTACTGTAAAGGAAGTCAGAGGGACTCAGTTTTTCCAGCCATTCTCCCTGTAGAGTTGGTGGCATTGCGTGGGGAACCCCACCAGAAGTCCTGAACCCGTAGGAACTAGAGGACCGTGTACAGGAATATTCCTCTTTGGTATTGGGTGTTCAGTGCCAGGACCTGATGGCACTTATCTTTAGGAAGCAGACCAGGGGATATCAACAGGTGACTAGTTCCCTGGGCTTCTCTAGTAGCTCAGTGGTAAAGAATCCGCCTGCCAAGGCAGGAGACTCTGGTTCCATCTCTGGGTAAAGAAGATCCCCTGGAGAAGGAAATGGCAACTCCAATATAAGAATACTGGGAAATTCCATGAGCAGAGGAGCCTAGCAGACTATGTATAGTCCCTGAAGTTGCAAAGAGTTGGACACAACTTAGCGACTCAAGAAGAACTAGAAAGCCGAGGAACCGGGGATCAATATATTAGATTTTTATTTCATAGTCATTTTGGTTCTAAAAATGGATTAGATATACAGAGGCCTGCTTTTTTACATATGACATTTTACCTCTAAGTTTCGGAACCTGGGTAAGTTCTACAGTAATCCTTGAAGTTGCACCAAAGGTCTCTGGCATGATAGGAATAGACAGTGAAGTCAGTACTCCAGACTGAGATACCACCTGTTAACTACTTAAGAATGTAGTTATGTGACTGCCTTAATTTAATCCTTTGGTCGGTTGAAGACCTCTTCTGAGTCTGAACAAATTTTTTATTTGTTAACATTTTCCTCCTCCTTTTATGACTTAAAAAAAACCTTAAAAACTGTGGTGTTTGAGTTGGGCATGGGGAAAAAGGCACTTTCTTGGTGGGGAGAGCAGGATATTATTGAATCTGCAGGACGGAAAATAAAAAAGGAGAGAGAACTTTATTCTTTTTTTCCATTGTGAATAGCTTTAAAATGTTTTTGAGATGTGTTTTCAGGTTGTAGTTACTTATTTTTAAGTAAAAAATGGGTTAATTAAAATGTATATATACTTTGGAGCCAAAATATTAATTTTCTATAGTTCTTACACTTTGTTTCTGATTATTTTATTTTAAAATGAACTCTAGTTCTGTAGGCATTACTCAAATGTTAGACCCCAGTGTGTATTTATTTATGTTCCCAGGCTGGTAGAAAATAGTGCTAATGTTTACTTTTTTTAAGAACCAAAGCACCAAAGGAAAAATAAATAACATAAAGGAAATATAACTCCCCCAAAAACTCAATCAGTTGAAGGCACTCTTGTTAATTAGTTCCCATGGAAATTATTTATCCCGTTCTCTTTCTAGCAGGGGTCTGCAGCTTTTTCATGCTAGCCATGACTAAGCAGTATCAGTGATATTTGATGTTTTCAGGTCCAGTTGTCAGGGTTAGGGCATGGGCATGGGTGAAATGGAAGAGCAGGGAGGAGGAGGATTGGGCAAGTTGGAGAAAAGTGAAGATGAGATGGAGTGAAGAGACACAAGGCCTTTGGTGTGTCATGGGTCCACCATCTGTCGTTTCAGGTACCTTTCAGGGACTGCTGGTAGCCTTGTGTGCTGGTGGTTTGTGTACTAGCCTGAACTATAATGAATGCAAGTAAAAAGTATTCTTGACAGACAGAAGGATGCAATTAAAATGATTCAAAAGGCTATGTAAAGATCTACAAGTTATACAGTTGATAAAAGCAAGAGGCAGAGCAGTGTGTATGATATGTACTGTGTGGTTTTTTTTTGAAAAAGAAAAAAAAGGGAGAAGAGAAAATTTATATTGGCTTGTTGTATACGCGTAAAAAATCACTTTAGAAGAGTAAACAAGAAAGTGGTGGCATTGGTTGCCTGTGATGTCTAGGAACTGGGCAGGTAGAGGACACAGTGGGAAGGAGACTTCTCACTGTATTTCATTTCTTCACTTTCTGATGTTGGTACCAAAATTTAAAAATTAAATACAAATTGAATTAAAAAAAAAAAGCAGTATCTCAGTCCTTACATCTTTTCTTCTCCTGTGTCTGGAAGTTAGAAAAAAAGTCAAGGGGTCACAGATGAGAGAGCAGACAGCCCTTGAACAGTTGAAGGAATGTGTAGACAAGGGATACTGTAATCTAGGGCCCATTTTCTCCTGGGATCTTGAAGGATTTTGAATTTATAGATTTAGATTTCTAGTATTGAATTGCAAGGTCAGACATTAAAAATTTTCACTTGCACTTAAAGTGTTAGTAAAAAGGATTTTCATTGTTTATTTCCTCATGTTGGCAGTTAGATTCACTGTCACATTCTTGGTTATGAGATGTGGGGCAATTTTAAGAAATTTTAAGAAAATCTCTAGGAGATTCAGGGTTCTCCTTTGTATTGGAAGCAAAGATGAACACGTACTTCAGATGATTGTTGTGTATATTATGTCTGTGAAGTGTATAGTGTTTGGCTTAGTGACTGCCGCTGCTATTAAAATAATGACTATAAGTCATAGTTCCTTATAGCTAGTGGTCATACTGGGGGCTCTGTCTGCTGTTGGGCAAGTTTTTTATCCTCTTAGAGACCTAGTGTCTTCATCTGTGAAAAGGGTATAATTATAGTATCTAGATCCTGGGGTGGATTTTGTAACGACTAAATGAGTTTGTTGATGCGAAGTGCTTGGAATAACACTTGGTATGTGCTCAGTAAACATGAACTACTAATTTTCTTCATGACATCTGTTTGCTAGGGCTGCCATAACAAAGTGGCATGAAGTAAGTGGCTTAAACAACAGACATCTATTGTCTCTGAGTTCTGCAGGCTAGAAGTCCGAGGGCAGGGGCATTCTCCATCTGAGGACCCTTGGGCAGGATGTCTTCCAGGTCTTTACTCTAGCATCTGGTACATCTTTGGCTTTTAGCCACATAACTCCAGTCTTTGCACAAAGTTCTCTCTGTGTATGTATCTCTTTTGTTCAAAAATTCTCCTTTTTAAAAGGACAGCAGTCATGTTGGATTAGGGCGCATTCTGATCACCTCATTTTAACTTGGTTATCTCTGTAAAGACTCTTTCTCCAACCATGGTCACATTCTGAAGTATGCAGAGTTAGGAGTCCAAAATATCTTCTTGAGGGTTGGGGAACACCATTCAACTCATAACAGCATCCTTTAGCCTTGACAGCCCCATAGACTAATGTTATTCATCAAGGATAGCAGACGTCCAACACTTACACATAGGAAATGAAAATTTGGGTGCAAATTGGTCACATGATTTAAAGAAGTAGATTATTTCTTTAGGTGTCTCATATATTTGTCCTTTTAAATTTATTTATTTTTATTGAAGTATAGTTATTTACAAGGTTGTTAGTTTCTGGTGTACAGCAAAGTGATACATAACTGAATCACTTTCAGATTTTTTTCAATTAATATTTATTGCAGGGTATTGGATATATAGTTCCCTGTGTTATAGAGTAGGACCTTGTTTATCTTATTTGTCTTTAATGTCTAGATATTTGTTGTTGAGACTTTAGATTTATATAAAATTGACACTTTAGAAGGTGGTAATATTCTTTTTGTTTAGCTATCGGTAAAATTCTGATTTGAAAGATTAAGGTCAAGATTACAGTCTGCTCTGCATGTCTCATCCTTTGTGGAAATTGATGAAACCTTGGAATTTCCTTACTACGTAAGAATTAGGCCCAGATACCTGTCTCAAATTAACACCTCTTGTCTGTGTGAATAGAGAGATGTTTTATCTTCAATCAGATGCCATATTTGAAGAAACAGGCATGATTATCCTCCAACATTTGACTTCTTTTGGGGGTGGACAGTATGGGTCATTCCAGAGAGAGCAGGACCTTGAGGAAGTTCCTCCTGTGGCCCAGTTGTTATGGCCCGCCCTCTGCTTCCATTCCCTTCCTGTTTGTCATGAGGGTAAAGTTCAACCTTTGTGACACAGCGTATAGACACATGGTCTGGCTACTATTTTGTTTCAAAATCTTTCTCTGCAGGCCAGTTACACCCTTTTGTTTGATGGTTTCCTCTCATGAAACTCATATTAATACTGTGAAAGTTTTGAAAATTTTTCTAATAGATATTACATGCTTTTCTGCCTCCTTAAGAAAGCGCCCTGTACAAAATTTTATTTTAAATAATAATTCAGAATTATAGAAGATTTCTCCCTATTTACATCCTAATTGTACTGTGCTGAGATGTAATATGTCTTTGCAGGTCGTAAGGTAAACTGTATTCATGGAGTAGTGTGTGCATATATTTCATACTCTTGGGCCAGTCTTCATATTCTTTTGCCTGATTAATCTACTTTCTCAATCGCCTGCCTTAGTATCCGGCTGTTACTGGCCTTGCTCCAGCCTCCAGCAGCTCTCCCCTCTATCTTAGTACCTTCTTTCTCTGGGAGGTTAGGATATCACCAAACTAAACTTGTATAAATTATTTGCCAGGGAAGGTGAATAGACCTTTGATGATGGTAAGAGTGAGCCATCTTGCTCCAGTATTTATCCAACCAAGTATTCTATGGGTAAAATACGTGAAAAGTGACGGCTTTTTGAGCATCTGATGCAATTGTGTGATTTTGCTTGTGTGCATTTTATGGAGAGGAGGAGTCCATTACTTTCCTCAGCTTTTCACAGTGGTCCGGGACTGTTTTTGATAAATACGTGCTATGAAATTGCTCTGTTAATTGTCGTCAGAGGCTAGTTGCCGAATTCCTTCTATCTACCTGTCCTAAGAGGAAGTGTTGGGTAATTGTTTGGACTGGGGGAGGAAGGGCCGTTTGACTAGGCCAGAGAGGGTGCTGGCCATGCTGAGGCAGAGCTGGGGAGAGAAGTCAAGTCCTGAGCAGGAGAGCAGCTCTGGGCGTTGAGGACAAAGTGGGTAGCCTCGTAAGTTCTGGGAGCTCAGAGAATATACTTACACACTTGACTTGGAGAAATAGAAAAATACTAACTTTTTAAAGAATTATATTTTGGTTCTGAACAATCTAGTGATTTTAGTTTTCACTAGATTTTTTTCTTGCTTTGAAATCCTCTTGTGACCTGTTTGCCACCTAGATCATAGTTTAATGAGACAGCTGGATAAGAGTGAAAACAGGAGTAAAAGAATTAACGCATATAATGCTACAATTCTAAAAGCATCTTATTGTGGAGGGTTCTTCAGAAGTTAGGCAGCTCCGTTGCTTACAGAGAAAACCCTTTTCCACAGAGCCTGTGGGGAAGAGACCCTTCTTGGGCCCACCCTACCCCTGTCTTTGTTTCTTCTCATACTAGGCCACCTCTCTGGTCTCTTGAGCTATTTTTTCCTCCTCATAGAGACCTCTGTCTGTCATTTGTCCCTTTTCCCAACCTATTTCTACCCTCCCATTCCCTGTTGGCTCTTGTCCATCAGATTCTAAACACACTCAAGTTTCTCACTTTTTACAAACGCAGAACTCTTAAACTGCAGTTGCTGGTCCCTTTGCCAGTGAAGTATTTGTCTAGCTTCTTCCGGTGTGCTCCACTGTACCTGCCCTCACGGAGGCATCCCTTTCTGTCCTGACTTTCTGAGGCCTCCTTGTGGTTTTTGGCACCATGGACCATTGTTCTCCCTGGCTATGGTGGTGGTGGTCCCTCCTGCTTCTTGTTGTCATTTTTGAAAGGCATTGTAGAGCCATGATACAGAACATGGTCTCTGGAGTGAGTCCTTTAGATTCAGATTTCAGCTCTGCACATACTTTGTGCCTCTCTTCGTGCCTCAGCTACCTCATCTGAAAAATGGGAAAATAGTGAAAATGATGGCACTTAACCTTCCAGGACTGTCATGGAGAGGAAATGAATTAATACATGAAAAGCATGTGGGTGAGTGCCTGACACACAGTGAAGTGCAAATGGTCTGCGTGCTGGCTCTTTCTGTCATCGCTGTTGCCTCTGGCTGTTCTTTCTCAGTTTCTGTGCAGACATTTGTCTCTTTCAGTCAGTGTTTGCCTTATCTTGGCCTTCTCTCCTCTTAGCCTATGTAGTTCCTGAGGGAAACTTAGATAAGTTTATGTCTCACATCCATATACCTATGATTTGCAAGTGGATTTTCCCCAGAGCTAAATGGTCTCCTTATAGGACCGTATGTCTCCTCGCCATTGCTCACTTGGCTGTCGAGGTGGAGTTCAAACCAAGCAGCCAGGCCCTTGGCCCAAGTCGTCTCCTCTACTCCTTCCTGAGCTCTGCACTCAGTGGCACTCAGCTGCTTGTAGTTCCTTCTGGACACCTTGTTCTTTTGCCTCTAAATCTTCACACAAACAGCTACCGCTGTTTAAAATGACCACTCTTTAAAGTGCTACCCTGTTCTAGAAACATACTCTTCCTAATCCTTTAATAGCAGGAAAGTGTAGTAACAGCAGTAACTGACATAGACGGTACCCAGGCTTTGCCTTCTCCAGACAGCTAGTTTCCCAGCTCTCTGAGAGTAAGGGCTGTGTCCTGTCCGTCATCGTCACTGCTGGCAAAGTGATGGCACTTAGTAGATGTGCATTGAATGAATGAATCGTCTGAGGACTGCACTGCCCAACCTGTGAATTGCATCTTGGAGGCTATCAGTGGAGAAGCTGAGTTAGCCACATCCATTCGCGAATCCTGGCCTTACCCTTTGGAACTGTAGGACCCAATCTGTTTAGTGTGAGCAGTTTTGTAGCTTTGAAATAAGGATTACAAAGAGGGTTGTGTGTGTTTTTTTTTTTAATCCTTCATTAAATGATAAAGGGTACGTAGATGTTTTTGTTTTCTTATTTTTGCTGTTAAAAAAGAGAAGATAATCAGTGTGCTGACAGCCCAGTGTCATCTGGTAACTAGAATGCTTTACATTATTAGAATAAAGTTATAGGGACTTCTTTGGCAGTCCAGGGGTTAGGACTTGATGCTTTCACTGCTATGGCCCCAGGTTCAATCCCTGGTCAGGGAACGAAGATCCACGCAGTGTGACCATTAAAAAGAAAATAAAGTATAGAGAAATGAGTTTTAGGGTTGTAGTGTTCCATCCAGTAAGTAACTTGGCAGTGACCTGATTATAATTTAAACATTTTTGGTGATGTTAATTATTAAATATAAGTGATCAGGTGTTCCTTTTCTCCTTTTCCATCACATCTCTGTTAAGTATGGGTTTAGACACATAATGTTTTATCTTTTATTACCCTGTATAAATTGTGTTTGTAGCAACAACCTAGGAAATGGCAAGCTTTTAATAGACAGAGGAACCTGATGGGCTACAGTCCATGCAGTCGAAGAAGAGCCAGACATGACTTAGCGACTGAGCACATCCACACAGGTCTTTAAATCTAGGTCCGGATCATGGTAAGCTGCAATCCATGGGGTCGCAGTTGAACATGACTGGGCAACTGAATAACAGTAACCGCATCATGGTAGTAATTTCTTGGCCAGGAGAGGGAGCTGAAGTCACTGATATGTGGCTCCATCTAAGCTGGTTCTCAGTTTCGTTAAGGCCCAAAGGAAGTAAAAAAGCCTTTCTGACAAAGATCATGATTAGAGTTCACAAAGGAGAAATACAAATGATCAAGAAGCATATAAGAAACATTTTTATTCTGATGCATAATCAAGGGAATTCAGATTAAAATAATATACTACTTTTTTTTTAACCTATCAAGTAGTAAGGTGGTGGTCTCTAAAACTGCTAATAGAAGTGCATTGGGCCCAAGTTTTCTGGGAGATATTTTGCCAATACATATCAAAAAACCATAAACTGTCCGTTAATTCACTAATTCTACTAGGAATTTCTGTTAAGAGGGGAAAAATAGAGATAGAAAAATTTGTGAACAAAGATATTCATTGTAGCATTATTTATACAAGTAAGAATAGGGGATAAACGTGAATGAGCAGTGAGATTAATGGGTAAATTATGGCATATTTAAGGGTGAGTTGTTATACAGCCATTAAACAATATTTTAAAAGAACTTTCAGTATCTTAGAANGACACCTTGTTCTTTTGCCTCTAAATCTTCACACAAACAGCTACCGCTGTTTAAAATGACCACTCTTTAAAGTGCTACCCTGTTCTAGAAACATACTCTTCCTAATCCTTTAATAGCAGGAAAGTGTAGTAACAGCAGTAACTGACATAGACGGTACCCAGGCTTTGCCTTCTCCAGACAGCTAGTTTCCCAGCTCTCTGAGAGTAAGGGCTGTGTCCTGTCCGTCATCGTCACTGCTGGCAAAGTGATGGCACTTAGTAGATGTGCATTGAATGAATGAATCGTCTGAGGACTGCACTGCCCAACCTGTGAATTGCATCTTGGAGGCTATCAGTGGAGAAGCTGAGTTAGCCACATCCATTCGCGAATCCTGGCCTTACCCTTTGGAACTGTAGGACCCAATCTGTTTAGTGTGAGCAGTTTTGTAGCTTTGAAATAAGGATTACAAAGAGGGTTGTGTGTGTTTTTTTTTTTAATCCTTCATTAAATGATAAAGGGTACGTAGATGTTTTTGTTTTCTTATTTTTGCTGTTAAAAAAGAGAAGATAATCAGTGTGCTGACAGCCCAGTGTCATCTGGTAACTAGAATGCTTTACATTATTAGAATAAAGTTATAGGGACTTCTTTGGCAGTCCAGGGGTTAGGACTTGATGCTTTCACTGCTATGGCCCCAGGTTCAATCCCTGGTCAGGGAACGAAGATCCACGCAGTGTGACCATTAAAAAGAAAATAAAGTATAGAGAAATGAGTTTTAGGGTTGTAGTGTTCCATCCAGTAAGTAACTTGGCAGTGACCTGATTATAATTTAAACATTTTTGGTGATGTTAATTATTAAATATAAGTGATCAGGTGTTCCTTTTCTCCTTTTCCATCACATCTCTGTTAAGTATGGGTTTAGACACATAATGTTTTATCTTTTATTACCCTGTATAAATTGTGTTTGTAGCAACAACCTAGGAAATGGCAAGCTTTTAATAGACAGAGGAACCTGATGGGCTACAGTCCATGCAGTCGAAGAAGAGCCAGACATGACTTAGCGACTGAGCACATCCACACAGGTCTTTAAATCTAGGTCCGGATCATGGTAAGCTGCAATCCATGGGGTCGCAGTTGAACATGACTGGGCAACTGAATAACAGTAACCGCATCATGGTAGTAATTTCTTGGCCAGGAGAGGGAGCTGAAGTCACTGATATGTGGCTCCATCTAAGCTGGTTCTCAGTTTCGTTAAGGCCCAAAGGAAGTAAAAAAGCCTTTCTGACAAAGATCATGATTAGAGTTCACAAAGGAGAAATACAAATGATCAAGAAGCATATAAGAAACATTTTTATTCTGATGCATAATCAAGGGAATTCAGATTAAAATAATATACTACTTTTTTTTTAACCTATCAAGTAGTAAGGTGGTGGTCTCTAAAACTGCTAATAGAAGTGCATTGGGCCCAAGTTTTCTGGGAGATATTTTGCCAATACATATCAAAAAACCATAAACTGTCCGTTAATTCACTAATTCTACTAGGAATTTCTGTTAAGAGGGGAAAAATAGAGATAGAAAAATTTGTGAACAAAGATATTCATTGTAGCATTATTTATACAAGTAAGAATAGGGGATAAACGTGAATGAGCAGTGAGATTAATGGGTAAATTATGGCATATTTAAGGGTGAGTTGTTATACAGCCATTAAACAATATTTTAAAAGAACTTTCAGTATCTTAGAATGTTGTGTGTGTTGTGTATGTGCTCAGTTGCTCAGTCGTGTCCGACTCTTTTGCACCCCTCATGGACTGTAGCCTGCCAAACTCCTCTGTCCATGGGATTTTCCAGGCAAGAACGTGGAGTATATGATAAATGAAAAATTCAGTATGTAG
Source organism: Neotragus moschatus (assembly GCA_006410615.1). Classification (NCBI taxonomy): domain Eukaryota; kingdom Metazoa; phylum Chordata; class Mammalia; order Artiodactyla; family Bovidae; genus Neotragus; species Neotragus moschatus. The sequence goes on along the minus strand of SJYA01002471.1, from coordinate 43,096 downwards.
AGATATATAAGGCAGATTCTAAATATATAAAAGATAATGTATATGTATATGTTACACACATGGAACCATGCAGAGTCAGGGGTGCTGACCTCCGTGCAATAGAAAATACATGTATAATTTTAGAGTAGATCCTCTGAATCTGCAGCTCTACATCCAGGGATTCAGCTGAGCATTGTGTAGTAAGTATTGACTGGGAAAAATCCAAGTGTAAGTGGACCAGTTCAAACCTGTGTTGTTCAAGGGTCAGCTATTCACATATAGGTAAAAGAATAAAAGAACTATAGCAGTAAGCCTTACTGAGTCTCTTAGGGGCTGTCAGCCAATTGTCATGTCTTAGTTGGCACCAGGGGATGTTTTGAGGTGAGGCAGTTATTTTAGAAGATGTTAACCTCCTTGGGTGATGGGTATATGGAGTTCATTAAACTACTCTATTTTTATGTGCATTTTAAACATCATAATGAAATGTTTAAAATAAAAAGAAAATGTTAACCTCAGAAATTTAAGGCCTCACATGTCATTTCTATCTGGTAGGACCTCGGAAGGGACTTAATATACCTGAACTTATATACTTCTTGAGCATTCTTATCCCTAAATACCACTTGGTGATAAAACATTCCATAACTTTCTTTTCATCTTTTGTGGAAAAAAAAAAAAGATCTACCTTTTCAAGTTTAAAAGCCTAATATATGGTACCAAGATTTGGTGAATAAATTAGTATTTAATATTGGTACACTTTCTGATTTTTGGTCATAGGGCCCCTTGGCTTTCATTTCATGTTTTTCAGCTGAAGATGACTGATTTTAAAATGTAATCTGCAGTGAAATCTCTTTCAGTCTCTTCGTCATTCCATTTATGTACACTTCTCTGGATCTTTGTCAGCATTGCTTTGTTTTTCTAGATTTATGGTAACCAATCAGAATTACATTTCAGATATAGCTTAATTATGATTTATTAGGATAGGAAAATATGTTCTATTCACAGTCTTTTCCTTGTTGCCAATAGAATTTACAGTCCCACCCCCTTTGCATGCGGAAATCCCATTGTCTTTAGGCAACATTCTGTAATTATTCAAAGATTTCTTTTTTGACTGGAAGCCATGCATCCTTTAGGTACAACTTAGATTTTTTTTCCTGTAAATGCTTTACTTTTCACTTTTTCATGCTGCACTGTTAATACCTGCCATTTTCCTACCTGTAGTATTTTAGCCTCTTGTATCTCAGAGGGCTCTTAGAGATAATTCAGAGTAAGACTTACTCTTTCAGTTGGTTCTGGTCTGGAGCATAGAAAGCTTGTCATTAGGTTAGCTGAAATGTGTCCCTCTGCAGTTTCCGCTGTGGGCCTAATTCTGTCTACACAGGAACTGCCTGGAGTACCTCTAGTTTCTCTTCTGCTGGAAAGCCCTGCAGATAGATATTTAGACAGCTTTCATGTTTGCAGAGTATTCTCTCAACTAAAAATAAATCTTTGTTTTTGCAAATGTATCTCATTTGATAACACAAATCCTTTCTACCTCTCAGTTCCCTTATTTTTCCAATTTATTGTAATATTTCACTATCAGGAAGCTCATCACTCCATCTGCAAAATGGGAAATTCTCTGTGTATCTTTCATATAATTTATGAAAATGTTAAATATAGCCTTTTGAAAACATTACCTAAGATCAGTGCTTGTACTTCATATGGGGAAGTACCTCAGCATTGATCCACCCACAATTTCTGTGTCTCACCCCATCTAGATGGGCCTCCTTGGTGTAGTAGGTGGTATGGCAGTCTCATAAATCATGCCCCTTCTATGGTAAATATTCTCGACTATGTGGTCACTCAGGCTTTTTAAAAACAGCTCTTAATTGGAATCTTACCAAGACTCGTAAAGCCTAAATAAATTATATTTAATACTTTCTCCTCAGAGAATTTGGATTGACTGGTGTGGTGTGATTTCATCTATCTGAAGCCATGTTTGTCTTTTCCTCAGAAGGTTATTTATGCTGATATGTCTTCTGATCTCATCCTCTAGTAGAGATTTGCCAGTTTGACCGAATTGAAGCTTATAGCAAGAGCCCTTCTCTTGAGTAGATGGGAGTTATATCTATCTATCTCTGTGTATCTATACATACTTTATTTATTTGGCTTTTCTAACTGTGGAGTTCAGGCTCAGTTGTCTTGGTGTGCAGGCTTAGTTGCCCCATAGCATGTTGGATCTTAGTTCCCCAACCAGGGTTTGAACCCACATCCCCTGCATTGCAAGGTGGGTTCTTTTCTTTTCCTTTTTTTTTTTTTTTATTGTTTTTAAATTTACTTTTGGTTGTGCTGGTTTTTTGCTGTGCATATGGGCTTTCTCTAGTTGTGGCAGATAGGGGCTACTCTTTGTTGCAGCTTCTTATTGCGGTGGCTTCTCTTGTTGCAGAACACAGGCTCTAGAGTGCTTGGGCTTCAGTAGTTGCAGTACTCGGCTCCATAGATGTGGTGTATGGGCTTAGTTGCTCCCACGCATGTGGAATCTTCCCAGACCAGGGATCAAACCTGTGTCCCCTGCATGGACAAGCAGATTCTAATTCACTGTACCACTAGGGAAGTCCTGCAAGGCAGTCTTAATTGTTAGACCTCCCGGGAAGTCCTCAGAGAACACTTCTAAAATGCAGAGAATACTTTGGGGTTCCATGACGACCTAACATCTGATATATTAGTTTGGAAGCATCTTGTTCATTTAATGATGAATTTGATTCATTTTCAGTGATTTTTGGACTTTAAAGAGTAATTTAGAAATAAATTTCTTCCTCATATCTTCCTCAATAGGTATTGAAACTAACTACAGTTAGGTCTGTCAGCTGTCTTGCTGCTGACACTGTTTATGCTGTTTATCAGGTGTTCCATCAGTCTTTATTCAGCATCTGGCTTTTTATATATTTAAGCCACTGCTCTGTGGCTTTGCATTTTCTTGCAAGATTTTAATTGTTTTGCCTACATAGGCCTTAGTGCTCCTGATCAGCTACAGTTTATGATATTTTGTCGCTTTTCCTCATTTTTTGTTGTCTGTTTTGAGCATAATTATTCTCCTCCTCTCCCCCCACCTCCCTCCCTTCTCCCTCCCCCCATGCTACTTAAGGATTTAAACATTTTGGTTGAACATCTGACTTCTTTGCTTTCTTACAGTCAAGTATTTTTACAGTCCATCTCTGTGCTTTGTGTTAAGCGTTTGCTTTATGCATTTACTTACTTTTGGCTGCACTTGGTCTTTGTGGCTGTGCGTGGGTTTTCTCTAGTTGCGAAGAGCGCAGGCTACTCTGGTTGCAGTGCTGTCTTCTCATTGCCGTGGCTTCTTTTGCTGGGGAGGACAGGCTCAGAGTGCACAGGCTTCAGTAGTTGTGGCATGTGGACTCAGTGGTCATGCTCCAGGCTCTAGAGCCCAGGCTCAATAGTTGTGGCACACAGGCTTAGTTGCTCCACAGCATGTGGGACCTTTTGGATCAGGGATCACACCCACATCTCCTGCACTGGCAGCGGATTCTTAACCACTGAGCCACCAGAGAAGCCCCTCTCTTGTTTTCTACATGAGGCAACTGAGAGCAGTGAAGTCACTTGTCCAAAGTTGCATAGCTACGTGGTGTTAGAACCAGAAGTTGAATCCCAGTCTAGCATTAATTGTACAAGTCTGTTGATTGCGAGGGGATAGACTCCTCTAATCACATCTGTAATATATTGGACCATATACAAACAAAAAAATTGATTTATAGGGGCAAAAATAAAATGATCAATCTGGCTTGGAATGCATAGTCTGATCAGCATTTTTTTTCCTGTTCAGCACATATTCTTCCTCTCAGATCCTGTATTTGTGTTTTACTTTATACTCTGGGTAGAACTGGGGATGACAATGCCAAGATTTTTCTCTTTGAACTACCCTTTTACAGAAGCCTTGCCAACCATCTGTTATAATATTCTTTGAGCAGAGTATAATACTGCTACTTTTGTTTAATCTTTTGAAATAATAGTACATTCCAATGCTATCTCACTGAAGATAACCCTTCCAGGAATAGGATTATGTATTCTTAAACTCTTTATTGATGTACTGATGTCCTAGTTTGTATCATTCCTATCGATGACTAATTTTTATCTATGACCTATTGTATCTTCCTCATTTCATTCTTATATAGAATATTTTAGAATAACTTGAGTTTGATGAGAACCTAACTTTTGCTTATATATACTGTTGGCAATAAGGTTGCAGATCTAACATGAAGGCATATTAGTCCTCTGAGGTAATCTCTCAAGGGGAAATAAATGGCAAAATTATGGCTTGTCGTCTTCTCCTGATGTTTTTACAAGTAGTTTAACATGTATATATATATTTTGTGTGTGTGTGTGTGTGTGTGCGCATCAAAACTGTTTAGAAATTGTTATTTTGGCTTCATTTTTTTTAAACAGCTTTACTGATTATTCATTTCACATATCATAAAATGTACCTGTTTAAAAATATATAATTTTTTTTAGTGTGCTCACAGAGTTGTGCATCCATCACCACAAACTAATTTTAGAACACCCCTAAAAGAAACCCTGTGTCTCTTAGTAGTCTCTGTTTCCTTTTGTCCCTTAGCCCCTGGCAGCCACTAATCTGCTTTCTGTCTCTATGATTTGCCTCTGCTGGACATATCATACAAATGGAATCAAACAGTACAGGGTCTTTTGTGACTACCTTCTTTCACTTAGCAGGTTTTCAAAGTTCGTTTGTGTTATCTGTCAGCACTTCGTTCTTTTATGGCTGAATAATATCCCATTATATGGATAATACCCCATTTTGCTTATCCAGTGATTAGGTGATAGATGTTTCAATTGTTTACTTCTTAATAATAGGCTATTACTAATAATGCTGCTGTAGCCATTCTTGTACAATTAAAAAAAAATTTTATTTATTTTTGGCTGTGATGGGTCTTTGCTGCTGTGTGTGCCCTGTTGCTTTGTTGCTGTGTCTTTGTTGCTGCTTTCCAGCTGCAGTGAGCAGAGGCTCTTCTCCAGTGGTGGTATATGGGCTTCTCATTGTGATGGCTTCTCTTTTTGTGGAGCACTGGCACTAGGGCTTAAGGGCTTCAGTAGTTTTGGCTTGTGGGCTCTAGAGTGTGCAGGCTTCCGTAGTTGTGGCAAGCGGGGTCAACAGTTGTAGCACACAGAACCTGATTGCCCTGTGGCATGTGGAGCAAGCAGCTTAGTTGCTCCGCAGCATGGGAATCTTCCTAGACCAGGGATTGAACCCGCATCTCCTGCATTGGCAAGTTAATTCTTAACCACTGGACCACCAGGGAGGTCCTCTTGTACAAGTTTTTGTTTGGACACTTCTTTTCATTTCTCTTGGAAATATACCTAGGAGTAGAATTGCTAGGTTATATGGTAACTTTAACTTTTTGAGGAGCCAAACTATTTTCCAAAGCAGCTACACCATTTTACATTTCCACCAGCAGTATGTGAGGATTCTAGTTTTTCCAGATTTTTCTCAATACTTGTAATTGTCTGTCATTTTGATTATAGTCATGCTAGTGGGTGGCAACCCACTCCAGTATTCTTGCTTGGAAAATTCCATGGACTGAGGAGCCTGGTAGGCTACAATTCGTGGGGTTGCAAAGAGTCGGACACGACTGAGCAACTTCACTTCACTTCACTTCAGTGGGTGTGAAGTGGTATCTCATTGTGGTTTTGATAGCAAATGATAAAGTCTTTTCACAAATGGCTTATTAGCCATTTGTGTATCTTTGGAGAAATGTCTTTGCCATTTTTAAACTGGATTGTCTTTTATTGTTGAATTCTAGGAGTTCTTTATATATTCTGGATACAAGTTCCTTGTCACATATGAATTTCAAGTATTTTCTTTCATTTATGGGTTGTTTTCACTTTCTTGATGGGATTCTTTAATGCACAAACTTTTACAATTTTGAGGAAGTTCAGTCCATCTGTTTTTTATTGTCATTTGTGCTTTTGGTGCCATGTCTAAAAATCATTGTGTAACTCAAGATAATGAAAGTTCACTCTTTTTTTTTTTTCCCTAGGAATTTTATGACTTTAACTCTTACATTTAAGTCTGTGATTCATTTTGAGTTAATTTTTGTGTATTGTGTGAAATAAGGATCCAACTTCTGCATGTGAATATCCAGTTGCCCCAGGACCTTTTATTAAGAAGACTATCCAACCTCAACTTCTCCCTCCCCTGCCTCTCACTGAATTGTTTTGTCACACCTATGTCAAAAATCAGTTGACTATAAGTGTGAGGGTTTATTTCTGGTTTACATTCCACTAATTTATATGTCTGTTCTTATGCCAGTACCACACTGTTTTGATTTCTATAGCTTTGAATTAGGTTTTGAAATCAGGAAGTGTGAGTCCTTCAACTTTATTCTTCCTTTTCAAGATTGTTTTAGATATTCTGGAATTGAATTGAATTTGTAGATCAAGTTAGGGAGTATTGCCATCTTAACAAGGGTGCATCTTCTGGTCCCTGAACATGGGATGTCTTTCTACTTAATTTGTAATTCCTTAACTTCTTGAGACAATTTTTATAGTTTTCAGATTTTAAGTTTTATACTTTTTCTGTTAAATTTATTCCTAAATATTTTTGATACTTGGAGTTTGCTTAATTTCATTTCAGATTGTTTGTTGCTATTGTATCAAAATATAATTGATATTTATTTGTATTAGTGATCTTGAATTCTGTAACATTGATGGATATGTTTTTTTAGCTCTAATAGTTTATTTGTGGGTTTTTTTGTAAACAAGATTATGTCATATACGGATAGAAGTAGTTTACTTCTTTCTTTGTAACCTGAAAGTTTCTAATTTCTTTTTCTTGCCTAATTGCCCTGGCTAGAATTTCTAGTACAATATTGAATGGAAGTGATGAGAATGGATATTCCTTGTTTTGTTCCTGACTTTAGGGAGAAAATATTCAGTCTTTCTCCATTAAATATGATGTTGGCTGTGGGTTTTTCATAGATAACTTTTCAGGTTAAGAAAGTTTCCTTCAATTCCTGTGTGTTTTTATCATGAAAAAGTGTTGGATTTTGTAGTATATTAATTGACTTTTCAGTAAACCAATCTTGAATTTCTAGAGTTAATCACACTCAGCAAAGGTGTACAATACTTTTTATATGTTGCTGGATTCATTTGCTAGTGTNATTATAGTCATGCTAGTGGGTGGCAACCCACTCCAGTATTCTTGCCTGGAAAATTCCATGGACTGAGGAGCCTGGTAGGCTACAATTCGTGGGGTTGCAAAGAGTCGGACACGACTGAGCAACTTCACTTCACTTCACTTCAGTGGGTGTGAAGTGGTATCTCATTGTGGTTTTGATAGCAAATGATAAAGTCTTTTCACAAATGGCTTATTAGCCATTTGTGTATCTTTGGAGAAATGTCTTTGCCATTTTTAAACTGGATTGTCTTTTATTGTTGAATTCTAGGAGTTCTTTATATATTCTGGATACAAGTTCCTTGTCACATATGAATTTCAAGTATTTTCTTTCATTTATGGGTTGTTTTCACTTTCTTGATGGGATTCTTTAATGCACAAACTTTTACAATTTTGAGGAAGTTCAGTCCATCTGTTTTTTATTGTCATTTGTGCTTTTGGTGCCATGTCTAAAAATCATTGTGTAACTCAAGATAATGAAAGTTCACTCTTTTTTTTTTTTCCCTAGGAATTTTATGACTTTAACTCTTACATTTAAGTCTGTGATTCATTTTGAGTTAATTTTTGTGTATTGTGTGAAATAAGGATCCAACTTCTGCATGTGAATATCCAGTTGCCCCAGGACCTTTTATTAAGAAGACTATCCAACCTCAACTTCTCCCTCCCCTGCCTCTCACTGAATTGTTTTGTCACACCTATGTCAAAAATCAGTTGACTATAAGTGTGAGGGTTTATTTCTGGTTTACATTCCACTAATTTATATGTCTGTTCTTATGCCAGTACCACACTGTTTTGATTTCTATAGCTTTGAATTAGGTTTTGAAATCAGGAAGTGTGAGTCCTTCAACTTTATTCTTCCTTTTCAAGATTGTTTTAGATATTCTGGAATTGAATTGAATTTGTAGATCAAGTTAGGGAGTATTGCCATCTTAACAAGGGTGCATCTTCTGGTCCCTGAACATGGGATGTCTTTCTACTTAATTTGTAATTCCTTAACTTCTTGAGACAATTTTTATAGTTTTCAGATTTTAAGTTTTATACTTTTTCTGTTAAATTTATTCCTAAATATTTTTGATACTTGGAGTTTGCTTAATTTCATTTCAGATTGTTTGTTGCTATTGTATCAAAATATAATTGATATTTATTTGTATTAGTGATCTTGAATTCTGTAACATTGATGGATATGTTTTTTTAGCTCTAATAGTTTATTTGTGGGTTTTTTTGTAAACAAGATTATGTCATATACGGATAGAAGTAGTTTACTTCTTTCTTTGTAACCTGAAAGTTTCTAATTTCTTTTTCTTGCCTAATTGCCCTGGCTAGAATTTCTAGTACAATATTGAATGGAAGTGATGAGAATGGATATTCCTTGTTTTGTTCCTGACTTTAGGGAGAAAATATTCAGTCTTTCTCCATTAAATATGATGTTGGCTGTGGGTTTTTCATAGATAACTTTTCAGGTTAAGAAAGTTTCCTTCAATTCCTGTGTGTTTTTATCATGAAAAAGTGTTGGATTTTGTAGTATATTAATTGACTTTTCAGTAAACCAATCTTGAATTTCTAGAGTTAATCACACTCAGCAAAGGTGTACAATACTTTTTATATGTTGCTGGATTCATTTGCTAGTGTTTTGTTGAGGAGTTTTATTTACATCTATGTCCATAAACGATACTGGCCTGTAGTTTTTTTTTTTTTTTTTAATGATATCTTTGTCTGGTTTTGGTGTCAGGGTAATAACCACCATATTAAACTAGTTGAGATGTGTTTTGACTTTATCTTGAAATAATTTTGCCTTAATTAAAAAAAAATCATTTATTTTTAAAATTTTGACCTGTGCTGGGTCTTTGTTGGGGCTTCCCTGGTAGCTTAATCAGTGAAGAATCTACCTGCAATGCAGGAGACCCCAGTTCAATTCCTGGGTCTGGAAGATCCCCTGGGGAAGGGTTAGGCTACCCATTCCAGTATTCTTGGGCTTCCCTTGCGGCTCAGCTGGTAAAGAATCCTCCTGTAGTGTGGGAGACCTGGGTTTGATCCCTGGGTGGGAATGATCCCTTGGAGAAGGAAAAGGCTACCCACTCCAGTATTCTGGCCTGGAAAATTCGTGGAATATATAGTCCATGGAGTCATAAAGAGTTGAACAGACTGAGCGACTTTCACTTTCACTTGGGTCTTTGTTGCTGTGGGAGGACTTTCCCTGGTCTTAACAACTCTCTAGGTGCTATGCTCTGGCTTCTCACTGAGAGTGGCTTCTCTTGTGGAACATGAGCGCTGGGAAGCAAGGGCTTCAGTAGCGTGACTCATGGGCTTAGTTGCTTTACAGCATGTGGAATCTTCCTGGACCAGGGATCAAACCCGTGTCTTCTGAATTGGCAGGTGAATTTTTAACCACTGGACCACCAGACAAGTCCAGTTTTGGCTTAATTTTGCACACTCATTTAGCAACAGTAAATTCTAATTCCCTCATTACTAAATGAAGATGATAATACTGACTAATGTTTAAGAAATGATGAGTTATTGAATTTGTGGCAATTACAAGAAATGTAGAAGCCTTCCCATAGGGGATACCAAATATTTGAGAATGAAAGGGAGATGTACAATTAACTATAATTGGACTAGATCACAAATTTTCATTTTTCTTGACCTTTCCCTGTCTTGAGACATTTAGGGTAGAGATTGCAAGTCTGTCACTTTAAATCTTTGTCTCCTACTTGGTTCCCTGAACCTCTTCTCTTAGTTTTGTTTTGGAGTGCTTGTTTTGTTACCTCATTCTAGTTATGCCATAAAGAACACCTAAGTTTAGCCTTCTTGGAGGAGTCTATACAACTTCCCAAAAGGGCCAGAAGAGAGTTGAATGGAAAGCATAAAGCACTAAAATTTTGTTGATCTCTTACTACTTCTTTGCTTTGAATTATTAACTATTTAAAATACCAATGAATAGAAGGTGTTTTTTTTTTGGCCACCACATAGCTTATGATGGTGACTTAGTATTTTTTTCAAAGGTATTACAGTGTTTAGCATCCAGTAGACACTCAGTAAATGTTTATGAATGATTGGTAATTAGTAATAAGACTTTAAGGAGACATCTACTTTTATTGAAAATCAAAGTTATTCAGGGCAGGAATAAAACTGTTACTGTTGTCATGTTATAAAAATTGAATGCCCTAGCCTAAATGTTAGCAGCAAGATCACATTTTGATATTGTTGCCATAGAGATTCTAGGGTGTGTGAGTAGCTTTTTCCCTCCTCTACACAGAAGGATATTTTTCTTCTTCTTAAAAAAAAATTATTTATTTGGCTGCACTGGGTTTTAGTGCAGTGAGCCAGGTCATTGATCTTTAGTTGCGACATATGGAATCTAATACCGTGACCAGGGATGGAACCCAGGCCTCTTGCATTGGGAACACGAACTGTTATCCCCTGGGCTACCAGAGAAGTCCTGGATTTTTTTCTTCTTTATGCCACAAAAGATACAGTTTCATTGGGTTATTTTATTTTTTTTGTTCTACTGGTTCAAGTTAGAGCTAGATCATTTGAGGCAAATTTTGTTAGATAAATGTTTCTAAATTTGATTGTGAGAATTAATTTGGAATATGGCTGAAAATACTGAATATTATGTTCTTTTTGTCTGATTCAGAAAGGAAAAAGTTTGCTGTTAAGAAAATTATATATGATTTCTTAATAAATGAGTGACAGAGATAAAACCAGGACTTCAGCATTTCCTGAATTCCAGTCATGTTCTCTCAGTAGTTTATGGTCTCATTTATAATTTTGTAACAGTTTTTACATTAGATGTTTTCAGGTTTCATCATCTGTATAAGGGGACTGTATTCAGGTATTCAGTGCTTCTCCTAAAATAAGGTCTGGGGTTGTCCAGAGCAGCTTGTCACAAAAAGGGCATCTCTCTGAAGGACTCATTCTCTGTCTTGAAAAAATGAGAATCTCACTCTATAAATAAATTGTGTTTATTTTAACAAGAGTATATCTGATTTTACTACAGTCTTTGATTAAATCACCACTCCAGCAATATGTCTCCTGCCTATTGAGTGGCTTCAGTTACTTCCTAGTCCAGAGCTGTAGGCTCCGCAGTGTCCCTGAGAACCCAGTTCAGGCATCCAGGAATCAGTGAATTAAAAAGTAATGTTTCTTTCCAAGAATGGTGTGCCTCTTTATTGGAGGGAACAGGTGTGGTGTGCTGTTTCGGTAATCCCTAGGTTTGCTGTGCCAGCAGAGCAGGACTCCAGAAGTTGCATCTAACTTTAGACTCAGCAACTCACTTAAAAAAACTTTTTTTTAAAATGTCTTTTGCCTTGTACACATGTTGCCCTTTTTCTCTTTGAATACTTTTTTTCTCCTTCTGACTTTGTATCAGGCCCTCCACAACTTGGCTACTCACAGCTGCCTTGAAGTTCTTCATGTTTACCCTTATGAATCATTTGGAAAAGAAGCCAGGCAATCTCTTGGTAACTTTGGGGCACGTTCTGACATTTACTATGTGATAGTGTGTTAGGTTCTAGGCAAATTGCTTCATTTGATGTTGGCTCATGTGCAAAATTAGTATATTAAAATACTACTTTTGTTATGTTTAGTCAACAAACTTCTTTGGTTAATTCTTTGAGAATTTAAGAATGCTCTCTGCTGAAGTTCAAATAATTCGAATTAAGTATAATTTACCTAACTAATCAGTTTATTTAATCAGTAATTTTTAAAATTTGTTTAGTTTTACTCCTTGAGAAACTTTATTAAAATATTCTTTTTGTAAAGTTCTGGTTAGACTGCATGTATTAGAAATCGGTTTTTCTGTAGCCATTTTGAAATCTGGTACTCCTGCCTAGGAGAAAACCATCCATCTTTGATGTTAAGTCTTAACATAGGTGACAGCATTGGGAGAACATGACCTGTTTCTTTAAGTGATACAGTTGCATACATTTGCATTTTAGTACTGTCTTCCTCAATATCCCCCAATAAATTATTTCCTGATTTAGGAGTGTGTTCAGGGTTAACCCGTAACTTTAGTTACTGTTCTCATTCCATGGACTGTTCCCAACTCCATGGTCTGTAACCTGGTGGGCTCCTTCATCCATGGAATTTTCCAGGCAAGAATACTGGAGTAGATTGCCATTTCCTTCTCCAGAGGATCTTCCCTGCATCGACCCAGGGATCAAACCTGCATCTCCCACACTGATTCTTTACTGTCTGAGCCACCAGGGAAGCCACTGTTCTCATTACTAATGGTTAAATCATGAGGCTGCCTATGATTAGTATTTGTTCTCAATGAGTTATTGGATCACTTCTGTGGTGAGATGGTAAGATAATATCTTTGTGTAAATTTCAGAGCCTGTATCTTTACTATGAGGAAGAAAATTATCTTGTTTTTAGATGGGATTGAAAGTAAAGAATACCATGCATTCTTATAATACTTTGTCACTGACAGGTTTTTCAAATGCCTTAAGTTGCTTAATCTTACTGCAAATTTGTTGCTATTGGGCTGAGTACATAAGAGTATATGATATTCTGGATTAGCTGAGACCTTCATTTAATGAAAACAATCTTTGAGCTCTATACTTTGTAATTAATGTGAGGATTTTCTCTTACTTACCTTTGGCCAAATCTTGATACTTGTCAAACTGAATTGGTAGCATTGTTCAGGTTTACCTGCATCATGCTTGCACTTCTTATTCTCCAGTTGGTGAGTAGCATGTTTCTGGTGGGAAGTTATAATTCTGGAATGCAGGTGATGTGGTGGGGAAAGTGAGAACTGGAGACTGACACATGGATTCCAGTCTGTGTTCCAGCTTTGGCTTTGGGCAGTCTCCTTGCTGTCTTTTCTTGGCTTTCTGATAATAAAATCTGGAGGTTGAACTAGATGACCTTACAAATTCCTTTTGGTATCTAAAATTCTTTAAATTTCCCAGTTTTGGTTCAGTTTATCCTGGCTTTCTACTTAATATTTAGCTTGTTGAATATTAACATAAGAGCATGTACCAATTTCAGTTTAAAGATGTTTCTTTCATGATATGATTTTAATATTTTAAGTAGTTTGATACATTCATTTCTTTGATATCTGGACTAGGTTCCTGGGATGCAATGGCAAATAACAGAAATTTTAGGCTTTAGGACTTTCTCCTGAATTATTTTAATAATTGCTTTTTTTTTTAAGTAGAAAACAAAATAATCCCTTGTCCTTTGAGGTTAATTTGCCATTTGAAATACTGAATTTTAAAACAGCTTATTTTAATTTTGGCTGTGCTGGGTCTTCGTTGCTTTGCGTGGGCTTTCTCCAATTGTGGCATGTGGGCGATACTCTTCAGGGTGGTGCATGGGCTGCTTGTTGCGGTGGCTCCCCTTTTTGCGGTGCACAGGCTGTAGGGTACTTGGGCTTCAGTAGTTGTGGTGCATGGGCTTAGTTGCTTGATGACATATGGAATTTCCGCAAAGCAGGGATTGAACCTGTGTCCCCTGTATTGGCAGGTGGATTCTTAACCGCTGGACCACCAGGGAAGTCTGGGAATTCCTTTATTACTGTTTTCTTGAAGGGAAGATAAGTTAGAGGTGGATTGAAGGAGAGGAATGAACAAGGATTGGTGGTGAGGAGGGATGGTCCTTTTTTACACAGCAGAAATAACACATAGATAAAGAATGGATGGGTAAGGAGTTGTATATAAGAGGGAAGTTATGTAAAATATAATATAAATAAAGTATTATAATACAAATAGTCTAAAGTATGAGAAAGTTATAATTATGTTTTTGACTTTAGGTATAGGCAACCCAGTTAAATTGGTGTAATATGTTTGTTGTTACATTGGTCTCATGTAGCTGGAAGTCCAGTAGTCTTACAAATGTCAGGATTGTTCAGTATAATCATTTAATGCTGTCACCAAGAACCAGGGTTCTAGCCAACTCTCCATTCTGCGCTCTGATGTTGGTGGCGTCTTCAGACTTGATGTAAGGTGACTGGAGTGGCTTGAAGCATCATGTTCAGCATTACCTGAAGAGGGACTATTTCTTCCTCCTCTCATTTTAGGATGGAAGCAGCTTTTCTCACAATTCTGTATTCCAGGGGGCTTCCACTCATGTCCCATTGACCAGGATTACGTTTCTTGCCCATTGCCAACCAATCTCTGGTAAAGAGAATAGGTTAAAACTAATTTCACTGAGATAGAGTGGATATTGGAGGAGAGCCAACCACAATGAGTATTTCAAGAATGATTTGAAAAATGAGTAGTATATGTGTGTGTGTCTTGTGTCAGTGCAGTCTTGACATGCACTGTGTTTTGGGGGGAAAATTTAAAAATATATATATTTATCTAAGATTTTTCTGTCTGTAGTGGCTCACCTTTGAATTTCCCTATTTGTAAAAATTGGTGTCTGAGCAGAAAGACATCTTAATTTGAGAAAATGTAAAACAAACTGACTTAAGTGCTATAAACACTTAAACAGGCTTACTCTTGGGCTAAGCAATGAGAGAAGGTGAAAGTGGGAATTTACCCAAAATGCATGTTTAAAAATTAGCATTTCCACTTTTTTGTTAATCATCGAAAAGAATCTATTTTATAAGCTTGGTTATTTGGAGTACTAATTAAATCTGATACTTGAGTTTTTATAATCGAAGCAACAGTAATATGATTTTGTGGTGGGTATCTTTGAACATAATATTTAAGTATACACTGCAGAGGGCTATGCCTTATTTGGTATTTTTCATTCTGCTCATTTAGATTTCAGAATCCTCAATTAGGGCTCTAGTTCGCCATCTATTGGTTTTAGAATTGTGTTTAACACCTTTTGCTGTATTTTGTGGAATTACTATATATGCAGAGATATGTATGTATACATTAAAAAAAAAATTTAACCCACCTCTCCGCCTCCCAGGATTGTAAATTAAAAAGTCAAGACTAGGATCTCTTTTGGAGGTATATACAGATATGTTTACATTAAAAAAAATTCTTTGTGTAATTTGACCCTGCANTTTTTTTTTTTTTTTTAAACTAAAGAGGAAGAGACAGTTATTTGCTTTTAAGTGAGTTTGGGGGGCCTGTTTTCCGGCTGACGGTCTTTTGATTCTCAGCAAATAGTTTGATTATTTTCCATAGGATAACCAGCCCTACCCGCATGTTTTACTTAAAAATTCTATTGTTTTCCGTTGTCGGGATCCCAGTGTGGTTTTTTGGAGAAACACGTTAGTTAACTATTGCTTATTGATTGCCTCAGGGGAGAAGGGGTGACATGATGGCGCCACTTTAAATTGCTCTCTTTCCTTCTCCTCGCTTTTTTCCCCTCTTTATTCTGGAGGTCACTGGAGCAGTTTTCGTAACCTATTAATAAACTACTTGAGAGCGTTAACAATGCAACTAGTCGGGCTAGAGTTTGGTTACCTTAAGGGTCGGGAGACTCAAATCCTGAGGTCCTCAAAGTTCCGAGAAACCTTGCTAGTCCTGCCTCGCCTTCCTCACCTCCATTCACAATCCTGGTGTTGCCATCTCCTTTGTCACGTGGCTAGCAATCATTGTGTTTTTTTGTTTGTTTTGTGGTCTGTGTTTATATTTTTAAATTGTAGCCCAGAAGAACTTGCCCCCTCCTCATTAGAAAGATCAAAACGTTTTAGTTTTTTTGGTTTTACAGTTGGATAACATTTAAAATAAATGATAAAATTACATAATCTTTGCCTTGCATAATCATGATATAGTTATACATTGTTACCGAACTTCTTTTCTTTTCTAAAGCACTTTCTTTTCTAAAGTATGAAAAATAGAACATTGGAATATGTTTTCCATCGCTCAGAATAGCCTGTAGTATTTTCCCTGCTTTTTGGGTCGTTTAAAGTAACCACTATTTACAAGGGTTTAAGTGGGTGTGTTTCCCCTCCCCCCTTCAATAGGCTATACTTGGTTCCTTTTCTAGTGTACTGTCTGACCGATTTAGAAATTTTCAGTTGTCTACAGATGTGTCATTTAAAGCTATTTTTCTTTTCTTACAATAGTGAACACTTGAGTAATAAATTGTTTTCTCACTAAAGATACTTCATTACGTTTCTGTTGCGTTTTTGATCCCGAGTGTTTTTAGTGTTTATAGATTTAGAAGAATGTTCTGTTATCTGTTTCTTCGTGTCAGTTTTCCTAGTAGTTAGGTAGATTCCTATTATATAAAATACCAAATACATTTCTCTGTTGTCTCTACAGAGGTTACTAACCACTTTCTCAATTTGAAAAAAAGATCTGTCCTGAATTTAAAAACATTTCAAAAACTAAATATGAAATGTAGTGGTTCTTAAGTGTACACTGATTGGTCTCCTCTAGCATGTATATTTTTTATGGTTTTGGGCCATTTTCTTCGCTGACAGTTACATCATGTCATGTGATACGTGCAGTGTGATGTGTAGTCCTAAAAATAAGGCAAGGTAAAAATGCTCATCCCTTGGGAATTTAAAAAATGTATTACAAATGTGAGATAACTGTCCTCAGTCATGGAATTCTGATTTTGATTTCCTCTAGGTTTATTCAACAAAGTCTGCAATTCCTTTGACCTTTAGCATATTTGATATATTTGTTATCGATCTCATGATTTGAGGTGGTTCATTTTTTAATTTTCAAGTGTGCACCCCTTGGAGGGAAACAGATGTGACAAAGATCCTTACTATCTGTATTATGGTGAAAATGGTCTCTGAGGACTGCCGTATTTAAGTATGTATTTAATAAGTACTTTTAGTTTATGTCTGTGGGCAGTTAAAAGAGTGATCAGTTAAGTATTGAGAGAGTCTTGAGGTATGGTGGGGTTTTTGGCCTTTTCACCTTTGTGAATCCATTTAAGTGAAGTATTTATATAAGTGTTCCGACATCTTTCCTAAAAGCCTTATTCAGAATTTTAGCATTTGAGTTTTGTGCTTTACAGCAGGTGAGATGTTCAATCTTTGTATGATTTTCTTCCTGCCTACACATGTTGTTTCTATGGTTAAACCTGCAGAGCACACTTTCATTGTTAGATGACTTATCATTATCTTGTTGAGGAAAATTCTGGAAGCTAGAAAATGACTATACCTTAGTTCACTTTTGAACTTTTATCAAGGTGAGAAGAAAGGAAAACAACTCTCTTTTTTTTCTTCTTCAAACACTGCCAGTACCCTTCCATTTCTAGTCATGCTACATTGTAGCCAGTGTCTGTACCTCCTCTGGGTTTTATAGATTGACCACAGATTTTAATTGTATTTTAAAGTGAATTACAGCTGATAGATTTGTTCTGTTTGATACAACCTAACTCATGTAATCTTTAAACATGGGGCCATGTTGGTTGATGAAGCTGATTTGAGAAGTTACTTTAGTATTGAGTGGTAGTCAGAGAAACTTTTCTGAGTAAAGCTTTGTTACCTTGTTGTAGTACTAGAAAAGCAATTTTTTTTTTTAAAATTCTGTGAAGAAACATACTAATCCATATTCAATGTTCTAAATAATCATTGAAAATCATGTGTTTAAAGAGTAATGCTTATTCCTCTTATATTTGTCAGCTTCCTTGAGAGGGGAGTTCAGTAGGGGTTATTATTTTTCTTCTTGGTGAAGTCATTAGATACAGAAATTAAGTGATTTCCTTCCTGGAGAGAGAGGGATTTTTTTTTTTTTTTAACCTTCAACATCTTTCCATTGCCTTGAATTTGGAAAGGAAGGACTAATGCAGACTGAGTTTGTGGTTCATCTTCAGTTGATTGGGCCAGAGAAAATCTTGCTATTGAGTGGTTTCCTTAGTTTTAAAGCACTTTTTCTTTGCCACCTTTGTCTATTTTAAGTAAGTTTTTGCCTTTTGTTTAGACTGTTCTAGGTCTCCGGAAGCATGTTTTATATTAGGGCTCTTTTACTTGATCATTTTATGAAAAAGTATAGGTGCAGGTGTCTCACATAAAACGACCCAAACACCTGGCTTGCAAAGAGTACTTGGATCATGTCCTTTCCCTAAAATAAGACTTTTAACTNTTTGTTTAGACTGTTCTAGGTCTCCGGAAGCATGTTTTATATTAGGGCTCTTTTACTTGATCATTTTATGAAAAAGTATAGGTGCAGGTGTCTCACATAAAACGACCCAAACACCTGGCTTGCAAAGAGTACTTGGATCATGTCCTTTCCCTAAAATAAGACTTTTAACTATTTCTTGGAAATCTATATTAAGACTGGTTTTTGAGTCTTCTCGTTGCTTTTGAAGATGTGTGTTTAAAATTGTAGTTTCCATCATAATAAATTGCATGTTAGCCTCTGGGCATAGTAAAAGTTGTGTAGAAATATTCCTGCCAGAATGTAATAGTTCATGACATAAAGCAAGACTTATCAGTACTTGCCATTCCTTGAAATGTGAGATCAAAACTCAGTGAATCACAGTAATGGTTAAAAAAGACAATATGAATGTAAAAGACAAATATTCCACTGTGGTAGAGGTCACCAGCATTTGAAGGCCACGAGAAGACAGAAAGTGGTGTCTTTGGGTGTCACTTGCATATTGTGGAGAGAATTGTGGGTCGTAGGAAAAGATCAGTATATATGGATGGAAGGGTCACTTTTCAATTATCATTTGTTCCCACGTTATGGTGCGTTGCCAGTCTTTTAGGATGTAGAGTAAAATGTATAGGAGAAAATGAGTTGATAGGTTTGATTTATCAAAAAGCCTGGATTCCAAAAAGACTGAAATAGATGTGTTTTTTTGGTTTGCGTGATAAGCTTTTGTTGTCTTTCATCAAATAAAGGTAAAGCAAAAATGGAGGGTGTGAGGAAACTGTCTTCAAAGTAGAGAGTGCAGTTCATGTTTATGGATAAGAAACAAATTTGAGTAGTCTGAAAGAGAAACTTAAAGATTGTATATGAAGATTTTAAACATTACATCAAGAAGCCCTTCAATGTAGACACCACTTAGATTCTTGTCTCCCATGGGTAGTGGTGTCTGGGAGCTGACAGCTGCTTAATACGTGTTAGTTCTTACCTTCTGTAAGGCTTGCTTTTCTAAGCTTTTCCGCTAGCTCTATACAATTTTAACTTTGGAAGGCCCTAGCCCCCAACTTTGTGTTTTATTGTTGTTGATTGTAAACTTGCCTTTTTTTCCCCCTCTAGTTCTAACTTTTTAAAAATTACAATTTCTCCCCTAGCTTTAAGAGTGAGGGAAGTATAAGGCAGAGGTAAATTCAGCGCAGTTTTATCTAAATGTTATCAAAAACTCTGGTTCTTGTTACTTTAACCAGGAATCCCAAATGAGATCTCACTCTGAATTTTAAGTACAGCAGATTCTTCCCTTGTTTGAAAAAAGTTGCTTAAGTGGCATCAAACTTAATGGAGTCCCTCACCTTTTAATTTCTTTGTAAAAAGGGAGCAGCTTAAGGTCAGATCTGGTTAAATTCAGTTGGAGGGGAAGTGTTGAATAAAGAAGATGAATCACAATTTTGTTGTTAGACTATTAAATGAAAAATTGCTAAAAACTGATATCTAGGCTTTCATTTGCTATTTGGCCTTTGTGACTGCTTATTAGCACCTCCCTCCACTGGAGGGTGTGAAGGGATAGAGGTGAAAAGCTAATTAGTTTAGCTTCTGCTGTTTGGTAGCATAGAGGCTTTGTAGAAATACTGGTCTGATAAGTTGAACTGTCAGGAAAGTTTCATTAAACTGTTCATATGTTACTATGGAGCACTGAGGATGTTTGAAGAGCTTACCATATTTCAAAAGATACTGGATTGCTGTTTTTCAAGGTTTTGTGTGTGTGTGTGTGTTTTCAGTTAATCTTTAATTCAGTATTCTGAAGGGATAGGGTCGATTTCACTGAGATCTCTGGAGTTGGGTCAGGGACCTTCCCCTTACCCCAAGACCCTAAGAAGAATGTATTTGCTTTTGAATTGCTTGGACCCTTTGAGAAATCTTCGATTTTAGTTTTTTTTCCAGAAACACTTGTATTATTAGAGTTGTTAGAGATGAGATAAAAGTCCATTTTTCCTTCTTTGCCTTTTGTGAGCTAGACTGGTAGGAAATGAATTCAGTGATAAGTAAACACAAATGTGATCTTACCTGTTTTGTAGCTTGATCTTTTTTTTTTTTTTTCCACTTAGTTATATATTAGAGATTTTTCCTGTCAACATAAAGTTTTTTTTTTTAATAACTTCATATTCTATTGTATCTTTTTAAGTTTGCTCTCTCTTTTTTTTTTGTATTGCAGTTCTTCAGTAGAAGAATTGTGCATATATTCTTAGGTATCTGTGAGAATATTTCTGTTGAATAGGTTCCTAGAAGTGCAGTTACTAGGTAAAAGTTTGAGTAGTTGCATTTAAAATTTTGATAATGCCTTCAAAGGCTTATGTAGCCAAATTTAATAGTTTAAAAGTATACTTAAAAAGTTTTGTCAGTCTGAGTGCATGTGCTTGGCAATGTAAATGACCAGAACTTGAGGTAGACAAAGTCTGTCCTAGATTCAATTGGTTCCTGCTTCCTGTTAGATTTTCACTTTATGATCAGACATCCCCATTAACTTTATAATGGATCTCCATCTGATGCTTTCACTGTGGAACACGCAGGTTAACTAACATATATATTGGTCCACTGTCTGTCAGGCATAGTGCTACCTGTAACAGTTAGAAATAAAACAAGCCATTAAGTTAAAATTGCTCAGTCATGTCTGACTCTTTGCAACCCCATGGACTATGCAGTGCATGGAATTACTGGAGTGGGTAGCCTTTCTCTTCTCCAGGGGATCTTCCCAACCCAGGATCAAACCCAGGTCTCCCACATCGCAGGTGGATTCTTTACCAGCTGAGCCAAAGGGAAGCCCAAGAAGACTGGATTGGGTAGCATATCCCTTCTTCAGCACATCTTCCCAACTCGGGAATCAAATCGTGGTCTCCTGCATTGCAAGTGGATTCAAGGAAAAGGAAAAAAGCCATAAGTTTCCTTTTAAGAAATATAGAGTCAGTGGAGGTGACAAAATTGGATGTTTTTTTTCCATCCAGGATGTCATATGAATGCTCATTAGATCCTAGAGAGGAATGAGACCCTAACTCTACCTGGAATGAGTGGGAAATACTTTAAAGAGCATGTGATCTTGAGCTAAAACTTGAGAAGCAAAGGTGCAAGAGCATGGAAGAACCTGAAAGTATAAATAAGATTGTGGTGGCTAGGCTGGGGACAGGTGGAAGATGAGGCTGAGTGTCAAAGGGGGCAGATAAGTGCTGTGTGGGAGTTTGGGTTCATCCTTACCCTAGTGTCACGGAAGGATTTTAAGCAGGAGCACAGCATGGTTGAATTTATGTTCCCTCTCTTTTTTTCCCCCTCTTTTCTCCTCTTTTAGTAATCATTTTGGTAGTGGACACTAGGTTGAAGGCTTGCTGAGACAAGAAGAAAGAACAGTTGGGAGAGTATTGCTGTTCTGGGTTAGTGTAAGGCCTAAGAGATTCTGAACTAAGGTGGCATTAAGGATGGAGTGACTGGTTATGATTCTATCGAACCCTCGCTGTTTAACCATGGTGTTGAGTCAGAATGTCATCTCTTTCTGGAAGCCTCCCTGATCCCTTTAGGCAAAACACAGTGCTTTGTCATCCAGGTTTACCTTCACACCTAATTTCCGTCTTGACTCTTTGTGATCCTGTGGACTACAGCATGTCAGGCCTCCCTGTCCCTCACCATCTCCTGAAGTTTGTCACTTGCTCATGTCCATTGCATCAGTGATGCTGTCCAGCCATCTCGTCCTCTGCCCTCAGTCTTTCCCAGCATCAGGGACTTTTCCAATGAGTTGGCTGTTCACTTCAGGTGACCCTAATACTGGAGCTTCAGCTTCAGCATCCGTCCTTCCAATGAGTAGTCAGAATTGGTGTCCGTTAAGATTGACTGGTTTGATCTTGTAGTCCAAGGGACTCCCAGGAGTCTTCAGCACCACATTTCAAAGGCATCAATTTTTTGGCTCTCTGCCTTCTTTACGGTCCGGCTCTCACAATTGTGTGAGGGTCCTCTTAGTATTCCCTGATCACAGTGAGTGTCTTTACTGGCCCATGTCATCCTCATGGACACTTGGTGTGGAGCTTTGAATGCTGTTGGCATTTTAATAAAATGTTTTATGGATTTCTCAATGAGTTTCCTCTAAAGACTAAAATTTGAAATCCTTGTATCTAGCAGTTAAGTCCCTTCCAGTTTAAACTTAGCCTTATGTGTAGTCATAATGCCCTGGGCTTCCCTGGTGGCTCAGTCGGTAAAGAGTCTGCCTGCAGTGCAGTAGACCTGGGTTCAGTTCCTGGGTGGGGAAGATCCCCTGGAGGAGGGCATGGCAATCCACTCCAGTATTCTTGCCTGGAGAATCCCATGGACAGAGGAGCCTGACAGGCTACAGTTCATGGGGTTGTAAGAGTCGGACATGATTTAGCAACTAAACCGATGCAACATTGTGATAACTCTACTTTAGGAAAAAAAAAATTGACTAAAAAAAATAAGCATGGGACTTCCCTGGTAGCTCAGATGGTAAAGAATCTGTCTGCAATGCAGGAGATCTTCGATTCCTGGGTTGGGAAGATCCGCTGGAGGAGTAGGCTAACCACTCAGGTATTCTTGGGCTTCCCTGATGACTGAGCTGGTAAAGAATCCACCTGCAATGTGCGAGACCTGGGTTCAATCCCTGTGTTGGGAAGATCCTCTGGAGAAGGGAACGGCTAGCCTCTCCAGAATTCTGGTCTAGAGAATTCCATGAACTGTGTGTATTGTCACGGGGTTGTAAAGAGTCAGATGTGGCTGAGCAGCTTTCACTTTTCACTTAGAGATTTGGACTGGAATCCTTCTGTAGCTTAGTAGTGGTGTGGTCTTGGGTATGCTACTTCTGAGCACAGACTCATCTTAAACTGTTATTGTGATAATTAAATGAGGATGTATATGTAAAACACTTAGCACAGAGACTGACAACCTTAAAAGGTCAATTAATGTTAGTGAACAGCAGTCATAATAACAATCTATTCTCCAGCCAGAGCTCTGATTCCCTTAGTAATAATAAAACTTAAAAAACCCTGCCCTGTTGGCATAGGAAAGTATTAGGAACTGGGGTGGTGAGGGCCCCCTTATTTGTTTTATGAAAAAAAATTGGCCTCGCACTCTCTCTTGCATTCTATAACAAATCTACATTTGTAAAAGAAAAACTTTCCAGTGTGTTCCATAATGTAACTTTTGGTACTTGATCACAAAGCTGCTTTCCCCCTCTTTAAGGGGAAAGAAGCTGTGCATATACCAACCATTTGCTTCATTCAAGTTGTTCTGTGGATCATCTCCCAAGTCTTCCCTGTTATTTCAGTTGTGTCAGTTTCTTGATTGGTATTTCCTCATCTTTCTCTGCTTAGCACAACCTTATGCTTGAAAAGCCTACCTCTGGGTCTTTTGACTACTGTAAGCCTGTCAGTGAGTGCTCACAGTGCTTACTATGTGCTAGGTGCAAAGAAAGATATTAAGGGACTTTCCCAGTCTTGAAATAGAGTTAACAAATTGACAACTAGGGGAACATTCGGATAATTTTAATTGAGTGGTGACTTTAAATGCATTGTACAATTTAAGCAGGAAGAAAGTTACATGAGTTTGAATAGTGTGAAAAAGTTTTTGTGGAGATGTTGTGTATTGAAGTGTTAAGTTTTGGGCTTAAAGGGTAGAAGGGCCTTCAGTTAGAGGCAACAGCATAGGCAGAAATGGTGAGTTGAATCTGGGGGTGGTTTCTAGGTCCATGCCAGTTGATGCACTTGTTTCAGTGTTAAGTTTCACCTTGGAGAATTTGGACTCATGAGAAATGTACTAGGAGCTATTCTTGAGTAGAGAAGTGAAGTGATAAAAAGGTAATGGAATGGATTAGATGAGGGAGCCCCTACCTCCAGGCTGTGCTCCTGCCAGATCAGTGGCAGCCTTGGATCACAAATAAAGTGCTTGAATTATAGCGAAACCATCCCCTCCCCCCACGCCTGGTCCATGGAAAAATTGTCTTCCACAAAAATCAGTTCTGGTTGACCAGTAGGTTGAGGACTGCTGGATTAGAGGACAGAGACTTCAGTCAGGAAGCTGTTAGGATCATTTAGGTGTGAGCTGATGCACCCAGGCTGGGTTTGGATTGGTACTGTTAGGAAAGGAGAGGATATACCAAACCTAAATGGTTCTCCCTGCCTCCCAACCGGAACAGCTTTATGAGAAATAAATGGGAGGACTTTATCTTAAAGAAGGTGAAATTATGAAGGAAATGACAGCCTTCTCGTTTCTTAAGAGCTTTCCTGTTTGTGTCACTTACTTGGCTTTTCTGCAGACTTCAGGCGCTTCGGAAGCCTGGAGGAGACTTTGACAGTTCTGCTGTGGTGACCGCCTTAGTTGTAAGTTCTTGTTGTATCCTGTCTAGATTATTGGAATAGCTTCTTCATTGGCCTTTGGCTTTTTACTTTCTTTTAATCCATCCTATACCATTGTTCTCTGAAGCACAGTTCTCAGGTGTCACTCCATATACTTTAATGATTTTCTGCTGCTTTTAAGTCTGAGTAAAAACTGGCTTTTAAAGGTTGTCCATTAATGATCTGACTTCAGACCACATTTTCACCTTTTTCTATAGTGTCTCCTCTTGTTAAAATATGCTTTACAATTCAAACAAGTTGATCATCTCATCTAACCTCCAGGATGTCCGCTTTTCCCATACCTTTTCCTCTCACTGGAATGCCCCATTACTTTCTTTTGCCTCAGCCTTTTACATAATGAACTTTCAGCTAATTTTCAAGCTTCAGCTTAAATTTTGATGACTTCATACACCCTTCTCTAACCATCCTTCCTGTGTCTTTTTTCCCTTTGTACAGAGTAATGAGGTGATGGTGGAACGAGGTTAGTAGAAGCCATGTTATGGGCAGGTTTTTCTTCCCCATCTGATTTTTGCTTCTGTTTTCAGTACAAGTGTGGTTGGTGGCCACCCAAATGTCCAGACCCTTCCCTTTGGGTCTTGGCAGCTAATCAACATTGTTGCAAGGTGGATGCTGCCAATTTATTCTTGTGTAACCAGAGTCCTGTCTTGGGAATTTACAAGGGAGTAAGGTGTGGCTTTCATTTGTAGGTGTGGGGTGAGTTTGTGACTTGGACTATTTGAAGCAGCCAGATATGTATGATTTCTGGAGATCTGTGTTCAGAAATACATGTGTGTGTTTATACATCTGTAGATACAAAATCTATCTCTAGAGAGTGGCTCTCAATTGGGGGGTGTGATTTTGCCCCCTTCGGGACATTTGGCGTGTCTGAAGGCATTTTTGGTTGTTATAATTTCTAGGAGGACCCAGTGGGCATCTAGGCTGGGGATGCTGCTAAACCACCTGCAGAGGCACTGGAGAGACCCCATCCCCCCAGCGAGTCAGTAGTGCTGAGGTTGAGAAACTCTGTCCTCAGGTGCCCTTCGGATTCCAACGTGTTAGTTGTGTCAGGTGATAGTTTGTTCTTGAATCTATATTGCCGTTTATAGTGAGAGAATCATACATACAGGAAGGGGCCTTAGAGGTCATGCAGTCTAACTTATATCCCTCAAAACAGTGTTCTGCACAATATTGATATAATGAAAAAAGATGTTTATTTGTTAAAGGTGAGAATATTTGAGTAGTATTCAGTATAATGAAGTGCATTGTGAATCTCATCAGGGAAGTTTTTCCTTTGTGTGCCTGCTGAACCCATTTGACATCTTCCAGTCCCCAAAATGCTTCCTTGGGACTGGGATGGACACTGTTAATTAGCTAGTTCAAATTTTCATAGCCTTTTAAAGGACCTTGATAAGATAGCCCTTCTTTTGTCTCCTAAGCTTACTGCTGAATCATAGTTTATGTTAGTGGCTGCAGGTGCATTAGGTCCATCTTTTTTTTTTTTTGGTCAGATTGTGGTTTATTAGGCAGTGGCAACCCCACTCCAGTACTCTTGCCTGGAAAATCCCATGGATGGAGGAGCCTGGTAGGCTGCAGTCCATGGGGTCGCCAAGAGTCGGACACGACTGAGTGACTTCACTTTCACTTTTCACTTTCATGCATTGGAGAAGGAAATGGCAGCCCACTCCAGTGTTCTTGCCTGGAGAATCCTAGGGACAGGGGAGCCTGGTGGGTTGCTGTCTATGGGGTCACAGAGAGTCGGACACGACTGAAGCGACTTAGCAGCAGCAGCAGATGAACTAAAAGTTGGAATATTTTAGGTTTCTTTATTCTGACTGTACGATGTAACTTTACTGTCTGTCCCCACCAGTGAATTCGAAATTAAAATCACAGCCAGAAACCTACCACTTACCTTGTAATGAGGATTAATAAGTTACTTATAGCTTTTAATGCTTTGTATTCTTTGGAGAAGGGTGACTTAACAAAAGCTGTTGTGCTGTTTTTGTAACTCTCAAGTTTGACAGTTTCTCTATGCTCTAAATTGTTAAGTCACTACAATGTTTTTGGGATTTAAGTGGGATGGGAATTGTTTCCATCAACATTTGGTCATTATGTTAAATTTAAGAACATTTTTGTGATATTTTGGCTTATTCATATCTTTTTGACTCTTTAAGAATTTACATTATTTTTGCCTTCTTCCCTTGTATTATACAAGCAATTTGTGTTTGTGGTGGAGACATTACATAAGCCAGAAAATAAAAAACAAAAGAATTTTGTCACCTTTTTAAAACTGAAATGAGGTCACAGTATACATTTTATTTTTTAACACTTTTTTTTCTACTTAAGTTTTTCATTTTAGTAATGTTTGCTTTTTTTCCATAGGTTATAGTCATAGTGCAAATAATGGGCTCTTGTGCCAGGCACTAATTGATATATAATTGAAAGTATTTTATATAATCATTTCTGCAGCCTTCTGAGGTCAGCTCTGTTATTTGCATATGAAGTTGAGGGAGCAAAATAGTTAAATGATTTAAATATGGGTGGAGCCAGATATGAACCTGTACCTGCTCCTCTTGCCTGTGAGTTGGGGGGTTGGGAAGTGACATTGCATCTCGGCGCAGCATTTCAAGTCAATGAAGGGAGGCGGGTGTAGAGTCCTGTATATTTTTTTAGCTGTTTTGATATAGAAAGATAAAAGATTTCCGAGTTAGGAATGGAATTTCTTCTGAAGACGTCACTTTCCCCCTTCCCTGTTTATTGAGACAAATTGTTTAGTAACTAATGTTTTCATTGCACTCCATGGGGATTTTGAGACCAAGGAGGGAGTGTGAGCAAAATATATTTGCCTTTGAGGCATATATGATTAATGTCGAGTTCTCAGATGTGCTTTCAGAAGGTCAGAGAAATATTGAAAGAGGTGGGGTTTGAGTCAGCAGATTTTTCTTTTAGTTGCAGATTTTAAAGAAATAATTCTGAAATAACTTTGGAATATTGATTACTTAAGCACCTTCTGTGGTGTGATGTTAATGACAACCCACTTTTTATGTGTGCTGGGTGAGCATGGGTTTTCCATACGTTTTGTGGAAGCTGTGTAACATCTGTATCCTTGCTTGGGTCCCAGAGGGAGGCTGCTTCCTGCCATTGCTGAGACAGACTCTAGTGCTTTGGGGCAGTAGGCTCCATCTACTCCTCTGACTTGTATTAATCATCTGACAGTGATAATGTGCCTCCTTGCACGGCTAGTGCTAAGTCGCTTCAGTCATGTCCTACTCTTTGCACCCCTATGGACTGTAGCCTGCCGGCTCCTGTGTCCATGGGATTCTCAAGGCAATATGGAGTGGGTTGCCATTTGCATGGCTAGTACCAACTGTATATTGTTATCAGTTTGAAAGAGGATATTGAGTTGATTGGAAGATCAGATAGTGGTTTTTGTTTATGGTAGAAAATCCTTTTCCCATTATTAAATTGACTCAAGGTATTTTGAATAAAGAGTTTATTACATTGGTTCATCTGCCAATTGAACCGATGTAGTAATACAGCTATTTTTTAAATTACATTAGGAATTTTAATTTAAAATCAAAAATAGGAAAAATGGACATAGTTACACAGAATGCTGTATGCCAGCAAATCCATAAGGATAAAACTCTAATCCTCAGAAAGTCTAGTTTAATGAATATAGGATGTTTGTTAAAGGCATTATAAGCTTAGAGTGAGAAAATTTTGGCAATTACATAGAGTGGTAGACATGTTTGACCTGTAAGTGTATTGGTAGCTCAGACAGTGAAGAATCTGCCTGCAGGACAGGAGACTGAGGTTCGATCCCTAGGTCGGGAATATCCCCTGGAGAAGGAAATAGCAACCCACTCCAGTTTTCTTGCCTGGAGAATCCCGTGGACAGAGGAGCCTGGTGGGCTACAGTCCATGAGTACAACTAACACTTCTACTTTTTTTTTTTAACAGTCATTTACTTAAATAATTTGATGATGATTTGAATTGTCATACTGTAAAGAGTCTTAGTGTAGTACTACATGGCTTACCATCCTGTGTTGATTTTTATCTAAAGATAAAATGTTTGAACGAACTGGAAGTTGCCCTCATTGATGCACAAACTTTGGTTTCAAGGCTCCTTTTCACTTTAAAAAATGTCAAAAACCACAAAGAACTTTGGTGGGTTATTATCGGTAGTTGATTAGAAACTTCGAGAAATTTAAAGAATAATTATTTACTGGGACTTACTGGCGATCCAGTAATTAGGACTCTGCTTTCACTGCCTAGGGCACGGGTTCAATCCCTGGTGAGGGAACTATGATCCTACAAGCTGGGCAGTGTGGCCACACGTTAAAGGGGAAAAAAAATAGTAATTCATTTAAAAATAATCAACCTGTTACGTATTATGGATAATAACTTTTTATCAGAACAACAAAAGTTAAGTGGTAATAGCATTATTTTACATTTTTGCAAATCTTTCTAATGTCTGGCTTAATAGAAAACAGGTGGGTTCTCATATCTCCTTCTGCATTCATTCTGTTGTGATAATGTTGCTTTGGAAGTATGTACAGAAAATCTGACCTCATACAAATGTGTAGTTTGGAAAAGAGACAAGTATTTAGTAGCCTTTTAAAGTGTGCGTATTCTTTGACACTGCCCAAACTTGACAAGTAGTAGTTTCGTAAAGGTTTGGCTGCACTGTGGAATCTAAAGCCGTATCAGTGAGCCTTTCATACTGTGTCAGATTAATCCATTTGGTCTGTCTTAATACTTACTCTTACCCGTGCACAAGTTTCTAAGCATTGGTCATTTGATCATTAACAGAGTTATGCAGATCTTCCAAAGGTTGACACATTTCATTATGTGGTATCCAGGTTTCATTCACTAATATCAGCAATAGTCTGTGTAATCAGAAACGACTAAGTATTGGGGAAATGTTCCAAGTTTATGGTGGTGGATACACATTTTCAAAATACTTATTTTTGCGTAAAGACTCGGATTTTATCATTGGCAAAAAACTTCATATTGGGTTTCCTTGAAGTGACACGTTCACTTTGTTCATTTGCAAGAAAATGTCTGCTTAATATTCAAGTCTGTATAATCATAGTTTGTCAGTTGTTCTGCCAAGTAAAAATAGTGTTACGTGGAAGAAGCTTCTAGTTCAACTTGTAACTCAGTTTTCTTAAAGCAGTAGAAGTGCTTTATGTGTACTTTCCCTTTCATTGCACAGAATATATAGATACACATATATGCATGGACTGAAGACTTGAGTGGAGATTTAATAAAGTTCATAATTTCTGTATTTCAGCAAGGATATCAAAAGTCATTATAATAACCTTTAAACAAATTTTTCATTTTTTAACTAAATGAGTAAAGAATACAGTGACCAGAGCCTATTAGGACAGTTAGGTCCCTCTGCTTTGATTTTTGCTAAGGTACCAGCAGTTTTGCTCAGACTTGTCTTTGCATCCTTATCGCAAACGTCAATACTGTGGGAAAAGGCAAATAATGTTTAATATTATTATGAAAAGTTTGATCTTGTGGACTTCTGAAATGGTCTTTGAGCTCTCAAGAAGTTTGTAGGCCACACTTTAGTACCTGCTGGCTTAGTTCTTTACATAGATTTCCTTTTACTCTCAGACCAGAAAAATCAAAAGGGATGAAGAAGAGGCACACTGCTGAGGTTTTTAGCTGGGGTTACTCAGTGAAAGCAATTTCCTGAGATGATAAAACTGGGTGAGAAGTAGAAAGAAATTCAATTTTGAGCTTCAAGGGGCTTGAGGTACACAGAGGTGAGGATGTTGATTAGTGCAGCTGAAGGTGTTTTTCTGAGCGACCAGAGGACTTACACGTTGCTATCAAGATTGTTGCCAAGGAACTGAGTTGAGAGAGAAGAGGGCAGAAGGGACCTTGCTGTCAAGGACATCGAGAAAGAAGAATTTCCAGAAGAGTGGGGTGGTCAGCACTACTTAATGGTTCAGAGAAGTCAGATAGAATGGGGACTGAGACTTGAGCATGGGATTTGATAATGAGATTGCTTGTGACCTTTGCCAGAGCCGTAGGAGTAGAAGGCAGATTACAGAAGAGTGAGAAGAGCAGAGGCAGCTATTTATAACTATTCTTTCAAGAAGTTGTGAAGAAAAGAGACACATTGATTGGGCAACTAATTTGAGAGGTGGGCCATACTGAGAACAGTGGGGGAAAAAAAAGAAAATTGATGAAATAAACTGGCATTACAGGTGTGATACAGTAAAACTTTTAGTATGATGTATCTTACAGAGAAGCTGACAAACATTGGATCCTTTGGCCAGAAATGTACAGACATTTGGCATACAGACTTTGGGTAGGGAATGAGGAGTTCTTACTAATTCTTTTCTGTTTGATTCCTGGTGTTTAGTTTGATACATTTGTTTTAAATTCACTAATTTCAAGAAGTTTTAAAGCTGTTTTTTTCTTAAATGCAGATAATTTGACTTTAACAGTCTGTGACTACTTTGAATTTATGGTAACAAGTGACTAAAAGGAAGGATGGAATTCTTTCTTTTGTAGAGTTGTAGCCCCGCCCCAACACCCTCCCCTTTTGGTTTGAGTGTTTTCTTGAAGACAAAGTTTGGTTAACAGCCTCCATGATGTTTGTATTAAAAACATGTGTTGTTTTCTAATGTGTTTGTATTTCTAACTTCCTTTTCTTCTTTCTCTTCTAGTCTGTTCTCTGGGGAGGCGGTAAGGGGCTGTGGAGCTGGCCTCGGCACCGGGAGAGGCTGGACTTCCTGTCTCTCTGTGCTGAATGGCTGCGATGGCGCCCGCTCTCACTGACGCAGCAGCTGAAACACACCATATCCGGTTCAAACTGGCTCCCCCATCCTCCACTTTGTCCCCTGGCAGTGCCGAGAATAACGGCAACGCCAACATCCTTATTGCTGCCAACGGAACCAAAAGAAAAGCCATTGCTGCAGAGGATCCCAGTCTAGACTTCCGAAATAACCCTACCAAGGAAGACTTGGGAAAGCTGCAGCCACTGGTGGCATCTTATCTCTGCTCCGATGTGACATCTGTTCCCTCAAAGGAATCACTGAAGTTGCAAGGTGTCTTCAGCAAGCAGACAGTACTCAAATCTCACCCTCTCTTATCTCAGTCCTATGAACTCCGAGCTGAGCTGTTGGGAAGACAGCCAGTTTTGGAGTTTTCCTTAGAAAATCTTAGAACCATGAATACAAGTGGTCAGACAGCTCTGCCACAAGCACCTGTAAATGGGTTGGCGAAGAAATTGACTAAAAGTTCAACACATTCTGATCATGACAATTCCAGTCCCCTTAATGGGGGAAAACGGGCTCTCACTTCATCTTCTCTTCAGGGGGGTGAAGTGGTGGCATCTGAGTCTGGGGACTTGAAAGGGGGTATGACCAATTGCACTCTTCCACATAGAAGCCTTGATGTAGAACATACAACCGTATTTAGCAATAATAGCACTGCAAACAAATCTTCTGTAAATTCCATGGAACAGCCGGCACTTCAAGGAAGCAGTAGGTTATCACCTGACACGGACTCTAGTTCTAACGTGGGGGGTGTCAAGTTAGAGGGTAAAAAGCCTCCCCTGTCTTCCATCCTTTTCAGTGCTTTAGATTCTGATACCAGGATAACAGCTTTACTGCGGCGGCAGGCTGACATTGAAAGCCGGGCCCGAAGGTTACAGAAGCGCTTACAGGTTGTGCAAGCCAAGCAGGTGGAGAGGCACATACAGCATCAGCTGGGTGGATTTTTAGAGAAAACTTTAAGCAGGTTGCCAAACTTGGAATCCGTGAGGCCCCGGAACCAGTTAATGCTGACTCGAAAGGCTGAAGCTGCATTGAGAAAAGCTGCCAGTGAGACCGCTGCTTCAGAGGGACTTAGCAACTTCCTGAAAAGTGACTCGATTTCAGAAGAATTGGAGAGATTTACAGCCAGTGGTATAGCCAACTTGAGGTGCAGTGAACGAGCGTTTGATTCCGACATCACAGACAGTAGTTCAGGAGGAGAGTCTGATATCGAAGAGGAAGAACTGGCCAGAGCTGACCCTGAGCAGCGCCACGTACCCCTGTGAGTAGAACCACGCATAATGTCGTTTTCAGAAACGTTTGGATGAGGGGAAAAGACTTGGTGAATTCCCATCATGGGAGGATAGGACTTCTTGGTATGATGGGTGCCTAGAATCTGTTTTTTTTTTTTTTTTCCCTAATTTTAGGTAGGGGGGTACATATATACCTGCTAGTGAAGAAATGGAAGGTATTTTTGGTTTTGTGTTACTGTAGGGTAAAAGCTGCTAATTTCCCATGGAAATCTTATTAAGAGAAAACTAGAAGATTTCCAGTTTGTAAAACTACCGATTCTTCTTTCAGAGTGAATAATTAGATTTCTTTTGAAACCATATGTAGGATGTTTTGTAAGTTTCTGAGGCTTGACTTCAGATTGTTGTTTCTAGTAAGTGGGGCAAAAGTTTAGTTGACCTAGTTAAGTTCTCTGGAATTTATGGTTGCTTTTAATTGAGCTTATAGCAGAGAATGTACCTGGTTTTCAGTTTTGACATTTGAGATTTCCTTATTAAAACAATAAGGACTAATAATCAGAAAGTGCTTCAGAGTATTTTGTAGGTTGTCTCCAAGCATGATACGCTATCACAACCTGATTCTCTTCCTAAAAGAAACCTTTATCAGGTTTGGGTTTTATTTTCTTTCAACCAAGTTAAATGTATTGACATATTTGGGATGAATTCTTACTGGATTTTCAAAATGTGTTGGGTTGAGGAAAATTCTCCATAAGCTCTAAGTGGCACTTTACTTGGACCTGATAGAGACATACATGGTTTACTTCCTGGTCCTACATTTAGCTCTAAGATAAGAAAGTACAGTATATCTCCTTAAAGATAGACCTGCATTTATCTAGACTTCATGAGAGAGGGAAACAAGAATAGTTGGAAAAGAGGGCAGAAGAGTTGACTAGTAGATCCTCTTTGGGTGGGAATGTTGTAAAGTTTGGATTGCTAGAGAAGACTGAAAAGTAGGTGGCTGTGTTGGAATAGTTGACTGTCCCTTGCCTATAATAAAAAGGTGACTTAAGATTTTCACTGGAGACTTTATTGAGACAGCTATGCTTCTAAGCATAAGTAGATTTTCTTTTGTTTTCCTCCAGTTTGTTATAAACATGGATAACACTGTATCTGAGTATGCAATTAAGGTTTATGTTTCTGTTTTGAGTGAAAAAAATCTGGATAATCGTGCTGAATTTTTTCCCATGTAGACCAAGTGCCATTATCACTTGTAAGCTTAGTGTGCTTAAGAGTCCACTTCTCTATTCAGGTCTAAAGCAGATAAATTTCAGAGCATTGCTGTAACATAGTTACCTTTTCTTAAATGGATTAGTAGCTTCAGTCAGCTTGCCAATGTTTGTGGCATTATCCCCACTGACTTTGCTACATAAACCGCAGTTTTAAGAAACCTTGTCAACAGTTGAATATTCTGTTTGAATGATTTTGTGTAAGATAGTGTAGTTGAAGCCTTTAAAGTTTCCTGTACTTATTTTGTGTATTTGAAGAAAACCATCTAGAATCTATAAGCTTAATGTTTTCGAGAGACATTGTATTGGCAACATTTCTAAGTTTTGGTAATGTTGTGGGTAACATTCCAACCCAGTGAAATCAGAATGCCTATGAGAGAACTTTTTTTACATCATCTAGTAGTCTGTTGACTTCAAAAGACCTCTCAGTCCACCTGCTTAGGTTTGGGCATTCTTCTCACAGTGGTTTGTTGATTGGAAGGATGTAAATTAAAAAGACAGCAAAGGGAGTATTTTAGGAAACTTCTTGGGATCAGTTTAATAATGCTTTTAAAAGTTGAATTTCCATGACTCAGATCATATTAAAGTAAGGGCGATTTGGGTGCTAAAAGTACTGTCAAGTAAATATGCTTTTGCAAATTATGATATATATGAATTTAAATTAAAGCCACCACCCTGGAGAATGAAATGGCAACCCACTTCAGTATTCTTGCCTGGAAAATCCCATGGACCGAGGAGCCTGGTAGGCCCATGGGGTCACAAAGAGTCGGACAAGACTGAGCAACTTCACTTCACCTCAAAATAAATAAAGCAATTTTAAAATTTTATTAAAAAAAAAAATTAAAGCCACCAATAAAGTGCAAATACTTTTAACTTCTTGTTTTAAGCAAGGTCGCCAGATTGACTCCCAAGGTTGGTATTTAGCCAGGGTCTTTGTTGACCACCTGAGTATTTTAAAGGTTTTCAACAACTGGCCAGTGAAAGTGGAGACAGCGCTTTGATTAAAAAAGAAAAAAGTTCTTTGAATGCAGAGAAACCTTTTCTTTGTGATTTAAAGTCCCTCTCAAATCTCATAACTGCATTTATAATTCTTGAGTCCTGGATTAAGAAGTTAGTTAAGTCTTCAGGGGTTTGACCCAGCTGGTGAATTTCAACTTTTTACCTCTTTGAATAGCCTGTCTAGTATTTCACTCCCTTGTTGAAGTACTGTCAGAGATAAAGTCACTAGATTTAGTCTGGTGGCCATAATGAAAATATTTAGTAGAGAAGACTTGAATTATTTCTAAGTGATGATGCTTAAATTACAAGTGGATGATGATTCTCTGAAAATTACAAGCTTTCACCAAGAATTCATTTGTGTTTTTCCNACTGGCCAGAGCTGACCCTGAGCAGCGCCACGTACCCCTGTGAGTAGAACCACGCATAATGTCGTTTTCAGAAACGTTTGGATGAGGGGAAAAGACTTGGTGAATTCCCATCATGGGAGGATAGGACTTCTTGGTATGATGGGTGCCTAGAATCTGTTTTTTTTTTTTTTTTCCCTAATTTTAGGTAGGGGGGTACATATATACCTGCTAGTGAAGAAATGGAAGGTATTTTTGGTTTTGTGTTACTGTAGGGTAAAAGCTGCTAATTTCCCATGGAAATCTTATTAAGAGAAAACTAGAAGATTTCCAGTTTGTAAAACTACCGATTCTTCTTTCAGAGTGAATAATTAGATTTCTTTTGAAACCATATGTAGGATGTTTTGTAAGTTTCTGAGGCTTGACTTCAGATTGTTGTTTCTAGTAAGTGGGGCAAAAGTTTAGTTGACCTAGTTAAGTTCTCTGGAATTTATGGTTGCTTTTAATTGAGCTTATAGCAGAGAATGTACCTGGTTTTCAGTTTTGACATTTGAGATTTCCTTATTAAAACAAGAAGGACTAATAATCAGAAAGTGCTTCAGAGTATTTTGTAGGTTGTCTCCAAGCATGATACGCTATCACAACCTGATTCTCTTCCTAAAAGAAACCTTTATCAGGTTTGGGTTTTATTTTCTTTCAACCAAGTTAAATGTATTGACATATTTGGGATGAATTCTTACTGGATTTTCAAAATGTGTTGGGTTGAGGAAAATTCTCCATAAGCTCTAAGTGGCACTTTACTTGGACCTGATAGAGACATACATGGTTTACTTCCTGGTCCTACATTTAGCTCTAAGATAAGAAAGTACAGTATATCTCCTTAAAGATAGATCTGCATTTATCTAGACTTCATGAGAGAGGGAAACAAGAATAGTTGGAAAAGAGGGCAGAAGAGTTGACTAGTAGATCCTCTTTGGGTGGGAATGTTGTAAAGTTTGGATTGCTAGAGAAGACTGAAAAGTAGGTGGCTGTGTTGGAATAGTTGACTGTCCCTTGCCTATAATAAAAAGGTGACTTAAGATTTTCACTGGAGACTTTATTGAGACAGCTATGCTTCTAAGCATAAGTAGATTTTCTTTTGTTTTCCTCCAGTTTGTTATAAACATGGATAACACTGTATCTGAGTATGCAATTAAGGTTTATGTTTCTGTTTTGAGTGAAAAAAATCTGGATAATCGTGCTGAATTTTTTCCCATGTAGACCAAGTGCCATTATCACTTGTAAGCTTAGTGTGCTTAAGAGTCCACTTCTCTATTCAGGTCTAAAGCAGATAAATTTCAGAGCATTGCTGTAACATAGTTACCTTTTCTTAAATGGATTAGTAGCTTCAGTCAGCTTGCCAATGTTTGTGGCATTATCCCCACTGACTTTGCTACATAAACCGCAGTTTTAAGAAACCTTGTCAACAGTTGAATATTCTGTTTGAATGATTTTGTGTAAGATAGTGTAGTTGAAGCCTTTAAAGTTTCCTGTACTTATTTTGTGTATTTGAAGAAAACCATCTAGAATCTATAAGCTTAATGTTTTCGAGAGACATTGTATTGGCAACATTTCTAAGTTTTGGTAATGTTGTGGGTAACATTCCAACCCAGTGAAATCAGAATGCCTATGAGAGAACTTTTTTTACATCATCTAGTAGTCTGTTGACTTCAAAAGACCTCTCAGTCCACCTGCTTAGGTTTGGGCATTCTTCTCACAGTGGTTTGTTGATTGGAAGGATGTAAATTAAAAAGACAGCAAAGGGAGTATTTTAGGAAACTTCTTGGGATCAGTTTAATAATGCTTTTAAAAGTTGAATTTCCATGACTCAGATCATATTAAAGTAAGGGCGATTTGGGTGCTAAAAGTACTGTCAAGTAAATATGCTTTTGCAAATTATGATATATATGAATTTAAATTAAAGCCACCACCCTGGAGAATGAAATGGCAACCCACTTCAGTATTCTTGCCTGGAAAATCCCATGGACCGAGGAGCCTGGTAGGCCCATGGGGTCACAAAGAGTCGGACAAGACTGAGCAACTTCACTTCACCTCAAAATAAATAAAGCAATTTTAAAATTTTATTAAAAAAAAAAATTAAAGCCACCAATAAAGTGCAAATACTTTTAACTTCTTGTTTTAAGCAAGGTCGCCAGATTGACTCCCAAGGTTGGTATTTAGCCAGGGTCTTTGTTGACCACCTGAGTATTTTAAAGGTTTTCAACAACTGGTCTGTGAAAGTGGAGACAGCGCTTTGATTAAAAAAGAAAAAAGTTCTTTGAATGCAGAGAAACCTTTTCTTTGTGATTTAAAGTCCCTCTCAAATCTCATAACTGCATTTATAATTCTTGAGTCCTGGATTAAGAAGTTAGTTAAGTCTTCAGGGGTTTGACCCAGCTGGTGAATTTCAACTTTTTACCTCTTTGAATAGCCTGTCTAGTATTTCACTCCCTTGTTGAAGTACTGTCAGAGATAAAGTCACTAGATTTAGTCTGGTGGCCATAATGAAAATATTTAGTAGAGAAGACTTGAATTATTTCTAAGTGATGATGCTTAAATTACAAGTGGATGATGATTCTCTGAAAATTACAAGCTTTCACCAAGAATTCATTTGTGTTTTTCCTAACTTGTAAAAGAGTAAAAATCTGTGATTCATTATAAGTCCTAGGCACATGCTGTCCAATAGCAGAATTAGTTTTATATATTGTCAAGAATTAACTTTTTTTTTTTTTTTTTTAACAATTAGTGAATTCTAATATAGCTGGATGAGACAGCAGAAGAGAAGTATTTCCTTTTTCCTTGATTTATTTTTTTCTGGTTAACTGATTTTATGTTTAGTTTAAAATTGTTTCACCTTTTTGTTTCAAGCTTTTTAGACGATCATCTGAAAATGTTTTATATGTGGCAGCCCACTCCAGTACTCTTACCTGGAAAATCCCATGGGTGGAGGAGCCTGGTAGGCTGCAGTCCATGGGGTCGCGCAGAGTCGGACACGACTGAGTGACTTCATTTTCACTTTTCACTTTCACCCATTGGAGAAGGAAATGGCAACCCACTCCAATGTTCTTGCCTGGAGAATCCCAGGGACGCGGAAAATCTATTTTATATGTAGTATTTGTATCTGCTAATCGCAGATGCATAATTTATCCCTCTCCCACCTTCTTTCCCCTTTGGAATCATAAGTTTGTTTTCTACACAGTTGAGTTGTTTCGTAAATAAATTCGCTAGTATCTTATTTTAAGATCCCACAAATAAATGATACATGGTGTTTGTCTTTCTCATCTGACTTCACTTAATATGAGTAATCTCTAGGTCTGTCCACGTTGCAAATGGCATTATTTCATCCTTTTTAAAAACATCATCATCTTGAATGAGGGACTAGAAAGGAAGCTGTATGTTTCAATAAATACCTCGGTGTTTGCCTTTTAATTGTGGAAGTAGGAATGAAAGCATTTAGTCGCCTCGTGTGTTTCTCATAAGACTGCTGAGTGTGCACTTGTGCTCCCAACGCTCTTCTTCACTTTAGTTTTTCCTTGTATTTCTCCTTTTCATATCTAGGTTTTGTACTGCTATTTTGTTATGAATTCCTGGACCCATACTTAATTTTGCTCAATTTAGTTTTCATTTTCTTACCCTTGTACTTACAAACTTTTGTAGTAAGTACTTGTGAAGAAGAAAATGTTTTCCAGATATTAAATGTGTTTTTAGATCAACAGCTTGTAGGTTCTTACTGTTGTACTTTTTTTTTTAAGCCTCATTCTTGTCTTCATTTTGTTCTCCCTGTTCTTGTTTTATTTTCATGGGTGTTTGTTTGTTTAATTTATTCTAAACTTTATTTCATTTGTGTGATAGCTTCCTGAAGTCTGTTCTGATCAGAGTTGTGTAAAAGTAAACTAGATGTTCAGTTCAGTGAAAGAAGTTATTTGAATTTTGGATTGTCTTGATTGCAATTGACTTTGCTTTATTTCTGAGGAATTTCATCCTTTTCGAGTTTATGAAGACTTCATGGTATCATAAGTTACTAGCGTGTTTGTAGGTTTTGCTTTTCACGTACTGTGGAATGCTTTGTGTTCCTGCTTGATTTTGTTAAGTATGCACAGATGATGATGCCAAGGATGGCAGTCAACTTGATTTGTCCTTATTTTCATGTTCCTTCTCCTCTTGCAGAGTGATGGGAGTGAGAGATCTATTAGCTGGAAGCCTAACACCTAACCCTTCTTTACCGTAGACTAGCTTTGTTACCGCTTTCCTAATAAAAATGAGAAAATTGGTCTCCAAGGCTTAAACTGCTTTGAATTGTGATAACTCTATCTTTAACATCAATGGAGCTTTTCTCATCATCTTTTTGCATTTGGGGAATCTGAGGCAAACTTCCTTGTGAGTCACTGGGATACCCTGAAACAAAATAGCTTTCTTGACTTTGACTTAGGGCTTTGATTCTTTTACATTATGTCCCCCCAGCCCTTGCCACCCCATAGTCCATTAAAATGGTTATTGTATATCTGACTGGGTGTGATACATGTGTGGGAGTAAGTCTATCATGTTCTTAGAGAAGTTACTTTGGAGCCAAGTGAACTTTGACTTGCCAAACACCTTGCTCTAATCACTGAATGCCCCAGGTTTTTCTTCCAGCGTGCATATGACATCCAGTGGCTGAAATAGGAACTTGTGTGTTTTCTCCATCTTCTCTCCCTGCCCCCTTTTTTTCTGAGAAGTTATGTAGGTAGTGAGAATTATTCTTGGGGCTTCTTGTGTGATTCTAAAGGCAGGAATTTGGGGTCTACTCATTTGCTGCAGATCTTGCTCCAGATATTTCCTGTTGCCTTCGGATTGGTGTTTTCATTCTGTAAAATTGAGTGATGTACAGTTGACCCTTGAACAACACTGGGGTTAGTGATGCCCAGCTTCTTCCTCTGTATCTGGATTCAGCCAACCACAGATCACAGTAACTGTTGAAAAAAATCTGCGTCTAAGTGAATGTGCACGGTTTAAACCCGTGTTGTTTACGGATCAGCTATATTCTTTTAAAGTGGTCATATGTAGGTACTTATGAACAAACATGTAAGACATCAGAGATGTCATAGATCAACTGAATTTCTGTGCACAAAAAGTATATAATTTTGATGTGTATTGGAGACATGGGAGATAAAGATGAATACTTAGAACAGTGCCTGGCATGTAATATGTAATAAATGTTGGATGATAGAAATGAAATAGGAAGAGATCACAACTGGTTGATGGAACTGGAAAGAAAGGATAGTAGAAATGAGCCTTGAAGGCTGGCTAGGATTTTGATAGAACGTTGTCTTTTGGTTATGGCCTAATGAGGTAGGTCAGTACAGGAGGAAAGCATGGCATAATCAGAGGACAGAGGCTGAATGGCTAAGGGCTGCTTGGTGGCTGGAGTGGAGACATTTTAGAGATCTAGTAGTACAGGTTAAGTGTAATAATTGTAGTGTAAAAAGGAAAAGAGAAGATTCCAGAGGATGTTGCAGAAATGGATTTGAGAGAGAAAACAGACTGTGGTAAGGCTTTGGGAATGGGGGGTGCTTAATACCCTTGAAAACAGTGCAAAGGGTGAGGAGAGTAATGAGAAATGAACCAGAGAGGTTGCTAGAGGCTTGGTCATACAGATAGGCTTGTAGGTGATCTCTAGTTTAAAATTCTTTTGTGACACCGTTGACAGTTTATCATTGGATTTTTTTTTTTTTAAGATTCTCTCTTACTGTTTGTAAGAGGAGAGTGGATGTGGACTTTGGGAAATAGACCGTTGTGGTAAGCTTGGTGAGACAATGGGGACTCAGCTTTGGAGGGAAGAATGAGAGCACTGCATATTTTGGAGGTAGGGTGACTAGGACTTGTGATTGATTGGATGCAATGAATGGATGTTGAGAGAGCGCAAAAGTAATTATGGGTGATTCCTAGATTTTTGACAGGTAT
The DNA here is from genome assembly GCA_006410615.1 of Neotragus moschatus. NCBI lineage: Eukaryota > Metazoa > Chordata > Mammalia > Artiodactyla > Bovidae > Neotragus > Neotragus moschatus. The sequence goes on along the minus strand of SJYA01002471.1, from coordinate 1,986 downwards.
AACTGGATTGGATGGAACTGTTGGGATGGAGAAGGAGCAGATGGGAGGATGTTACTAAATGGCAGTACACCTTTACTAATTTTTGTTTAAACATTTTTGGCTGTTTGGGCATTCCCAGAGGTTTCAGTGTCATTTGCAGAACACCTTGTTAAATTCCATCAGTTAGGTAAAATTGTTTTACTAGAAGAGAAAAAGTTTGGAGTCACGTAATATTTCAAAGGAATGGTAGTTTAATTAGTTTCTCTATCCTGTCCCTGAGCAAAGACCAACGTGGATTAAGTTACAGTCAACCCTCTGGATCTGCAGGTTCCACATTGGTGGGTTCAACCAACTGAAGACATTTGTGGGGAAAAATTCCAGAAACTTACAAAAAGCAGATTTTTAATTTGCAGTTCTCTGGCAACTTTTTATGTAGCATTAACATTGTGTTAGGTATTTTAAGTAGTCTAGAGATGATTTAAAGTATACAGAACAATGTACATAGGTTATATACAAATACTACCCTATTTTATATCTGCAGACTTGAGCATCTGAAGATTTTGGTAAGGGGTGGGGAGAGGAGTCTGGAACCAGTTGTTCTGGCATACCTAGGGACTTCAATATTTTCTAAGCTCGGCAGAAATCCATGCCTAAGGTCATCTCCTTTTTTGACTCCAGTTCGTTGTCTTTTTCCTGTTTTCCAATGTGTATTCGGAAAAATTACGCTGTTTGAACCAAGGGATTCAGTATATAATAAGTACAAAGAATACATGTTAATAATTTTGATTCTCATTAATTAAGGCTTTATGGTACCTTTAACCTATTTGATTTTATTTTTCTTTTTATTTTTTGGCCTCACTGTGTGGCATGCTGGATTTTAACTCCTCGACCAGGGATCGAACCTGTGCCTCCTGTAATGAGAGCATGTAGAGTGGCAGCCCACTCCAGTACTCTCGCCTGGAAAATCCCGTGGATGGAGGAGCCTGGCGGGCTGCAGGCCATGGGGACGCTAAGAGTCGGACACGACTGAGCGACTTCACTCTCACTTTTCACTTTCATGCATTGGAGTAGGCAATGGCAACCCACTCCAGTAACCTTGCCTGGGGAATCCCAGGGACGGGGGAGCCCAGTGGGCTGTGGTCTATGGGGTCGCACGAAGTCGGACACAATTGAAGTGACTTAGCAGCAGAGTCTTAACCATTGGACTTTCAGGGAAGTCCCTGTAGGAGTAATTTTTTTTTTAATATGTTTTTGGTCATGCCTTGAGACATGCGGGATACTAGTTCCCTGACCAGGGATTGAACCCGCACCCCCTGCATTGGAAGCTCAGAGTCTTAACCACTGGACCACCAAGGTAATCTGCCCAATGGTTTGATTTTACGTTTGTATTTGGTACTAATCTGAAACCCAGACCCCAGGAAGATTTTGACTGAAGTGATTTGGTTTAGCTGGGAAACTTTTTAAACCAACTTTGCCTAATCAGACAGCATAGTTTGAGACATACTGATAGGGAAAAAAAATAATAACCTACATTTGTGGAATGCTTTGAGGTAGGTAACGTTAGAAGTTCTTTTCATGCATTAATGTATTTAGTCCTCAGTGATATTATCTTAGTTTTACAGACTCATACTGAAGAATGAAAAGTTTAAGTAACTTGCTTAATGTCACATAGCTGTTAAGAAATCAGGATACAGTTGTCCCTCAGTGTCCCCAGGGCATTGATTCCAGGAGCCCTGCAGATACCAAAACCCCGAGGGTGCTCAGGTCCCTTATATAAAATGACCTAGTACAGTCAGCCCTTCGTACCTGCAGATTCAACCAACCTTACGTGGGAAACCCACAGTTAAAGAGGGTCGACTGTATTAATCTAGGCTGTTTACCCACAGCCTGGGCATGAACAAACCAAATTGTTCTCTGGATTTCATTGATGAAAAGAGATTTCAGTTCAGTTCAGTCGCTCAGTTGTGTCTGACTCTTTGCGACCCCATGAATCACAGCACGCCAGGC
>SJYA01002470.1:101779-138877 GCA_006410615.1 Neotragus moschatus | reverse complement strand
GTTGCCATTCCCTCCTCCAGGGGATCTTCCCGACCCAGGGATCGAAACTGCAAAACTGCGCCTTCTGCATTAGCAGGCAGAGTCTTTACCACTGAGCCACCTGGGAAGCCCATAAGCACCTCTCTGGCCTCACCTTAACACTTATACAGCAAGTAAGTGGATTCAGCATCAGAGGTGTCAGCCTCTTTTTTAAACGTGGTGAACTCTTTAAGTGAAATTTCAAATAGATCCCCGGTAGATAAGAGTTGAAAATAGACTTTGCAGGTTAAGGGGCAAGTGAGAAATAGAACCCCCACTCTGAAGGCACCAACTTCCCCCCTTTTAAATTTTGGCTGTGCCAGGTCTTTGCCAGGGTGCACCAGCTTAGTTGCCCTGAAGCATATGGGATCTCAGTTCCCTGACCAGGGACCGAACCCACGTCCCCTGTATCGGAAGGAGAGGATTCTTAACCACTGGACCACCAGGAACTCTCACCGCCCCTGCTTTTGGGTTCTCCAACTGAAGTCAGGAGCTTCTGGAAGGCTGAGAAGGGGCCTGTCCCTCTATGAATACCCAGTAACATTTAACACGCGTGTGTGGAAGGAGGGGCGGAGACAAGGGATACAGGGAGAAGGGAAAGAGGCGGGAGAGGGAAGCAAACGCCAGGTCCACTTCTTTTCCCTCTCATGGAGCTCAGGTGAGCTCGTCCATCCCGAACCATCCTCGCCTTCCTGGGACTCAGGACAAAATCAGAGGCCCCTCCAGCGTCCCTTAGCAAGCCCAGCCTGCTCCCGGGACCCAGAGGGCCAAGCCAGTGGTCCCCAACGCGGGGGTCCGGACAGCACACGGACAGTGCCCCACGCCCTGCCCGCCGATCCCATCGAACACATCCCACACACCTGCGGCTGTCAGGAGCGAGAAGCCGCTGCTGTGATGAGTAAGGTAAACACCCCTGAAAAGGGACACCGCACCCACAGCCGCCCTCCGCCACGTGTTTTCACAAACAGCGGTTGCTACACGAACGTCCAGCAGCACGTGGAGACCCCTGAGCTTCTCTGGGAGAGGCTCCCTATGCTGGGAGGGGGAAGGATGCCGGTCACGCTCAGCCTGAGCCTCAGGCAGCTGGACCCCCCCCCCCACCGTCGGAGCCCCCACCTTGCCTTCCCTCTGGGCTGGGAGCTCTGGGTTCCCCTCCAGGAGGCCAAGGCGGCCGCCTGCTGGGCCAGAGGCTGGATCTGGAACACATCCGCTTCATGAAATTAGTGGCTGTTTCCCAAGCCCTGGTTCCCTTGATCACTCAAAGGCCTGTTCGTGCTGTTAACAAGGACAGTAATTTGTTCATTAAAAATGGGCTGCCTTCCCCACAGGCCTCCCGGGTGCTGCTGGTCTGGGGGAGGGAGGGCCCGGGGAGGCCCAGGGTCAGAGCCACCCCTCTCCCCGCCCCCGCCTGGTTCTGGTCACTCGGCCTCTGACTCCCCGAGTGACTCCGGGCATGCCTGGGACAGCTTGGGGACCGGTCATCAGGCAGCCCCAGCCAACCCCTTCCACTCTGTGACAGGGCTTTGTGGCCGTCCAATCAATGCGCCCAACTGCATCTGGCATCAAGTCCCCATGCAAACCGCGGCCCATCAGGAGGCATTTATTGTTGTGAGAACACACAGGCCCTCTCAGCCCGTGGCCGCCAGTCCCACCCCACCCCCTGCCCGCGTATCCTTCGCTCGTCCTTGGAGCAGCTCAGATCCACTGATCCAGGGGCACTTGCTACTGTGTACTCCAATCTCTGCCCAAGCAGGGCTGGTCCACCCCGGAACAGGGGCCAGAGCCTCAGGGCAGGTACCCAAGGTGACCCATCCAGTCCCTGCACCCTTAGCAATGAGCTGNCTTCGCTCGTCCTTGGAGCAGCTCAGATCCACTGATCCAGGGGCACTTGCTACTGTGTACTCCAATCTCTGCCCAAGCAGGGCTGGTCCACCCCGGAACAGGGGCCAGAGCCTCAGGGCAGGTACCCAAGGTGACCCATCCAGTCCCTGCACCCTTAGCAATGAGCTGGGTTTAAACACATCGACCTCCTGAGGTGGGGCACGGCGCTAGACAGGGTCCCCCAAAGCCTTGCTCATCCAGAACCTCAGAATGAGACCCTCTTTGGAAACAGCGTTGCAGCCTCTATAATCAAGTTGGGATGAAGACACCCTGGACCACTGTGGCTCAGCTGGTAAAGAGGCCGCCTGCAAGGCAGGAGACCTGGGTTTGATCCCTGGGTTGGCAAGATCCCCTGGGGAAGGGAAAGGCTACCCACTCCAGTGTTCTGGCCTGGAGAATTCCATGGACTGTATAGTCCATGGGGTCGCCAAGAGTCGGACACGGCTGAACAACTTCCACTTTCACCCTGGATCAAGGCGCATCCTAATCCAATCGTGGTGCCCTTCTAAAAAAAAAGGAAACCTGAACACAGAGACACAACCCAGAGGGAAGGTGGTGAGAGACAGGGACACAGGGAAGACGGCCGTGTGGTCACGGAGGCGGATGCCGGAGCAAAGCGTCCACAAGCCAGGACTACTGGGGAGGCACGGAAAGCCTTCTCCCAGGGATTTCAGAAGGAATCAGCCTTGCCAACAGCTTGATTCTGGTCTCCTGAGCTGCTTTCAGGTGCCCAGTCTGTGGTGCTCTCAATCCTAAAGGAAAGCAACCCTGAATATTCACTGGAAGGACTGATGCCGAAGCTGAAACTGAGTCCTTCAGCCACCTGATATGAAGAGCCAACTCTCTGGAAAAGGCCCTGATGCTAGGGAAGACTGAAGGCAAGAGGAGACGGGGATGACAGAGGATGAGATGGTTGGATGGCATCACCCGCTCAATGGACACGAGTTTGAGCAAGCTCCAGGAGATGGTGCAGGACAGAAGGGCTTGGAGTACTGTAGTCCACGGGGTCACAAAGGGTCAGACTCAGCTTAGCGACTGAAGGACACACACGATGGGCAGTGAGTGGGCAGGGTGATGGTCAGTACTGTGGCCACTTGGCTGGGCTAAGAGGTGCCCAGGTGGCTAGGGGAAGGTCACTGCTGGTGTGCCTGTGAGGCTGCTCCTGGAAGAGATTAGTATTTGGGTTGGTGAAGCATAGGGCCCTTGCCCACGTGGGTGGGCACTGACTGCTCTAGGGAGGACTCCAAGAGCCAAAAAGATGGGGGAAGCGTAGATGCCCTTGGCTGAGCTGGATCATCCATTTTCTCCAGTTCTTTTCTCAAACTCCCGGTTCTCAGGCCTCTGGACTTGACCTTGACGTACACGACTGTCCCCCCAGGTCCTCCTGGACTAGACCACCACCACTGGCGTCCCCAGGCCTGCAGCTTGCGGGATTTCTCAGCTTCCATATGTGAGACAAATCCTCACATAAACCTCTTTCTAAATATCTCTATATTTGTTCAGTTGCTGAGTCAAGTCCAACTCTTTGCAACCCCATGGACTATAGCCCACCAGGCTCCTCTGTCCTCCACTAACTCCCAGATTTTGCTCAAATTCATGTCCATAGAGTCAGTGATGCCATCCAGGCGTCTCATCCTCTGCTGCCCTCTTCTCCGTTGGCCTTCATTCTTTCCTACCATCTGGGTCTTTTCCAACGGATCAGCTCCTTCACACCAGGCGGCCCGAGTATTGGCGCTTAGCGTCAGTCCTTCCAATGAGTATTCAGGGTTGATTTGCTTTAGGGTGGGCTGGTCTGATCATGAATACCTTCCTGTGGCCTCTTGCTTTCATTTCTCTGGAGACCCCAGACCCACACAGGCAGGTTGGGGAAACCGAGGGCCGCGCGTTGGAGTGGTCCGCGCCGAGGTCACAGGCACAGAGCAGCGGCAGCCCTAGTCCTGGCGTTTCCAGCTCTCCGCCCCTCAAGAATCCCTCTGTGAACCCCAGGGAAGAGCACAGCCCCATACTGCAGCCACGCCATGAAGAGGCAGCCAGGACTGGATGGCCTGAGCATTGGAAGGGCAGGGACCAGCTTCCTCCACGGCATCCCCAGCTCCAAGAACAGCCCTGAAACACAGCCTCTGCGGGAGATCCTGGGCTCTCACCCGGTATCTGGGACTTTCCAGCTCATGCAAAGTAGAGGCTAATAACTGAATACACAGGAAAAAAAGAAAAAAAACTCTAAGCACTTTTTATGGAGTTCCTTTGCAAAATTCTCCTTTTGGATGCCAGCTGGAAATGAAGCTGGATGACTTTTCTCCCATTTTCAGTCTTTTAAATCCCAGGAAACCCACACAAGTCGGTCTGTGTTCAGGTCTGGGCATGGCTCTCAAAGACGAATGTTGGTTTAAGGCAGAGCTTCTCGCCCTCAGCACGACTGATGGCTTGGGCTGGATCTTNTTTGGATGCCAGCTGGAAATGAAGCTGGATGACTTTTCTCCCATTTTCAGTCTTTTAAATCCCAGGAAACCCACACAAGTCGGTCTGTGTTCAGGTCTGGGCATGGCTCTCAAAGACGAATGTTGGTTTAAGGCAGAGCTTCTCGCCCTCAGCACGACTGATGGCTTGGGCTGGATCTTTCTTCACGGGGGTCTGTCCTCTGCACCCCTGACCTCTACCCACTAGAGGCCAGGAGGATCCACACCCTCCCAAGTGGGGACACTCAGAATTGCCGCCTGTCCTGGGGGTAAGTCACCCTCCCTGAGACCACCGTGTGCTGGCCGGGGTGGGTACAGACATAGAGAGAGCCCAGGCCCTGCCCGTGGGGGCTCCCCTTTTGGGAGAGTAGCAGTTGATGGAACAAGGGTTCTGCATCCCAGGAAAGGGGAGACTACTCTGCCCGGCATCTAGGGGCCTCGCCTGGCGAAGGAGAAGCTTCCCATTGGAGGGAGTGTCCAGGAAGAGGCTGAGCCCCTTGCACCAGAGAGCTCTGTCCTGGGGTGTGGGTCTACTCTGCCCCTTGTTTAGTCGCTAAGTCATGTCTGACTCTTGTGACCCCGTGGACTGTAGCCCTCCACGCTCCTCTGTCCATGGGATTCCCCAGGCAAGAATACTGGAGTGGGTTGTCATTCCCTTTTCCAGGGGATCTTCCCGACCCAGGGATCGAACCTTTCGTCTCCTGCATTGGCGGGTGGAGCCATCTAGAAGATTCTAAAATACTCTGAGCTCCTAGTACACTGATGAGATGGAACATGACTCTTCTCTGAAGTGCAGCCACCCCTGGGGCCAAAGAGGGCCAATGCCCTGGGTTCCTGTGATGTCACCCCAGGCTGGACTGCCTTCCCAGAGTGCCTGGGAGGTTGGGCCCTCCGGGCTTACCCAGAATCTGTAATCAGAGCAGCAGCCACGGTGTTTCATAGTTCTGCACTAGGGACTCTTCAGACATGAGGTCACTATCTCTGCTCCTTGAACCTTCCCTATTAGAGAAGTATTATTAGTCCCTTTTTAAAGAAGAGGAAACCAAGGCCCAGAGAGGTTAAGGAAGTTGCCAGAGGTCACGCAGCTGGTAAGTGGTAGGGTTTCCAACCCATGTCTGTCTGGTTCCTAACACAGGTCCTGGCATATCTGGACCCTCTGATGACAACCCCCAACTTGGGACACTTCCTGGGAGAACAGAGCCAGCAATCATGCCATGACTCTTTTTCGCAGGCGCCCCAGGAGAGAGGCGTCAAAGAGGAGGGTGGAGACCTGAAGGGAGGCCCAGCAACACAGGGGCAGCGTCACTTGGCAGGAGGACAGGGGCTGTCTCAGAGCCCAGGGCCCAGTGGACAGCGGATCTCCTGCGATGCCACCCAGAGGGAGCGCTCGGCCCAGCCAGCTCCCGGCCACGGCAGTGTTTATTTTCAGGGCAGGGCCGGGAGTGGTTTCCAGGTGGGGGTCCACGGAAAGAACGCGCTCACACACACCCCGTCTCGGGCTGCCCTTGACCGCTGCTCAGGAACAGAGCCCCATTCAGTCTGTGCAGGGGGCCCGCCGGCGTGGCGGGCAGCCCACGTTCCCGGGAGGGCGGAAAAGTCAACTCAGAGACGAACGCCCTGTCGGAGCCGGGCCCGCTCCACCTTCACGACATCCTTCGGCGCCTCTCCCAGGGGGACAGAGCTCACATGGGGCCCAGGAAAGGGGACTGTCCGGGGGAGTCACTGATCCCCGACACACAGCATCCCCATAGCACCCAGCACCCAGCATCCTGAGGGCCCAGTGGGCAGTGGGCTGAAAGGACCCAGAGGTTGTGGTGGGATCCCACAGAGACCGGGGCTGAGGGCAGGGGACAGCCAGGAGGTCTTTGCAAAATTCCAGGCCAGGCAGGCTTTGCTGAGCAAAGGCAGTGGCCAGGGGAAACGAGAGAGCAGGGCCAGGGCCAGGCCTAAGCTGCTGGGTGACAGGTGGGTCTCTCCTGGGGATGGCAGGCATGTGGGGGTAGAACCTTGGGGGCTCCGTTTGGTGGGGGGGGGTCTTTGCTAAGGGCAGGAGACACTCAAACAGATACGTCTAAGCCATCTGGGGCTCATCACAGACATCTCGGGAGGATCTGTGGGTAGCGGTGCAGTTGGCACAGTGCTGGCATGAACCATGGGGGTGGGGTGGGGGCACAAAACACTGGCCAACACCCCCACTCAGGGGACATTTAAGGGACCACAGCAGCAGGAGGAGGCCCAAAATGGGCCTGGGAAGGAGCGTCAGAGAGGCGGCTGGACTCCAGGAAGCCAAGGAGAAGGAAGAGTTTGCCACTGCAACGACAGGCTAGAGCCCAAGGTCACTGAAGGGTCCGCTGGGTTTGGCGACATGAGGTCAGGGGCAACCTTGACTGGGAAGGTTCAAGGAGGGGCAGAGGTGGGGGGCAGCGAGGGACGTGGGCAAATGCAGGTGGTATTGGCAAGAAGCCCTGGCAAGAAGGGGCAGGAGCAGCCAAGAGAAACTAAGGTGCAAGGGACTCAGCAGGCGTGCACTCACGGGAGGGACCCGGCAGAGGGAGCGGAGAAAGGACGCAGGTGCAGATGCAGGGGCACCTGAGCAGGCGAGCAGGGCGGGCTCCAGGAGCAGGTGGAGGGCCTGGCCTTGACCCCAGAAAACACAGGAGGGGAAGGAGGGGGACAGGCGGTCAAGGGGGTCCCCTTCTCTTCGAGAAGGCAGGTGGGGCCACCGGTTAAGCAGTGGAGGTGACCCACGGCTCCTGTTCCGGAGTTCCCCACGCTCCTTTCCTGAATCGGTCCAGCATCACCTCCCCCAGGAGGGCGTCCCTGCTACCTAGCCCTGGATGGCTTTCCCTTCACCCCTCTAAATTCCAGCGCTTTACCCGGCACACCTCCACGCCGCAGCCGACGCACCAGAAGCCGGCTGTGGGTGGGGTGTCTGGGTTCCTCACTAACTCTGAGCCCGTGCTGACAGGTGGCATCCAGCTCCTCTGGGCAGGCTGGGCACATGACAGACGTGCTGCATGTTTGCTGAGTGACTTACAGATCTTCTCCGCACCTACACACTCAGCCTCCCAGGATCGGCCACGTCTGAGAAAGCTGACACCCACCCCCACTTCCCCGCCAACCCAGGGAGGCCACAGAAAAGTGCGGAGTCTGCCGTGTTCCTTCCTGATGTTTAAGGATAAAGAGAGAAAAAAAAAAACACCATCCACTCACACTAAAGAAAACGAGGGGGCCTTGTCGGAGTGCCAATGAGATCTAACTAGCGATGGAGCTGTGTCGGTTTTCCTCTGCAAACACCCTCTTTACTTGCGGGGCCCTCGGGGTAGGGGCGTCATGCTTGTTTCTTATTCCTGCTTTGCTTCACGCCTCGACTCCCCACAGATGGACTCGGGACAAAGGATTGTGCACTCAGAGGCAGCGGCAGGGGTCTGGGAAGCCAACTGAGGCAGCAGCCCCTGGGGGACGTGGGGGCGTGGCAGGGGGCGAGAGTGGTCCTGGAGCCCCTTCTCGGAGGTGGGGCAGCAGAGCAGACAGGCGGGAGGGGGCGCCAGCGGGGGTGAAGACCGCTTCGGCTTCCAGCTCTTTGGGGCCTGCTGTGCTCCAGGTCTTCTGCTATTTTCCATGCATCGGACCTCACCCCTTACACCAGACTCTGCAGGCGGGGTGGGCTGTTTCCATTTTGCAGACGAGGCTCAATGAGGTTTTGTAAATTGAGCAACGTGCTGTGGCGGGTAAATGGCCACATTAGGTTCCCAGCCCCGGTTTGGCTCACACCAGAGTTCATTTTCTTTTGGAGCACCACCCTCTAAATCCAGGGGGAACCCAGATTTTCAGTCTGGAGGGCGGGGAGAGGAAAGGGAAAAATCAAAGACGGGGCAATTGATTCTCTTACTTGTGGAAACCAAACTGGTACTTTTCATTCTGGAAGCACTCAGGCTGAGGGGCTAGGAAGGAGCTGGGTGAAGAGCAGGCCGGGGAGCAGCTTCTCAAGGCCAAGTCCAACAGAAGGGGTCCCAGCTGGTTAGTCGCTCAGTTGAGTTCCATTCATTTGCGACTCCGTGGACTGTAGCCCGCCAGGCTCCTCTGTCCATGGGATTCTCCAGGCAAGGATACCAGAATGGGTTGCCATTTCCTGCTCCAAGGGATCGTTCCAACCCAGGAATCAAACCCACATCTCCTGCGTGGCAGGTGGATTCTTTACCATTGTGCCACCGGGGAAGCTCCTGCAGGTCCCAGATGGACAGTGAAAAACATCGTTCCACGCTGCCGTGACCGGAAGCGCTGAAACAGCCCAAACGTCCCTGAGGGCCTCCAATATTCAAGGCTCCGACCAGAGCCTGGGGCTAGACGGTGACAGGGACCGTCCCTCCCCGCCTGATTCATTCAGCAGCCTTCCCAGGAGTGGCCTCTCATCCCACATTCTCTGGGATGAGATGAGATGTGTCCCTGAGAGGCAATTACTGACTCAAGTGCCGAATGAGAGGTGGGGACAAGGAGCGATCGCGAGTGCTTTGTGGAATGCTCTAGGTCTCCAAGAGGGAGGGGAGGAGTTCTTCCCGCCAGCACGGTCTGGCCGTGAACAAGCCCAAACCAGGGGGCAGTGCTGGGCGGGAGGGCACTGGAAGCTCCGGCTCTGAGCGGCTGGTCCGCTGTTAGCTATCTTAACTGTTACTTGCCCAGGTCCTCAAAGACACGTATGTGTCCAGCGTCTACCGCAGACTAGGCACTGCCCCGGGCATTCGATTCACCCTCGTGTGTGGAGACCCAGGTCCCTGCCCTTGGGGAGGTGACTCATGACAGGGATGACGATGAACAATACACACAATAAATAGCTAAGTGACTCGATGCGTTAGAGGCGAGACATGACGTGAAGGGAGAAGGCTGTCAAGCAGGGAGAGGCGGTCTGGGGCATGGACAGAGATGCCAGGGGTAGGTCACCGTTGGCTAGACCCCACTGAGGAGGTGAGGCCTGGCAAGACACTAAGGATAAGGGCCAAACAGCTCTAGTGGGGGCAGAATGTTCAGGGTAGCCAGGCCCACCGGCTCAAAGGTCCTCCAGGGGGCTGCACGGTGCACGTTAGGAGAGCAGCAGCCGTTTGGCTACAGCCGGGGAAGAGAACCTGGGGGGCGGGGGTTCTAAAAAGACGCAGACGGACGGCTGCAGGGTCTCATAAGCCATGTCAGGACACTGCAGGCTTCTGAGCAGAGGATGGAGGCTCTGACGCCTATCTTTTTCTTTTAACGATATTTTATAATAGGACAGTCTTTTTGTTGTTGTTCAGGGTTTTTTTGTGTGTGTGTGTGTGCTTTTTTGTTTTGTTTTTAAGCTGTGGCACACGGGATCTTCAGTTGCAGCCTATGGGATCTAGTTCTCTGACCAGGGATTGAATCTGGCCCTCACCGCAACCCGCCACATTGGGAAGGTGGAGTCTTAGTTACTGGACCACCAGGGAGGGAAGTCCCTAGAACAATTTCAGTTCAGTTCAGTCGCTCAGTCATGTCCGACTCTTTGCGACCCCATGAACCGCAGCATGCCAGGCCTCCCTGTCCATCACCAGTTCCCGGAGTCCACCCAAACCCATGTTCATTGAGCTGGTGATGCCATCCAACCATATCATCCTCTGTAGTCCCTTTCTCCTCCCACCTTCAATCTTTCCCAGCATCAGAATCTTTTCAAATGAGTCACTTTGTCACATCAGGTGGCCAAAGTATTGGAGTTTCAGCTTCATCAGTCCTTCCAATGAATATTCAGGACTGATTTCCTTTAGGATTGACTGGTTGGATCTCCTTGCAGTCCAACACCACAGCTCAAAAGCATCAATTCTTTGGTGCTCAGCTTTCTTTATAGTCCAATTCTCACATCCATACATGACTATTGGAAAAACCATCGCTTTGACTATACGGACCTTTGTTGGCAAAGTAATGTCTCTGCTTTTTAATATGCTGTCAAGGTTGCTCATAATTTTTCTTCCAAGCAAGTGTCTTTTAATCTCAAGGCTGCAGTCACCATCTGTTTTGATTTTGGAGCCCCCCCCAAAATAAAGTCTGTCACTGTTTCCATTGTTTCCCCATCTATTTGCCATAAAGTGATGTGACCAGATGGCATGATCTTAGTTTTCTGAATGTTGAGCTTTAAGTCAACTTTTTCACTCTCCTCTTTCACTTTCATCAAGAGGCTCTTTAGTTCTTCTTCACTTACTGCCATAAGGGTGGTGTCATCTGCATATCTGAGGTTATTGATATTTCTCCCGGCAATCTTGATTCCAGCTTGTGTTTCTTCCAGCCCAGCATTTCTCATGATGTACTCTGCATATAAAGTTAAATAAGCAGGGTGACAATATACAGCCTTGACGTACGCCTTTCCCTATTTGGAACCAGTCTGTTGTTCCACGTCCAGTTCTAACAGTTGCTTCCTGACCTGCATACAGATTTCTCAGGAGGCAGGTCATGTGGTCTGGTCTTCCCATTTCTTTCAGGATTTTCCACAGTTTGTTGTGATCCGCACAGTCAAAGGCTTTGGCACAGTCAACAAAGCAGATGTTTTTCTGGAACTCTCTTGCTTTCAAATGTCAGAAAAGCTGCAAGCACAGATCAGAGAGCTCTGCTCCACCCCAGGCCCCCGGCCTCGCCTACTGTCACCGTGCTACATCCTATGGGACATTTGTCTCCACTAAGGAGCCGGGCCACGTGCCGCAGGGAACCAGCCACGTGTGCAGGTTTCGACAGCTTTCCCTCCTGTCCCATTGGCTCCAGGAGCCCACTCAGGATCTGGTCACCAGGCCTCCTGGGGGTCCTCTGGGCTATGACGGTTTCAGACTTCCTTTGTTTCTGAGGGCCTGGAAGGTCCGGAGGAATTGTGGTCAGGTATTTTATGGAAAAGTCTGCCCTCGTAGTTTTGTCTGGTGTCTTTTCTCCGGGTCAGGCTGCGGTTATGGCTTTGGGGGAGGGAGGGCCCCAGAGGTGAGAGCCTGGCTCAGCAGGTCACATGGCACCAGGGGCACACACGTTCCCTGGGACGCTATCACCAAGCACGTGGACCTGCGCCACCTGGCTGAGGTGGGCTGTGCCAGGTGAGTGTGTGCGAGCTCAGTCGTGTCCGACTCTTTGCCCGCCAGGTTCCTCTGCCTATGGGACTTTCCGGGCAAGAATACTGGAATGGGTTGCCATTCCCTTCTCCAGGCGATCTTTCCGATCCAGAGTCGAACCCATGTCTGTGATGTCTCCTGTATTGTAGGCAGGTTCTTTTACCACTGAACCACCTGGGAAGCCCTCACCATAAAGTCACTTTTTTCTGTTCCTCTTTCCAGATTCTTCTCTTCAGAAGCAATGGCACTTAGCACAGCCCAGAAGAAATGGGCCAATTCTATCTGGAAAGAGCCGCTGTAGGTACTGTCTAGTCTGAAGAGGTTACTTCAGCTGCTCAGGGGCAAGATGACTGTGGCTGGGACCGTGGAGCAGCAGAGAAGATGGTGAGAAGCAGCCGGATTCCTCACTTGTCAACGAAAGCTATTAATTTAATCAGATTATCCTACTGGATGAGGCACGGGCTTAAGGCAGAGTGAGGTCAAGGATGGCTCTAGGGTTTTGGTTTCAGGTAGACAACCACCCCCAGGCGCTGCCCTCCACGGAGCTGTTGGAGGACACTGGGTTGCGGAGAGATGAGGATTTGGTCTTGGGTGTGCTAGCTGGGGGCTGAGGCAGAGTCAGAGGGAGGAGCCCGGAGCTGGAGAGACAGGTCTGGGCTAGAGGGATACAGGAGTGCACCGTGGGTACAGAGACAGGATGAAGTCAGCAAGGTGATGAGGACACACGGGGCCGAGATGAGTCCCAGGAGGCGCTGACGTCAGAGGCTGGGCCAGAAGGAGGAGCCAGCGAGGGACGTGCCGCCCGGAGGGCGAGTCCTGACCACGGAGTGTAAGGACCAAGAAGCCACCCCCAACCCCCCAGCTCTTAGAATGCTCTGGAGTCAGTGCCCTACAGGGATCCCCAGACACGGTGCTAAAGCCCCCTGAAATTATACCCACAAGTGCTGCCTGCTTGGGCATACACAAGGGTTTTTCTGGGTCTGGAAAGGAACCTCTAAGTTTCATCAGCTCTTCAAAAAGGGTCCATGTCCTCTGGACAGAAACTCAAGACGCCCCAAAATGCACCTTGTACCCCCTGCTCCAAGCCCTGAAGTTGCTTGCCCCATCCTAAACAATGCCGAAACGTAGAAGATAATCAATTAGCTATCCTGCTACTGGCCTGAATTTCATCCCATCGCACATCCTAAGCGGCTGCAAATCCCAGGGGCAGCATGATTCTCCGTATTGAGGTCACCCTCCAGGTCTCTAACTCACAGGATGGCTGAGCTGCTGTCGGGACGCTGATGGCCAGGAGAGCCGACGGCGTCTCTAGTTTCCCCAGAGGGGCTGGAGTGAAGCAGGTGGGTGTGCACAGGTGTGTGTTCATGCACAAACGTGTGTGAAGCGTGCAGCTGGTGTGCACGCGCGTGTCTTCGTGACACGCCTGTGTCAGGGTGTATGGGCACACAGTGCCTGTTCTGTGTGTCCAGGAAGGTCTGAGAAGGCGTGTGTACACGTGTGTGTGTGTCAGATGGGGGGACGGAGGGGGACAGGGCCTGCAGTGGGGATGTTGGCCCCACCTTCTCAGGATAAACACGAGGGCGTAAAACTCTCCAAAGGACACGAGACCTGCTGCAGGTGCGAATTCTTCATCTTCTGCTCAGACGGAAACTGCATTTTACTAGAAATCATGCCCAACCAACGCCATGGTCCCGCCGTGATTACGCACAAGTCCACTCAGAGCAGCTCCGATGCGGTCAAGGTCAAGGCCTACGTGCGGCATTGGGGTGAGCTCCCGGTTCTCCTCCAGCCCCTTCCCCTCAGAGTCGGGGCTCAAGGAGGGGGCTCTGGATCATCTCTGTCCCCCGACACCACGGAAAAGCAAAGACCCCCTCACCCAGGTTCAAGCTTCTGGGCTCTGTCCCTCCCTTTTCCTGGCTCTGGGGCTGTGACAGAGGCCAGGCTGTGACCCCAGCTTCTCCGGAAACTTTTCTCTGGACCTGACCAGGCCCCCAGCCGACTCACCCACCCTGCGCCTAGCACCCTCCCCGGGGCCGCGCTGGGCCCAGCGTCCTCTGCTTGGCCTGGTCAGGCCTGCCTTGACCCGCCTGCACCTCCCCAGGGCAGCTGGGGCCCGCTGCTGCCAGAAAGGGCTGGGTTGGTGCCCCTCCCTGCTGGACCCTCGGCACCTGGAGACCCAGCGCCAGGCCCCCATGGCCACAGCGCGCACGGTCAGCGGATGGAGGCCCGAGTTGTCTGTGTCACAGACGGGCGGCAGCTTGTCAACTGTTGAGTCTCTCCGGGCCTCAGACCCCTGTCTGTAAACTGGTGGTCCTGATGCCATCGCTCCCTGGGCTGGCCTACTCTCCCCCTGAGGGGAGGGCCAGAAAGACCCCAGCAAGGTCAGGGTTCAGACAGGGGCCCCTGAGTCCAGTTCAGCCTTGAGGTCCACCATTCACCGCTCACCCCACGGGACCAAGTCCTGGCCAACTCCGCAGGGGGACAGGCCTGCCTTTCTCCAGCTTCCACTTCCCAAAGCCTACTTGGAGGAAGGTGCCCCCACGGTCCCCGGGGTGGACAGAGGCGTCTCTGGGGCCAGGACCTGCAAAACAAGGTGCCCACTGCCGCCCTTAGGATTCCGGACCCTGCGTGGGGAAGGGGAGGGGCAGGACCTCACCACATGCTGGTCACGGAGACTTTAAATACTGCAGACCACCCCCCATCTCAGGAGGGAGCTCATATTACCCGTCAGCTACCAGGGGAGTCTCCCCACAGTACAGTTGTGAATTAAACATGCAGCCTAATGAGCTGATTTTATTAGTTTGCAAACGCATTGAGAACTCGTTATCAAAATAAACATCAATTCCTCTCACCCCGCTGCAGCCTCTTCCAGCGGGGAAGGTGCACCCAAGGCTACGACAGCCGTGACCCAGCAGGAAGTCTGGCTCCAAGTGGCCCCAGGCGGGTCCCACCGTCCCTCTCCGGGACCCTGCGACCTGTGTCGGGGTGGGGACAGAGGAGAAGCCGAGGGGAGGGGTTTGGTTGGTGATGACAAGACCAGAGTTGGGGGGGCGGTCTGAAGGCTGTCCCAGGTCAGCACCTTCACTCCAGCTGGACTCCTGGAGTGCTGGGAGTCCAGAGGACTAGCCAGCCAAATAATAAGAGTAACTAATAATAGCAATAATAGTAGCAGAGCTTCTTATAGTCCAGGCGCTGTGCTGTGCGTTCTTCTACTAACCCCAGGGGGAGGAAATATGACCCCATTTTATAGATGAAAACACTGAGGCACAGGGCACCTTTTCCTCTGCTCAAGGTCGTGCAAGCCAGCCATCCTGGCTCTCAGGCCCCGCGTCTGTGAGACCCACTCTGTCCCCAATGTGGCTTCCTGGTGGCCTGGGAGAGTTTACTCAGGAGATGTTCTCCTGCGGAGTTAAGTGAGGGCTGGGTTAAAAAACAGCAAGGCTAGTTTTCCCTGAAAAAGGTCCCCATAATCCTGCGGCTGGGCAGGGGGCCGGAAGATGGACAAGCTGACCTTTGGAGGAACCCACTCCCCGCCAGCCCAGGCCCTCTCTGGCTCCGAGCCTGTCTCCCTGGAGACGCCAGTGAGTCGCAGGCCTCCCTCCCCCTTCCCCTGGCCCCCGGCCCCTGGGGAGAGATGGTTCCAGGCCGACGGAATAAGCCGCGAAGCCAGCGGGACAGGGACCGTATTGTCACGCTCTGCGGTCCGTGCTCGCTTTGGAAAAGGATGCTCTAATCCCGTTTCATCCGCTTTCCGTGGCTGTCAGCTGTTTGGAGGCATTTGGGAGGCAGGTCTGTGAAATCGGAGCCTCGGCGCGGCCCCACCCCCACGGCTGGGCCCCGCCTCCGCCCGCCTGCGCTTGCCCATCCATCACTCTGTCCTGACCTCTTTGTTGGCCGGCNTCTAATCCCGTTTCATCCGCTTTCCGTGGCTGTCAGCTGTTTGGAGGCATTTGGGAGGCAGGTCTGTGAAATCGGAGCCTCGGCGCGGCCCCACCCCCACGGCTGGGCCCCGCCTCCGCCCGCCTGCGCTTGCCCATCCATCACTCTGTCCTGACCTCTTTGTTGGCCGGCCAGCCCCCATCCAATGGCATCTCGGGCCTCACCCCCCTGCCAGCTGCCCACCTTCCCTGCTATTTTGGTCTCACATTAGGACAGGGGTGGGCCAAGTCCCCTGCAAAGAGGAGGGGGGAGGGTACCACATGGAGCTGGGAGCCTCCAGGATTCCACAGGGAAGGAATCAGCTCTGTTTGAGGACTTTCTGCAAGTGAGCTTAGACAAGGATCTCTGAGAAGTGAAGGGACCTGAACTTCTTAACCGAATTTCTCCTCCTAGAGCAGTAGAGAGACCAACAACGGAAAAACCAAACACCCAGGGCTCCTGCCTCGAGGCACGCAAGACACAGGAAAAAAATCCAACGCCCCTGGCCGGCCCCAAGCTGGCCTCTGCCCTCCCCCACCCNTCGCTGATGGCCTGTGGGGGCAGGGTCGGGGAGAGGGGAGACTGCAGCTGTGCAGAGGGCAGACTGGAGCGGGCTTGGCGGTGGTGCCCAGTGGAGGAAGCCACGAGGGCAAAGGTCCATCAGTAGGGTGTGGGGGAGGAGAGACGCAAGAGGTCCCAGCCTTCCGACCCTGCTGTTAAGACCCCCATGGGCTGGGGCTTCCCTAGCGATCCAGTAGTTAAGACTTTGCCTTCTGGTGTAGGGGGTGTGGGTTCGATCCCCAGTCTGGGAGCTGAGATCCCACATGCCTCCTGGTCAAACAAACCAAAGTAAAACCTAAAACACAGAAGCAATATTGTAACACATTCAGTGAAGACTTTAAAAATGGTCCACATAGAAAAAATCTCAAAAACAAACCCAAAAAACCCAATGGGAGAGCAGATGGGGCCTCTAGAAAGAGGTCTGAGTTTCTCCGAGACAGGCGAGGCCATGCCAGCCTGCAGCCGGTGCCCTGGCAGAGCACCCACACGAGCCGGGGCAGAGCCTGGGGTCACACGAGATGGCTCCATAATCCCCAAGCAGAGCGGCAAGGTGAGCGAGTCCTGAACGTGGATGTCTCGCCAGGATCAAAAGCTGTGACCTAAGAGGCAGTCAGGGCTTCCCTGGCGGCTCAGACGGTAAAGCGTCTGCCTGCAATGCAGGAGAGCCGGGCTCGATCCCTGGGTCGGGAAGATCCTCTGGAGAAGGAAATGGCAACCCCCTCCAGTATTATTGCCTGGAATATCTCATGGATGGAGCCTGGTAGGCTACAGTCCATGGGGTCGCAAAGAGTCAGACACAACTGAGCGAGTTCACTTCACTTCAAGAGGCAGTTAGCTGACCTGCCCTCGCTGTCTCTTGCGGACAAGTCAAGGGACCTTGGCAAGTGGCTTCATGTCTCTGGACTTGCTAACAAGGTGAGTAGCTGATTACTCTCTGGCCCACACCCTTCATAGGCTGGGACAAAGAGGAAACTGAGATGCCCGTGAGCGCCGCCCGCAGACAACGGAGTTTCTACGAAAGGGTCCTAAAGACATCCACCTCAAGGCCTGGAGAACCGATAACAGCTCCATATCTGGGTTCCCCGTGGTTTATCTGCATGTTAGGCTAGAGGTGGGGAATGTCTCAACCAAAGAAGTAGATCCCTAGTAGTGGAAGCTGAGATGCCAACTGGCAGGTCTGTGAAAGACAAAGGGGGCGGAGGTATCTGGTGACGGGCACAAGATAAATTGCAGCCCCGAAGCTGACTTTGTTTCCTTGACACCAAGATGCCAACAGTGATACCGCTGTACACCTCACTCAGTGTTTACCATGCACAGAGCTGTGTCCTAAGAGCTTAGCGCGTCTCATTAAACCCTGGTGCAACCCAGCGAGCTTAGGACAGCTGTATCTCCCCTGGACAGACGGAAAAACCGAGGCCCAGGGAGGCTGCGTACCTCATCCAGGGCCACCCAAGCAGTGAATGACGGGAAAGTGAATTCAGGGAGTCCTCCGTCTCAGGCCCCTTATGGGCCCACACTATCCCATCTGGACCCTCTGGAGGCACCTTCTGAACCGCCCCTTGTGGTTCGAAGCAGGAAACAGGACATCTGGACCAGACTCAGAACTGGCTTACCTTACCTGGGGACAAGCCCAGGCAGGTGCCGCGGCTCAGACTCTGGGCAACACAGCCCCCTCCCACAGAGGAGTCTAGGTGTAGGGGATCCGGGGTCATGGCTCCAGCAGGCCCCTGAGAGTCTCCGTGTTCACCCCAGAAGCTGAACTCCCCGAATGGGTTGCACTGTGGCCAGTAATACTTCCTCCTCTTCGGATTATCACATCATCAAAATTTCATCACCCCTCTGGGTCACTAATAGCTTCCTAAATGGATCAAACTTTAATTGCTTCTCTCCTCCACCCCCATTCAGCTTAGAAGACTCTGTGAAGCTCAGCCATGGAGCAGCCAGTCATGAACACCACCCAAGGGCCCCTCAGGAGACTCCCCTAACATGTCCAGGTCCTCCCACCCCCCAGGAGGAAGGCCAGGACAAAGCAGGAGAGGAAGCGAGAGAGGAAGGGGCTGCCCTCCTGAAGGTTCATGTTCTGCCAGCTGACGGAACCAGGGCAGAGGTGAGAGCCAGGAGGGTCAGGAGCAGGAGGAGGAGCTCCCAGGGCGATTTCCAAACTCCACGCCCACCCCGGGACCAGATCCTGCCTGCCAACAGCACCANTAACTCCCCGAATGGGTTGCACTGTGGCCAGTAATACTTCCTCCTCTTCGGATTATCACATCATCAAAATTTCATCACCCCTCTGGGTCACTAATAGCTTCCTAAATGGATCAAACTTTAATTGCTTCTCTCCTCCACCCCCATTCAGCTTAGAAGACTCTGTGAAGCTCAGCCATGGAGCAGCCAGTCATGAACACCACCCAAGGGCCCCTCAGGAGACTCCCCTAACATGTCCAGGTCCTCCCACCCCCCAGGAGGAAGGCCAGGACAAAGCAGGAGAGGAAGCGAGAGAGGAAGGGGCTGCCCTCCTGAAGGTTCATGTTCTGCCAGCTGACGGAACCAGGGCAGAGGTGAGAGCCAGGAGGGTCAGGAGCAGGAGGAGGAGCTCCCAGGGCGATTTCCAAACTCCACGCCCACCCCGGGACCAGATCCTGCCTGCCAACAGCACCACGGGCCTGGCACCTCTCATTGGGAAGACATCAGTGAAGGAGACTTTGGAGGCACAGGCCAGCCCGGGCAGTGGAAAGACGCCCCGCAGAGCCCCAGCTGTGGGGCCTTGGGCAGGTAATTGCTGTGAGACTCAGTTTACCCGCGCACCAGAGGTGAAGGAGGGTGGAGGCAGGCCAGGATTGGAACGCACCTGACGTGGAGAACCGGGCACCACGTGTGAGCTGGCTTCCCCTCTGGACCTTCCCAGGACGGGGTGTGCTCAGGGTCTCAGTCGTGTCCGTCTCTTTGTGACCCCATGGACTAACCGCCAGGCCCCTCCGTCCATGGCATTTCCCAGGCAAGACTGGAGTGGGGCGCCACTTCCTATGCCAGGGGATCATCCCCACCGGGGGACTGAATCCACGTCTCCTGCACTGGCAGGCTGATTCTTTACCACTGTGCCACGCCCCACCTAGGATGGGAAGGAGCAACCAAATCGCTCTACTCTGGGGAAGAAGCAAGCGAAAGTGAAGCAAGAGGAAGACACGGGAGAAATACGGAGGAAAGATACCACGGGGGCAGGAGGAAACCTGGAAACAAAATGCAACCTGAGATCCAATCTGAAGACCCTTCGGCAGGGCAGACGAAGAAGCGCAAACACAGTTGAATTAGCTCATTAAGTGCCTGTGGCGTGTCAGGCTCCACGCTGAGTGCTCCGCTCCTACCATCTCATTACTTCCCCTTGTGTTATAAACAAGCCAACGGGGCTTGAGCGTCTAAGTGACGGAACGCAAAGTGGCAGAGACTAACCCAGAGTGACAGCGCTGGAACCCAGGTTGGCCCAGTTCCAAGCCACTGGCCGCTCTTCATGCCACCTCTCAACAGCATAAGAAAAAAAAAAAACTCAGAAGGCAGGGAGGAAACAGCACTGGCTAAGGGGCGGCTCAGGGGGGTGCCCGAGGGATGGCCCTGTCTTGGGTTAAGTGACTGCTTTGTATGAAATACCCTTCTTGAGACCAGTGTCGCCCCTGCGGTTGTGAGGAAGGCTCGGCATCCCCAGTGCGCGCTGAGATGCTCTTTTTCCAGCACAGGGAAGCCTGCACTCCCCAGCTCCCTTGCCCGGAAAGGACCACTGGGTGGGGACCACATGATCAGCTCTGGCCAATGGGCTGCAAGGGGAAGTGAGCCCGACTAGAGCATTTAATTGCAGATGCAAGTCTTCCCCTCTCATGTATTTCAAAAGGTGCCTCCACGCCTGGATGGGCATTACCCAAGCCTCCTACAGTCCTGCCAATATCCTCCCTATAGAAAGATGGAGTTTGGATGACAGGGATTCAGCAAGGACCCAACCCAGAGGGCAGGATGCTACAGGCAGCTGTACCTGGAGGGCCAGAGGTGGGAAAAGCTGGGAAGAGGGGCGAGGAAGTCTGAGCAAGAGAAATAAAATTCTCGATGGATATGTACACACTGCTAATATTTAAAATGGATAACCAGGACCTCCCTACTGGTCCAGTGGTTAAGAATTTGCCTTCTTAGGCAGGGGATGCAGGTTTGATTCCTGGTCAGGGAACTAAGATCCCACATGCCTCATGGCCAAAAAACCAGAACATTAAAAACAAAAACAAAAACCCAGAAGCAATATTGTAACAAATTCAAGAAAGACTTTAAAACAAACAAAAAAGGATAACCAAAAAGGACCTACTATATAGCACAGGGAATTCTGCTCAACATTAGGTAACACCTAAATGGGAAAAGAATTTGAAAAAGATACACGTATATGTGTAACTGAACCACTTTGCTGTGCACTTGAAACTCTGTACCCCTGGCTCAGGGAACCGGATGAAACAAGCTGGGCAGCCCCTGCCTCGCTGTGCCCCGGGACCCTGAGCGGCCTTGGTGTCTCTTGCTCAGCCTCACTCACCCACCTGGCTCACAGGCCCCGCCTTCTGCCCCCAGTGGACAGAAGTGGGTGGGAGGCTGAGCAAAGGCTGGGATGTCTCAGCAACCAGGCTCATTTTCCTTTCCATTACAGGCTGCGGGGCCGCCGCTGGCCCACTTGTTGCTATTGGCATCCCAAGACCCCAAATTTATGATGACTCATTCCCCCAGCCTCGGGACTGTCTGCGGCAACAAGCTCCAGGCGGGGCCAGAGTGGAAATCCCACAGGCAGCACCCTAACACCCAGTGTCAATTCCAACTCAGTTTTCCAACTCCCTAAGGGGGCCCGGAGTCAAAGGGAGTGGGGAGGAGGGGAAGGAAGGGGGGTGGTTCCAGTCATTCAGAGGATCCCTGCAAGGCCTAGAAAACCAGTCCCGGGAAGGCTCCCCAACACAAGGCACAGCTGTCTAATAAGCGGCTTGTTTTGTGACGTAGTGAGCCCCCTGTTGCCAGGGGTATGCAAGTAGAGACCACATGGCCACTTGCCCCAGGCTTGTGGACACGGTGGGGTCAGCACTGGAAGGTTTTTCGTGTTTCAGGTCAAACGAACTGATCCGTGTAAGTTCCAAGGACAAAGAACACGTTCGCTATTACTGTTTAGCTTACAGCCCAACTGTGTTCCGTGGTACAAGATCGAATGCGCACCAATATGCAGTTTAACACATTATTTTAAAGTCAGCCCTTCAGGCACTGTTTAAACAGTGAACTGCTGTAAAGGACTTGGCCTCTTTCCCAGCCTCCCTTTCTTGATGGAACAAGGTTGCTGGCCCCTACTTTGGCCTTCCAACAGAGGACATAAAGGAGAGGCGGTCGATAAATATTTGCTGTACAAACGCAGGAAAGGGAGCGTTTCGGAGGCAGGTATCAGGCTGCCAGCATGACTCGGTTCTCTGGGTGGAGGTCCTGAGCCTGTCCCTCCCAGGTGGGGGCGAGGCTCCTCTGGCCAAGACAAAGCACCAAACTGTGTCGCTAATCGAACCACAGCCAGAAACGTTCCAGACTGCCCAGCCGAAGCCCGGGGCGCAGAGGGCGAGGGCTGTGCGGGGCGGAGAGCCACCTTTCTGGCCCCGGGAGGAGGGAAGGAGGGGAATAGCCCACCACCACCACCACCAGGCCCACCATCACGTGGGCCTCCTGACACATGTCAGCTGAGCCCCAGGCAAGCACGCCACTCGGCCTCGTGGTAATTAGTAAGGAGCCTGATCAATAAGTTATTTTTTGCTGTCAGTAATTAATAATTACAGCTTAGCCACACCATGTAATTAAACTTTCATCCCGTTCCCTTGAGTGCTGTTGGGCTTTCATTGTGATTACCTCCTAGCACTAAACTTTCTCACTCCAGAGCCTCCAGGAGCCTCTCAGGGCTGCTGGACCTCCTGGTCCTCCACTGCCTGGTTCCCTCAGCTCAGATTCCCCTCTGTGAACCTTCTGGGCCAGCTGGCTGGGCTGCAGCTCCCAGCCTCTGGACCTCCCTGGGATGTTCCAGTAGCAGTGGTCAAGTCTTCGAGGCACGTGAGACATCTTGCCAGGTGCTTAAGATGCAACCACCCTTCAATGCGAGAGCCTGGGAGGCCGGACCAGTACTGCCAGAGCGCCGCTTTGAGTCACAGTGATGTGGCCACAGAGCGAAGTCAAGGAAGGGTCTTGGGTGAGGGAAAGGTATTCAAAGTCTTTTCGGTTGGTGGCCAGGAACCCACTCCTCGTGGTCCCTTGCTGCTGCTGCTAAGTTGCTTCAGTTGTGTCCGACTCTGTGCGATCCCGTAGATGGCAGCCCAGCAGGCTCCCCCGCCCCTGGGATTCTCCAGGCAAGAACACTGGAGTGGGTTGCCATTGCTTTCTCCGCGTGGTCCCTTGGCTTAGAGTAAAAACAATCATGATAACAACAATAACAATCACCCTTTACTAAGCACCTTCTAGGGCTTTCCAGGTGACTCAGTGGTAAAGAACCCATCTCTAAAGCAGGAGATGTGGGTTCAATCCCCGGGTCAGGGAGAAATAGCAACCTACTCTAGTAACTTGCCTGGAGAATCCCGTGGACAGAGGAAACTGGCCAGCCGCGGTCCGTGGGGTCGCAAAAGAGTCGGACTCAACTAAGGGACTAAACAGCAACAACAAGCACCTTCTACGTACCAGGCTCTTGCTGGGCGCCCCCAGGATACCTGGTTCCCTCTTATGGACTCAGCTCTTTTCACACATCACTGTGCTTAGTTTGGGAAATACACAGGACCCTGTGACACTGAGTTTCAGGGGAAATGGGCAAATGGTAGCTTTCAGTATAAACAGGCAACGTTGCCAGGACCTGAAAAAACAACTAGGCTCAGTGGAGATAAAGTCTGGTGCTGGCCAGTGTGAGGTTTGTCCCCAGAGAGGAAGACTGCTTGGTTTCCCTCTATATCACGACTGAAGAACGGGGTTCGTGGGCTCAAAAGTGACAGACAGGGTCAGAGGCTTTTGATCTACTTAGTCGCCCAGTCCTGTCCGAGTCTCTGCAACTCCATGGACTGCAGCACGCCAGGCTCCTCTTTCCATGGGAATTCTCCAGGCAGCTACCCCCAAAGGGTTAACAGCACAAAGAGAGGCAAAGGAGAAACTCTGAACCCCAGAGCAGATAAGAAGCAACCCTGGAGCTCCATGCCTGACCCTCCTAACTCGACACATGAGGCAACTGAGCCCCCAGGCCTGGGCCGAGGCCAGGTTTCCCCACAACGTCCTGCATGGCCTGCCGCCCAGGCCACAGTGGAAGCAGAGGACCCAGCGGAGGCTGGGAACACTCTCTGGGGGCCAGAGAGCAAGAACGGCGCGGCGGGGGTCTGGGCAGCCACACTCAGGGGGGCAGCCAACGAAAGTGGGAGAGGGAGTGAATCAGAGACCTAAACTGCTTCTGACGGGGCGAGCCCCTCCTATTGGAAGCACGGGACACAAAGCGGCCTGGCCTTCGGCAGGGCGGATGCGAGGGTGCTTGGCCTTAGGTGGGGCTGGGCCACGTGTGGAGGTGGGAGGTGGAAAGGACTCAGTGACATGTAAGGAGAGGCTTCAGGTGCCCTGGGGACTCCTGACAAGCCGGGTCCTGGGTGGGACAAGAACAAGCGAGCCAGCTGCCCAGGGACACCGTGGGGTTACTGGAGTCTGTGCAGTAATTAAGTTGGAAGCATCCAGACAGTCCTCCCTGTGTCCTGGCTTTCAGCTAGTAACCCCACCGGTATCTCAGAACAGAGCTGGGACGTGTCCTAGGGCACACTGACCTGTTCCTGTTCTGTTAGCCTCACCATCCTACCCCAGGCCCTCAGAAGAAGTACCCTGTCCTAGGGTCCACCTCAGCTGCAGACGGTCCTCATTGAAGGGGGAGAGGGGCTTAGAACTCACCTGGTCTGGGTTCTGACTCCTGCCCCCAGTAGCTTGGGGCGAGTCACCTAAGGTCCCAGACCTCAGTCTTCCCATCTGTTAAATGGCTACTAGAACAAGACGACCTCTGAAGTCCCTGCCTGCTGGAAGACTTTACGATGATCATAAAAATAATAATAACTTTTATCACCTTACATTTGCAGGGCCCCGTTACAAAATTTCTAAGTGCTTTAACATAAAATATGCTGTAAAATCCTCCCCTCAACTCTGTGAGTGAGGGCTGATTATTTTTAATTTCTTTGATCTCAGCTCTCTGGAGTGCCTGACTCTGGGAGAATGCGGGTCCCTTCTTCCCTGCCGTTCTGGGACCCCAGAGATGGGGTGAGGCCCTTTTGAGGCTGGAGCCTTCGCAGACCGGAGCCCCCCACCCCGCCACCTCCCTGCCCTGTACCCCCAGCGGCGGGTCCAGATTCCCTATCGAGCCTGGACGAGGCAAGGCCAAGCCCGGGAAGGGAGTCCTGAGCTCAGTCCAGGCTTCCTTCGTCTCTCTCCGCCCCCAGCAGGCGCCGCTCGGACACCGCGGGCACCGCGGTCTGGATCTGCGAACACCAAAGGCAAGAGGCACTGGCGCAGCCGCCCTCCCCCGCGGGGACCGGGAGGGCTCGGGGGTGTCTGGGTACCCGCCCTCTGGAGGGGGGCAGGGCGGATCACGCCTCCTCCTCGGCCCTGACAACCCCACCCCCAAAGCCGCCCGCCCCTCTCCACCGGGAAGCCGCTCCCGGCAGCTACAGGTCAGAGCGGCGGCTGCAGACACAACTGGGCGGCAGAGGCAGGATGCTGAGTGTGTGTCTGGAGAGAGCGGGAGGGGAGACGGCCTCAGTCCGCCCAGGGCACCGCCCCCCGGTGGGTCGCGCAGGCTGAGCTCGCGACCTCGGCTCCGGCGCGCACCCCGAAGCACCCCTGGCCCCGGTGGCCGGCCAGGCAGCCGGGCGCGGGCTCCAGGACGTGCAGGCCCCGCAACTTCCCTCCCGCGGCGTCCAAGCCGGCACTCCGCACTCTGCTCCGGCTCTTTCCAGCCGCCCTGTAGCCGCCCTCGCTTGCCCTGGGGTGGCCAGCGCGTGCCTGGCGGGGCCTTGCCCGTCCCCGCGGACTCCGAGCCGGAGCCCAGGAGCCGCCTGAGCCGCTGGGTGCCCCCCGGGCGCTGAGCCCCCCAAGAAAGGGCCGCCCCTCTCACGCCAGCCCGAGGGCGCTCGCAGCGGGCTGGGGGGTGTGTGGTAGCGACCCCCACCCACTCCTCTAAGGCTCTTCTCAGCCTCCATGGGCGACTCCTCCTTACACGGACCCCCACCTTCCCTCATTCGGAAGTCACAAATCTGAACAAGACCGCCCCATGCCCCGAAAAAGAGCTCCCAAACTCGGGGAACGGATCCTGAAACTCCCAGGAGAGGGCTCTGCCCCGGCCAAGACCGGGGTCCCAGAGGCCGTCGTGAGGCCAGCGAGCTCCCGCCCCCAGCTCCCTCTCTCCCACCCCACGTGGGGGTGACCCCCCATACCTTGGGCTCCGGTCGCGCGGATCCGGTGCAGGGCCACCAGCGTCCAGATGAGCAGTTCCCACATGGTGACCAGCCTTGTTTTCGGAGGGTCTCTTCCGTACTGTTTTATAATCCTGGTGGGGTTCGGTCCCCCGCGGCTCCGACCCGGAGCGGTATCCACCCGGGAGGGGCGTTGCTGGCGACCCCAACCGTTCCTCCTCTTCTTCAGTCCAAGTCCGATCCCCGGCGGCGCGCCAGGAAGGCGAGGGACGAGCAAGGAGACGGAGAGGCCGCTCTCGGTCTCGGGGCGCCTCCCCCCTGAGCACCCTAACTCCGACTTCTCTCGGCGATCCGGCCGGGTCGCTGGCTGGTCTCCGGAATAAACCGACAACTTCGGGAAACTTCCTCCGGTGGCCACGTTGCCCGCCCCCCGCCCCCTCCCCGCCCCCTGGTTGGGTGCTCGGCGCGGATGCAGTCACCGCCGATCCGGGCGCCGGGCCCCCGGGGTCGGGCGGGAGGCGTGCGCGGCGGTGGACGCGGCTGCGGGGGTTCTTTCAGGGGCGCGGGGTTCGGGGGGCGCGGTGAGCGTAGCGGTCCGAACCTCCCTGGGGCTGAAGTTTTCTTCTCTCTAACTTTACACCGGCATCTGGCCCGGCCGAGCCACCCCTCTTGGCTCCACCGCCCCGGCGTCCAGTCCGGGGACTCTCGGTCCCTCCCGGGGCCGCCCAGCCCGGGCGCGCCCTCGGCTCCGCGCCCAGCGGGCTAGCAAACTTTGCGGGTCCCAGGGCCAGGCGCGCCGCCCCGCGCGCCCATGTCCGCGCCGGCTGCGGGGCGGCGAGGACGGCTGCTGGGCTCGGCGATCCGGGCTGGTGGCCGGCGCCCGGGCGCGGAGGCTTCTGCCGTCCAGAGGCTGGAGCTCAGCGGCTCTGCCCTCCGCCGCGCGCCGGCCGGAGCTCTCGGCGAGACGCGCGGAGAGCCCGGCGGGCGGCCCCGGCTCCGGGGGCGCGGCGCCTCCTCGGACGCCCGGCGCGTGCCAACCGCCCGGGCCGGAGAAGCAGCGTCCGCCGCCGCGCCCGCCTCAGCGCCTCGGCCGCGCCGCCGCCGCCGCCGCCCGCCTCGGCCGCTCGCTGGCCGAACCCGCCGCCCTCGGCTTCCCGGGCTCGGCGTCCGGAGAGCCGCTCCTGCCTGCGCCGAGCTGGAGCTGCGGGGGCAGCGCGAGCCGGGGACGAGCGCGGCGGAGGCGGAGGCGGAGACGCGGCGAGGGGGGCCGAGCGCTACCCCGTGGCCGCGACTGGAGAGCAGCTTGCGCGCGGGGAAGGGGGGCGGCGGCGGCGGCGGCGGCGGCCCTGAGCCAGGCCCGGGAGCGAGCCCCGCGGAAACGCGAGCCGTTTGCGCGGCCGCGGGCGCCCAGCGTCTCCGGGACTCGCCGGAGGGCAGCAGTGGAAACCTGGAACCTTAGCCAGGCGGGATGCGCTCAGAGCCCCGGGGGTCTCTTGCCCAGTCTTCGCTTCTAGCCTCGAACCGGTACCCGCATCCCAGAGGCCTCATTCGACCTCTCTCCCCAGCTGGGAACCCCGACACTCTTGGACGCTGAGTAATGCGGGCAGACGGAAAGCCGGGAACGGGGGTTCGGTCAACTGGCCGATTTCAGTTTCCCCTTCCCAGGTCAGGCTTTCAAAAGTCTGGAACCGCTCAGGGCGGAGAGCAAGACGAGAGGCAGTGGACTTAGATGGCCCAGAAAGGGAAGCTGGTGCCAAGGCATAAGCACCCTTTGTTTCTTCTTCTTTAAAAAAATAAAAATAAAAATTATTTTTTTCCTTTTGAGCTTTCTTGCAAAGAGTAGAACGGTAAATTAGAAAAGAAGCTATAGAAAGGAAGCTCGGAGGTTTCCTTCGAGATGGACCAGAGAAGTCAGCTGAACTCAGGACCTGAGCCCAGCATTCCTGAGGTAGACGCCCAGGACGGGATTCCAGGACTCAGTTACACAGTCCTGGGTACTAGACAGCCTTGCTTCCAGGGACCCCTTCCTGCATGAAAACACCCATCTGTGTATGTTGAAAATAATATTTATGACTGTGTTGGCACAGAGATGAATATATTAATATTACATATTGAAACCATTTTCTCCAACCTGAAAGTTCATAGCTTTCTCCTGATTTTAAAAGAAAGGAAAACACTTCCCTGAAATGTTGCTGGTGCTGCACTGGCGGAGCCGCGTGGCGCTTCCCTGCCCCCTTGGTGTTTCCAATGACAGCAAAGAGCCGCGGAGATTCCACCTGCGGGCACCATGCTTTTGTCCTCTCTCTCCCTGGCGGCCCTTTCCACCCCAGAGGGCATCCTTTCTGATTGCTGTGGAGCAGACACAGCCCTGCCAAGCTTTTATCACTTTTATATTCCCGTCTCACCTGCCTTGGAAAAAGAACCCTGGGCCGCCTCTGAAAGCGGCTGTGAAGCCAGCCTGCTCTCCCTATGTGCTTCCATTGGCGAATCAAACAATGTTTCATGACTTTCCGCCCCCCATGGAAACCTGTGCTTCATTCCAGCCTGAAGTCCTTCTGACTGGCTGACAAGTAAAGCAGGGGGAAGCTTCGGGGGCCAGGTGGCCTAGGTGTGGCCGGCCCGCCTTCGTCTTACTGGCCGCGTCGTTGCTGGCTGCTTGGGGATGCCCAGCTGGGGCCTCACACACGCCTGCCTGCGCTCACCGCCCCGTCTTGGGGCTCAGGCCCTTCCCAGACCTCGGAGAACAGCTGTCCACATGATGCTGTTACACTCTCTGCTCACAGAGGGGGCCTGAGAGCCGGATTTGCAGAAACCTCTGCTTCTCAGCCAGCAAGGGACGCGCAGAAAGGCTGATCTCTGTTCTCTGAGAGTGGGCACTCCCATCCACCCGAATGGCCACCTTCCTCTTGTCCAGTCCCAGACTTCGGCTGCCAGAAGTCTGAACCAGGTGCTCCTAGGAGCTCTGAACAGCGTTTATTTCTTTGTCAAAAGAGACATGGTTGCACAATTGTGTGTAGCCCCAGGCACCTTCTTTGGGAACTTTAATCCCCACAGGCCAGGGCTGAGCACCAACTGGTGGTGGCTGGCGGTGGAGAAGGCGTCCCTCTGTGTCAGAAGCCTCCAGGCATGGCTGCTGGTTAGAGAGCGAAGAGGACAGTACGCTTCAAGCAAACCTTTGTGTCTGTCCATCTGAGACTGTCTCCCGCCTCGGCCTGTACGCACACAGACAGGAAGGGAACTGATTTTGCTTCTGAGAGTTTCCCTGGCGCAGGAGGAGGCTGAGCAGGGAGCCTACCGCAGTGAGAGGGGCTAGTTACGGAGAAAGTCCCTTGCAGACACCATGACCTCATTCTTGCCAGGAGCGGTGTAATTAGAGGTTGCAAGCAGTCCAGTTACAGTGGGGGCCCTATCAGGAGGAGCCGCGTGGCTGTCCCAGGCTCTCCTCTGCCTCCTGGCCCCTTTTAATTTGAGTCTGTGGGTACGGTCTGGCGGCACAGGATCTGGGACTTTCCTCTCATTTATATCCCACCTCCCTACATCCCCAGAGCAGGTAGGCCCACAGAAGGCTCTTTCTTGGCGAGGCTCTCCCCATCCATTCCAGTCTGTAAGTTCAAGGTGGCGGGTGGGCACAGCCACTGAGGTGAGCACAATTCATTTCACATGAGAAGGAAAGGCCGGGGTCACCCTGCTGCCCCCATCCCCCTCCCATTCCAGGTGGATGCTGTGCGTTTGAAACGTCATCCTTGTCGAAAAACCTTTGCGAGGGCCCCAAACAGGACCACGCTTTCTCAGCCTTCCATCCCACACATCCCAGCCCAGGCAAGAGCGTTACTGCAAAACTTGGCCAAGGAGCCTTCGGTGTGGGAGGTGAATTACACCGCGTGCCAGCCAAGAGCGGGGAGACCAAGCCCAGGATGGTCAGATGGAGCTGTTCAATCTCACAGGAGGCTGAGATCCTCCCCACCACCCCTCAGCCTCCAGCCCGTCTTCTGCCCCATCGTACACATAGAAACCAAAGGGTAGGCTGGGTCAGCTCTTCAGGAAGATTATTAGAGTTTTTTTTTTCCCCTTATTTTCTATTATCGCAAATGTAACAACAACGAGAACAGAGTGTTCTTTTGCAGGGCCAGGCGAATCCTCCCCCCGCAGGGACCAGGCAGGAGGCCCTGATCCTGCAGAGGCAGACACAGGTGCCCTCCCTGTCCCAACTCCCTCATCCCTGCTTCCCAGGGTGCTCCAGGGGCCGCCCGCAGCCAGGAAGCCCTCTCCAGGGGTCGGTTTGCTGAGGATGAGAGGTAGAAGAGTGAGTCTCAAGAGGAGGGGAAAAGGACTAGACAGGACTCCATCTAGAAGGAGGGCTTCCTAGGGGGCGCTAGTGGCAAAGAGCTCGCCTGCCAATGCAGGATGTAAGAAACGCGGGTTCAATCCCTGGGTTGGGAAGACCCCCTGGAGGAGGGCGTGGCGACTCACTCCAGTGTTGCTGCCTGGAGAATCCCATGGACAGAGGAGCCTGGCGGGCTGCAAAGAGTCGGACGCGACTGAGCAACTTAGAACACAGGCCATCTAGAAGGAAGAAGAAAGAGAGATCAGAAGAGTTAGGGTTGAAATGGCTTGTATTTAGTTTTGGCAGCACGTTGCGGCATGTGGGATCTTACTTCCCTAACCTGGGAGTGAACCCTCGCCCCCTGGGGCTGCAGTGCAGACTTTCAACCACTGGACCATTAGGGAAGTCCCTGAGGTGGTCCTTAAACTACAGGTTTCAGGGCAGAAATACTTCCCAGACCCATCCTTCCCTCTCCCCTTTCCCCCTTCCTCCCGACTCCTTCCCCCTTTCCCCTCCTCCACAGCGTCTCATTCCCTGCTGTTCTTGGGGTTGCCATGGGCACACCTGGGAAAGGTCCCCCAGAGCAGGGACCCTCAGCAGAGCCATCGCTGCTCTACCTGAAGGAAACTCAGACAACTAATTGCCTTGAAACGCGGCTCCTGGTAAATAATTAATGGCATTCTTTTTTTTTGTTTGTTCTCTTTTGAGGATGGAGAAAGGGATGGAGTCAAGTTGATCAAGAGGTTTATTAGTCTCCATCGGAAAAGAGGGATGCTCTGGGGTCCTGTCTCAGGCAGCTGGGGCTTCCCTGACCTAACGCCACAGGCTGCGGGCTGGGAAGTCCAAGATCAAGGGGCTGGTGTAGTCAGCTCTTGGGGAAGGCTCTCCCCCTGGCTTGTAGATCCCACTTTCTTGCTATGTCTTCATGTGAGAGAGAGAGGGGGAGGGGAGGAGGAGGCTGGAGGAAGGGAAAGAGCTCTGGGCTCTTTTCCTCTTTCTTTTAAAAAAGTATTTGTGAATTTATTTTTGGCTGTGTTGGGCCTTAGTTGAGTCCTGCCGGCTCAGTAGTTGCAGGGCACGGGCTTAGTTGCTCTGAGACACGTGGGATCCTGGTTCCCCAACCTGGGATCGAACCTGAATCCTCTGCACTGGAAGACAGATTCTTAACCGCTGGGCCCTCAGGGAAGTACCCCACTTCCTCTTTTTATAAGGACACCAATCCCACCTTTGGTGTCCCATCCATGTGTGCCCATCTAAACCCAATTATTCATGTCTCCAAGAGACCCCGTTTCCGAATATTGTCACGTGTGAAGGTTGAAAATTGGGGGAGAATAGTTTACTCTGCTGCAGCCCCCTAACCCAAGATCCACCCCATCCTCGATTACGTGCTGTAACTTACTGTCACTCCCTTAGGAGAAAGGGCCTAAGAAAACAGCACGTGTTCATGGCTGGGCTGGGGGCAGCCTGCTTCTCTGGCTTTCCTGTGCTAAGGCCAGAACCACCGTGGGTGTAGCTACCTGTCTCCCAAACCCGGGATCAGACTGGCTGCGAATATACCTGAATGGTCTGGGGTTTCGTCTTCCACGCCCTCCCAGAGGAGGGAAAGAGACGCAGAGAGATGGAGGAGGAGCCCACCAACACTGGTGAGGAACTGAAATGCACATGGCCTGCTGGTCCGGAGCCAGATGCAAGCCAGAGGGATGGAGGTTAACAGACCGCAGGAGACAGCATTTTTAAACAATAAAACTGCTAAATGTAGGCTAGGCTGGGGAAGGAAGTGAACGCATGAGGAAACACAGGCATCTGCTGTATCTAGGCCATTTCCAGTCACTCTGAGCCCCCAGCTCAGCGACGTGGGGAGGTGCAGTCGCGTCCGGTGGAGAAGCAGTGCTCGCGCTGGACAGGAGAGGGCGCTATAAACACATGCTGCTGGCAGGCCCAGGAAGGAGGAAGTGGGTTGGGGTCAAGTGTGCCCTTTGTGGTCGTTTCAGGAACAAAACCAGCATATACTTTACTCGAGAATGTCCTTAACGTGTCTACAATACAGTGTAGGGCACCACTGAGAAGCCCGCCTCTGGGTGGCCGGGACATTGATCTTTAAATTAGACAAGGATTTAGAATCGTTTAAGGCCATTCAAAATCACAGAGCAATGAACTCGAACTTGAGCAGGGTTTATTTCATCTGCTTAGTACGAGAGGAAGCTGTGACTCTGCCTTTCAGAACCATCAAAGGCGAGCTCTCCCCACTTAAAGGGCGAGTGCCTTTGATTGGGCACCGGCGGTGTCAGGAACACTCCCCTCTTGACTGTTTCGAAGCCACGCCACACACGGCACGGCTGCCTTAAGGCTGGGGCCCGCCCATCCCTGAGCCTGAAACACCCTTCCTCCAGATGTCCGCAGGGCTCATCCCTCCACATTCACTGTGTCTCTGTTTAAATGGTACCCAGCCAGTCAACCACTTTAAAAAAGGAATCCACTTGAAGGGTGATACTCAAAATCAGTCACTACTGGTAAGGGGGAAACATTCACCGGAAATCCCAAGGACAGAGAAGCCTGGAGGGCTACGGTCCCTGGGGTTGCAAAAGAGTCTAACATGGCTTAGCAAAACAATAACAAAGGCCATCTGACATACCTTAGATTTTAAATACTTGTTGGTATCCTTATTGCCCATCTTTCCCCAATGGAATATAAGCATCTTAAAGGCAGGGATTTTCACCAGTTTTGCTCTGTGTATGTCAAAGAACCACAGTCAGACTCAGCGATAATATATATTCAAGGAAGTCAAAACCACGGGAAAATGTATATGAAGTGTGAACAGCCTTTCAATTTCATTACTGTGTCTTTCCTTCCACTGACCTTGCAAATTGGGCTATTTACACCTCAAGTGTGTATTTTCCTGTATTTGTATTTACAGCAAACATTACTACTGTCTGAAAATTAACCCAATCTCCACCTAATGCCTGTAACTTACACAATCACACGTGGTGGTGGTGGTTTAGTAGCTAAGCCATTTCTGACTCTTTGTGACCCCATAGACTGTAGCCTGACAGGCTCCTCTGTTCCTGGGGTTTTCTAGGCAAGAATACAGGAGTGGGTTGCTATTCCCTTCTCCAAGGGATCTTCCCTACCTAGGGATGGAACCCGGGTCTCCTGCATTGCAGGCGGATTCTTTACTGACAACCACCAGGAAAGCCCATACAACTAAGTTGATTCATTTAATTTCTAAGAAATAAGGTTTTACAGAACTAGTTATGTTGAAAAGCTGCGTGGATTTTAGGCATGAGATTGCTTCTCATTGCTATGCAATCCATAATGAAAATCATTCCACAGATTGCTTAGAGCTTTGGAACAATCCTGCAGTTACTTCCTCAGGTAATAGAACTAGACTTTGCTCCAGGGCAGGCTGGTAAACTACAGCCTTCAGGCCAGATCCCACCTGCCAGCAATTTTTGTAAATAAAGTTTTATTGGTGCAATCAAATCCATTCACTTCCCTCCTGTCTGTGGTTCCTTGCAGTTACTATTTAACAGCAGAGATGAGTAGCTGGGACAGAGACCTTATGGCTCGGAAATTTTAATATTAGTTGCGCGCACGCATGCTCAGTAGCTCAGGCATGTCCAGCTCTCTGCGACCTCAAGGACTGTAGCCTGCCAGGCTCCTCTGTCCATGGGATTCTTCAGGCAAGAATACTGGAGTGGGTTGCCATGTCCTCCTCCAGGGGATCTTCCCAGCTCGGGGATTGAACCCGTGTTGCCTGCATTGCAGGCTGAGTGTTTACCACTGTGCCACCTGGGAAGCTGCTATATTCACTAACTGGCCCTTTCCAGAAAAAAGGTGCCATCGCTCACTCGAAAAGAAAATGACCTGTCATTCCATACGTGTCCTAGACTTGGGGGTTTTGAGAGTGTCCGTCTCTGCTCTCCCCATCTCTGGCAGGCCTGGCTTTCAGCCTGCCTCCCTGACCTTGTCTGAAGCTATCTGAGGGCAGCAGTCTAGGGATGTAGTACGCTGCTAGTCTCCCTACACCTGTCTTCTGTCTGGCTGAAAATGGCACCTGGCAGGAACTGATACAGTATAGAGAGTGGGCCAGACAACAGTATCACTCATTGTTAGTGAAATGCAAAGCAAAGCTCCAGCGAGGGGTTGCCTCAGCCTGATCAGAATGACCGTCATCCAAAAAAGTCTATAAATAACATTAACAAATGCTGGAGAGTGTGTGGAGGAAAAGGAACCTTCCTATGCTGTTGATGGGAATGTAAATTGATACAGCGATACAGCCCCCATAGAAAACAGTATGCTGCTGCTGCTGCTAAGTCGCTTCAGTCATGTCCAACTCTGTGCGACCCCATAGACGGCAGCCCGCCAGGCTCCCTCGTCCCTGGGATTCTCCAGGCAAGAATACTGGAGTGGGTCGCCATTTTCTTCTCCAATGCATGAAAGTGAAAAGTGAATGTGAAATCGCTCAGTCGTGTCCGACTCTTCACGACCCCATGGACCTTCAGCCCACCAGGCTCCTGCGTCCATGGGATTTTCCAGGCAGGAGTACTGGAGTGGGGTGCCATTGCCTTCTCCGAGAAAACAGTATGGATGTTCCTTAAAAACTAACAGTTCCTATATGATTTCCTGCAGTCCCACTCCTGGGCATGTATCTGGAGAAAACTCTAATTCGAAAAGATACATGCACCCCCCAGTATTCATTGCAGCCCTGTTTACCTTTGCCAAGACATGGAAGCAACCCCAGCGTCCATCGCCAGAGGAGTGGAGAGCCCTCCTGGGTTCAAGTTTCTGCCGCCCCCTCTCCTTGCCTCTCTCAATGACACAACCTACTCCCTCATTCCTAAACGCCTGCCCCCCCCCCCTTTTTCACTCTCTCTCATTCAGTTCTTGACTTCCTCCAGGTAAATTCAGGAAATGAGATCAGCAAGACTTCCCTGGTCATCCAGTGGTTAGGAATCCACCTGCCAGTGCAGGGGACCTGGGTTCAATCCCTGGTCCAGGAAGATCCTCCATGCCAAGGAGGAACTAAGCCCGTGCACCACGACACAGCTACTGAACCTGAGCTCAAGAGCTTGTGCTCTGAAACCAGAGAAGCCACCGCAATGAGAAGCCCTTCCACCCCAGTGAGGAACAGTGCCAGCTCATCGCGACTGGAGAAAGCTGACGCACAGACAACAAAAATTAATAATTCTTTTAAAAAGAAAATCAGATCAGTATATCTGAACTTCTTTCACTGCCTTGCTTTTACTCAGATTCAGGCTGCCATTTTGCCAGTAGAGTCACGGAAAGATGAAATGAGAAACAGCGCTGAGAAACCACATTCATAGGCTCTTGTTGAGCAAGTCATGCTTTTGATCTGAGTAGCCTCTTGGAATGATAGTTGGGCTGGGTGTATTAAGATGCAAGTTCAGAATAACCTTCCCTTAGAACGTCGTCTGTATCGAAGCCCCTGCATTTCTGATGTAACACATGATACTAGCTTCATGCTCCTAGCTTTGCAGACAACCTGTTGGTTGTCTCTGCAGAGCATTTCTGTGGTCTTCATTCTGAAATTTCTCCAGCATGTCCTGTTTCACTCTGGATTGTCTTGTTTCATTCATCCTGTTTTGTGAGCCCTTTCCTTTGAAGACCTTCCTTCAGCTCAAGGACGTTTCCTTCCGTTAGGTTTTTGATAATGTCCTCTATTCCATGTGGTTCTCTGTTCCCCCATCCTAAGACTCTTAGTAGCTGGATATTGTACACAGAGGCCAAGGGTCTTCCCTGATGGCTCAGTGGTAAAGAATCAGCCTGCAAAGCAGGAGATGAGGGCTTGATTGCTCCAGGGAAGGATTCTCTGGAGGAGGAAATGGCAACCCACTGCAGTATTCTTGCCTGGGAAATCCCATGGACAGCGGGGCCTGGTCAGCTGTAGTCCATAAGGGTTGCGAAGAGTGAGACACACCTGGGTGCGCGTGTGCGCGCGTGTGCGCGCGCACACACACACACACACACACACGGCAAAGACAAGCAGCAAGGCACCACCTGGATGTGTGGATTCTCAGGCCTTGCCCCGGACGTACTAAATCAGAATTTGTATTTTTGGAAGATCCTTAGGTGACGTGTGTGTATCACATTTTGAGACGTGCTGTTTTAATTCACTCTCAGTTCATGTTTGATGGGAACAATGGAGGCTGCGTACCCGAAGGGCATCACTCGCCAGCACCTCTCTCCCAGGCCCCATGCTCTCATCTTTCCAGGCTTAGAAAGCAGGCGTCCCTCTTCCCTGCGGTCAGACACTTCCTAGCTCCCAAGGGAGCCTCCTCCTTTATGCGCTTGGCCCTCTCTGATATGCTCGTGGTTTTTTCCTTTCTTTTCTTTTCTTGGAGTCTTTTCGTAACATCTTTAAATAGAAGCAGGTATTCCCAAAGTGAAAAAGCTTCTCTTGACCCTTCTGCCTCCTCCAGTTACCATCCCATTTCTCAACTGCCTTTTCCTGCCACATTTCCTGAATTCACGCCAAGCAAGTTCTGCTGTGTCTTTCTACATCTCCCTTCCTTAACCCCTTGAAATCTGGCTGTCGACTCACTGCGTTTAAAAACTTTTCTGAAGGGTCTTCTCGGCCGTGGCTGGTGGCTGTGGCCTTTCTGGGTCGTGCCTTTCTGTTGACTTTTGTGACACCTTGGGGTGGGGGAGGAGGAGGAGGCAGAGAAGTGGGGGTCTGGGCATACGATCCGTACCTCTTTCATCACCCCTCTGAGCAAACTCCTCGGCGCAGACAGAGATCCTTAAAGCTGAACTCCTCACCTCTTCTCCTGCCCACACTCACCACCGTCCACCCAACGTCTTCAACTCAGTGAGTTGACCTCAGGGTCAGAGTTGGGCACCTCCCCATCTCATCCTCACTCTCCATCCATCACCGAGTCTGTGCGTCCACCTCCCAGGTCGCCGACGTCCGCACTGGACTGTGTCCCCCTCCGCCGCCCTGGTCCAGCCTCCACCAGGTCCCGCCTCGGCCTCTACTGTGGCCTCCATTTCTCCAGCCCCCAACTCTGTTCCAGCACAGGGCGGCCACGATGTTTTCTTAGAAGTAAATTGCATGATGTGATTCTCCTGCTTACAAACTCTTCAAAGATTTGGTATCATTCAGAAATGATTATTCAGTTTTTAGATACGACATTGCAGTTTGGTTCTCTTTCCCAAAAGAAAGTCCTCCTCTTTTAGAGGTGTGTTCTGTGACATTTCTAAGTGACGTGATGTGATATGCTGGATTCTCTCCAAAATGCTGCCCCATGGATCAGGGAAGTGAGACTGGCTGTGTTGAAGCCGGGTGCCCAGGGTTTCCTTGAGATATTTTACTTTGTGTGTGTTTGAACATTTTTACAATGAAGTTATAAAAACAAATTGCAAGGCTATTTTGTTACTCATAAGGC
>SJYA01002470.1:19155-92203 GCA_006410615.1 Neotragus moschatus | reverse complement strand
CCCTCCCTCCTCCCCTCCTTCCACCCCTCCCCCTCCCTACAGGTGTACTGGATCTGCCTCTCAGGAGCGGCTCTTGGGTGAACCTCAACTGAGACCAGTGATGGCAAGTGTCAGCATCCGTGGCCTCACGGTTTTTCTTTTCTGTTTTTAAAGTAGGCCGATGAGTGCCAAGGGCCAGGGGAGGGGCCTTACTGCTGCTGCTAAGTCACTTCAGTCGTGTCTACTCTGTGCGACCCCGTCGACGGCTGCCCACCAGGCTCCTCTGTCCATGGGATTTTCCAGGCAAGAACACTGGAGTGGGGCGCCACTGCCTTCTCCAAGGGGAGGGACCTTAGTGTCTGTCTGTTTATTTTCGCTGGCAGGCTCTTCGTCTCTGTGCGGGCTTTCCTCCACTTCTGACGATCGGGTCCACCCTGTATGTGCAGCGTGCGGGCTTTAACTGCGGCAGCTTCTCCTGCTGCGGAGCGCAGGGCTCCAGACAGGCTCAATGTGGCGGCGACGGGCTTAGCTGTCCTGAGGCTTGTGGGATCTTCCCAACCCAGGGATGGAAGCTGCTTCTCCCTCACTGGCAGGCAGATTCTTTACCACTGAGCCGTCAGGGAAGCCCTACGGGTTGTTTTTAGGACAGTTCAAAGAGGCACCAAGAGTCTGTGGCTGTTCTGGGGCCTCAGAAGAGAGGAGAGACGCCCTGGGGCTGGGGTGAGCACACTGTAAGCAGGATTCCCTCAGTGAATGGGTCTGCTCCGGCCCAGCTGCCATGTGATTGAAACCCAGCACAGGCTCATAAAGGCAGCCCTTTATACAGTGTGAGTCCACCATGCAGGAAAGAGTTCCTCCCTCTTCTCCGTCTCCCACGAAAGCACAATCAGGCCTCCCTGTTGAGACTCCAAGCCATGTAGACCTCTGTTGTCTGAGTCAGACGTGTGGGCTGGATTTAACTGGCTCATTCTGACGTGGTGTGACGTTGCATTGGGCTTCCCAGGTGGCACTAGGGGCACAGAACTGGCCTGCCAGAGCTGGAGACAGGAGGGACGTGGGTTCGATCCCTGGGTGGGGAGGATTCCCTGGAGGAGGGCAACCCACTCCAGGATTCTTGCCTGGAGAATCCCATGGACAGAGGAGTCCATGGGGTCACAAAGAGTTAGACAGGATGGAAGTGACTTAGCACGCATAACATGGTATTAAGAGAAAGTGATGGGTTTCCTATTAGCCAGATGGAAAGGGGTCCTTCTTTGGCTGCTGCCTTTAGTGAAGTGGGACTTCTGACGTCTAGAACCCCATGAAAGAAAGTGAACGTGTTAGTCACTCGGTCATGCCTGACTCTTGGCGACCTCATGGACTGTAGCCCACCAGGCCCCTCTGTCAATGGGATTTTTCTAGGCAAGGATGCTGGAGTGGTTTGCTGTTTCCTTCTCCAGGGGATCTTCCTGACTCAGGGACTGAACCCTGGTCTCCTGCACTACAGACAGATTCTTTACTGACTGAGCTACCAGGAAGCCCCCAGCACCCCGTAGCCTCATAATTAGCTGATGGGGTTGCGTCCCGGGTAATGTTGACAGTGACCACAGTGTGATTCCAGAATCAATCTTTTTATTTTACAAATAGGAGAACTCAGCCTCGGTGACCCTCTCCTACACCCCCAAGGCCCACCCTGTTCTCATCTTCTCTTATGAATGAGTTTTGCAAGCATTTATAATTTACTTCCATCCTCATAGCCCGTCTCCACATCCTTTATGGAGTTTATTAGGGATGGCCAATGTCGACTTTCAAAAAGTACTCACAGCCTAGAAGTTGAGGGTTATGTTTTATTTGATGCAAATTTTTAGGACTTCAAGCCAGGAAGACCGCATCTCAAGTGACCCTGAGCGAACTGTTCGGAGGAGGCGGTGGTGAAGGGAGGAGTCGGGTTATACAGAGGTTTGCAACAAGGGGCAGGGAGTCGGAACATCAGAAGATTATTGTTAATTAAGGGAGACCAGATATCTCAAGGAATTCAGTGCTTTTCTATGGGAAAACGCGAGTCTGGGCTCACTGAAGTCACTCCTTTCACATGCATCTCAGCTCTCTGGGGTCAGCATCCTGAGGTTTGATTTTTCCCATCCTTAGTTCCTTGCTCACCGGTGGGGATGGCAGCGGCTTGGTGGCTGCCGGGAAGCAGGCATTGCTCCTCCTGGGCTCAGAAATTCACCTGTGGAGGGCTGGAATCCCTGAGGGCTGTGACATGCTTGTTTGCTGAGGCAGCAGGAAATACTCTGCCTCAAGCCAGCATGGAGGGCCACCCCATCCCAGACCAAGTGACAGGACCCCCGTGATCCAAAAGAGGGCTGACAATATTGCAAACCCATCTGAGACTCACGTGCAGCTGGTTGAAAGGTCACATAAGAAACCGTTTAGAATCCGCTTTTGATCCCTTGGGCATCCGGCCTCGAAAGGCACGGAGGGGAGCCTGGTTCTCGTTTGAGCAGATGGGCCTTGGCAAATATACTTCCTTAGATTCCCCTCTAAACACACAACATCCTGTCTTGGGTGGGTGGCTGTGACACAAGGGACCGAACAGACCTCCAAGAACACCTGTCAGAAGAGCAGCAACCTCTGTGTGCAGAGCCAAGAAAGCACTGGCGTGGCCGCCTCTTTGTCTAAGGGGAGCAGTTCCTTTAAGGAGGGGGCCGCCTGTAAGAGTCCCTGAGAGGGAAGCCCCGCCCCCTCTCAGGCTCCCTGGGGACCTGCCTTAGGGGCGGTGGGCTGAGGTCTGGAGGAACCAAGAGGAGACAGGGATGGGCAGGATGTCAAGGCCCAGTAAGTGTCGCTGCCATGCTTGGCGATGGGCTCAGGGAGGAAATTTCTCCAAGGCCTGACGCTGATCTGAGAAAGTGTCTTGCCTAACACAGTGGTCTCTTGGTCCCTGACTTGTCTGGTTTTCTTCCCCTGGAGAGGCAGCCGACCT
Source organism: Neotragus moschatus (assembly GCA_006410615.1). NCBI lineage: Eukaryota > Metazoa > Chordata > Mammalia > Artiodactyla > Bovidae > Neotragus > Neotragus moschatus. Next base: position 89,259 of record SJYA01002470.1, on the reverse strand, counting down.
TGCGGTCTGCTTGCAATAAGACTTTACTGCGGTTGGAGACAGAACAGGGGAGGAAGGCCTGCCTCTAGGCCTTTCAGAGCATCTCCAGTATCGTTCAGCGTCTCTACAGAAAGAGCCCCTGAGACCCCTGACAGTCTCTGAGACAGGAGTGGCTGAGAGCAGACGGGATGTCGCCACTCCATCTCCGAGCCCCGAGTGGGTGTAGCGTGTGGNGAACAGGGGAGGAAGGCCTGCCTCTAGGCCTTTCAGAGCATCTCCAGTATCGTTCAGCGTCTCTACAGAAAGAGCCCCTGAGACCCCTGACAGTCTCTGAGACAGGAGTGGCTGAGAGCAGACGGGATGTCGCCACTCCATCTCCGAGCCCCGAGTGGGTGTAGCGTGTGGTATTCCGACCTTCGCCTGGGATGTAACCTCAGAATTCTTCACACTACGACCCGGGCCGGGACTGACACTGAGGCCCAGAGCTGGCGCTGAAGGGGACACCCATTTTCCGTGTCCGCTTAAAACTCATTCAGCAGAATAAACGGTGCAGCCATAAAGAAACAAAAATAAATCAATAAATCCTTAAAAAAAAAAAAAACCCATTCACTACTCAGGTGAGCTTATGACAGGTATGCAGATACTTTGATAAGAAATGCTTAATGATCATAAAAACAGAATCTATCGCTCACCTTGCTTAAGAGGTAAAGGTTTGTACCACACCCTGAGGCTTCAGATCAGAGCATCACGCGATCCACCTCAAATCTGACGCGAGGGCTGTTCTTACTCTTTTATTTTTGGCTCCGCTGGGTCTTGTGGCTGCACACGGGCCTTCGCTAGTTGTGGCGGGCAGGGGGCTACCCTNAGGTATGCAGATACTTTGATAAGAAATGCTTAATGATCATAAAAACAGAATCTATCGCTCACCTTGCTTAAAAGGTAAAGGTTTGTACCACACCCTGAGGCTTCAGATCAGAGCATCACGCAATCCACCTCAAATCTGACGCGAGGGCTGTTCTTACTCTTTTATTTTTGGCTCCACTGGGTCTTGTGGCCGCACGCGGGCCTTCGCTAGTTGTGGCGGGCAGGGGGCTACCCCTCTTTGCGGTGAGCGGCTTCTGACTGCGGTGGTTTCTCTTCCTGTGGACCCTAGGCTCTAGGGCATGGACTTCAGTAGCATGTGGGACGTGGGCTTAGTTGCCCTGCAGCTTGGCACATGGAATCTTCCCAGACAAGAGATTGAACCTGTGTTCCCTGCACAGGCAGGCGGATTCTTAAACCACTGGGCCAGCAGGGACGTCCCCATCCTTGTGTGAGTTGGGAGGGTCTAGAAGCCAATTTTGCCAGCCCCTCTCCAGGGGGTCCTGGGCTCCCCATCCAGTTTATAAGTTCTGGAAAGAGAGCGAAGCAGATAAGACCCATGTCTTGGTTCTCAGTAGCATCTCTCCAACCTGCTCCTCCTACTTCTATTTCTGTCCTGAGCTCTACTTTGGAGGGTGACCCTGTAAGTTGTCATCTGAACTGGGAGTGAAAGTGAAGTCACTTAGTCATGTCTGACTCTTTGTGACTGCATGGACTGTAGCCCACCAGGCTCCTCCATCCATGGGATTTTCCAGGCAAGAATAATGAAGTGGGTTGCCGTTTCCTTCCCCAGGGGATCTTCCAGACCTAGGGAATGAACTCAGGTCTCCCGTATTGCAGGCAGACTTTTTATCATCTGAGCCACCAGGGAATCCAAACTGGGAGGGACCACTATTAATAATTACACCAGAACCACACACCAAGACACACAGTCCTCAATGAATGAAAGATATAAAGGCAAGGTGTCCCAAGCAAACAAGGAAGGCCATGCCCTTAGGCCCTATGCTATTGTATGGAAATGCATATCTGTGTGTGTGTGTGTGTGTGTGTGTGTGTGATGCGTGGACGTGCTTGAGTGCTCAGTCCTGTCCGACTCTTTGCAGCCTACCAGGTTCCTCTGTCCCTGGAATTTTCCAGAAGTGGGTTGCCATTCCCTCCTCCAGATAGATGCGTGTGCCCCGGGGCAATAAGAGAAAGCCCAGCCTCCCCCAGCTGCCCTGTGTCCCTCTGGCTCCTGTTGCCAACTCTCAGGTGTGAGAAGTACAGATGGATCGAGACCCTTGCTGAACTGACAAGGCTCCCGGAGGCTGGAGCAATTAGTTGAGCCTTGCCCGGCTCTGAGCACAACCTCGGGCCTCTGTAAGGGCCTTTCAATTGCCATTTGAGTGAGTGGCTCTATTTCTTCTCTCCAAGTCAAGATTCTGCTCAGCACTAGGAGAGGAGGGCTGGCAAGTTGCTAATGCTGGTCCATTCAGCCAAAGTCCCCGATTCTGAGCCGTCCCCAGGGACGCTCCTGCCCAGTGGCTTCTCCCAGGATATGACTACTTTCAGATCTTCCGCGCTGATGAAATTCAAACAGCTGCAAATGGAAGGGACTCTGGAGAGCTTTGAGCTCAGCTGAAGTTCCTAGGGGAGAAGGCTTCCTGGGAGGAGAAGTAGAAGGGCAGTTCTCTGGTCTGCTCCAGCTCTGGTCCTGGAAAATGTCACCACGGATAGAAGAGACCCAGATGCTGCGGCTGCTGGCAGGGGGCGCCCAGGACAGAGGGCCGGGCTTCACCAGCAACGGCTGAGATTAAAGCCGTGTTGAAAAGCCAAGACTCTCAGAACCAAGTGAGTGTAGCCCATGGAATCTGGGGGCCACTGCGTGGAAACTGATCACTGGAAAGCCCTCGGGGGGCGGGGCTCAGGCACTGGGGGGGGGTCAGGCTGCCCCCAAGCAGCCCCCGGAGAAGCCCCCAGTAACTCAGTGCCCTTAAAGCTGCCTCTCGACTGAGACGCTGAGTGCTGATTCTGCAATGGATCCGTGTGCAGCCGGCATCCAACCCAGAATACCTGTGCACCCAGTCTGCCCTGACCCGTGCTGGGCAGCGGCCGTGCTGTTCTGCCCAGACGGCCAATAATCTGGAACGCGTCAGGATTCCTCAACAGATTTTCCCTTCCAAACCCGCCTGGCTTCACAGACATGTGCACTCAGATGGGAGGCAGGTGAAATGGAGGTCCTGCCCGGTGACAACCATGAAGAAAGCGATGCCTGATAACCGTACAAATTACAGCCCTCGTCTTCCTCCTGCCCATGGAGGAGGCCCAACGCTGCCTTCCTTCCCCTTGGTCTGTCTTGCAGTCACTCCTACCGAGCAGCTGCTACTATGGCCCCGTTCTATAGATGCGAACGCTGAGGACAGAGAGGTTAATTCATAAGGTCCTCAGCAGGTAAGTAACACATGAGGATTGAAGGCTACTGTCTGCCTTTGGGGCTCCCTGGACCTGTTACCCTCGGGCAGAGACAAACTTCCAGATGAGTGGGTTTTCAGCACTGAAGAAGCTAAGAAAGCTGCTGCGGGGGTGGACCTCCTTACCCGGGGCTGTTCTTCATTTTCCAGGTTGAGAGGAGGCAGGGTGGGCCTTGGGGCACACGGCAGCCTGGCAGGTCTTTGTCTTTCTGACCGCGTGGGCACAGAACACAGCAGGCTCCTGACTCCCAGCCCGAGGGTTTTTGGTAGCCGTCCAGTCGCTGGATCAGTATAGCAGCTCTGCCTTCATTAAGGTCCCAGCAAGAGGAAAGAACTAACCTGCCTGGTGCCCGGGGCCCCTGGGGTTCCCACTCTCTGACCGGACGCCGAGAGCCAGGGCATTGGGCACAAGGGAGCTGCCCAGGTGGGCGGCATGCATCTGAGCAGAGGGCAGGCGTCATGCTTTTTCTCTGCAGAGAAGTGCAAAATCAGCTTTCTGGTGGCGAGTGGCTGAACCTGGCTAGGGCAAGTGAACAGCAGGAGGGCAGCGGGCAGCTCCCGGGGCCGCACGTTCTCAGTGCCCGCTGAACTACGGCAAACTCTGCCGGCTCAGGCCTCCCTCCAGGGAGCCCGGGTCAGCAGATGAGGGTGGGCGGCTGGGCATGGGGCTGGGAGCGTGAGCTGGCAGAAGAGCAGGGAGAGGAGAAAGAGGTTCTATCAGACAACCTGATCAGACGTGACAGGAAACCCTCCTAGTAACGGCTGGTTGTTCTGCGCTGCTCGGTCGTGTCCGACTCTTTGCAACTCCATGAACTGTGGCCCACCGGGCTCCTCTGTCCATGGAGTTTCGCAGGCAAGAATACTGGAGTGGGGAGCCATCTCCTACACAGGGCTCGAACCCCTGGCTCCTGCATCTCCTGCACTGGTAGGCAGGTTCTTTGCCGCTGCGCTGCCTGGGACTTGTTCAGTTGCTATGTCATGTCCAGCTCTTTGCGACCCCATGAACTGCAGCACACCAGCCCTCCCTGTCCTTCACTGTCTCCCAGAGTTTGCTCAGGCTCACGTCCATTGAGTCAGTGATACCACCCAGCTATCTCATCCTCTGCCACCATCTTCCCCTCCTGCCCTCAATCTTTCCCAGCATCAGGCTCTTTTCCAGTGAGTCAGCTCTTCACATCAGGTGGCCAAAGGATTGGAGCTTCAGCTTCAGCATCAGTCCTTCCAATGAATATTCAGGGTTGGTTTCCTTTAGGATGGACTGTTTGGAGTCTCCTTGCAGTCCAAGGGACTCTCAAGAGTCTCCTCCAGCACGACAATTCAAAGTCATCCATTCTTTGCACTCAGCCTTTTTTAATGATCCAACCTTCTTTATGGTCCAACTTTATGGTCCAACCTGGGACTTAAGAGAAACCAAAAGAGAGGGAATGGGAGGTCTCGTCCTGATTCCTGTCACTGAAATATCCAGGCCTGAACCTAGATGCTGTCACCAGGATGATGTCATGCTGGTGTGTCCCTGTTTCTTAGCTCTGTTTCTTTCTGTGTTGGCTCAGGGAATTGAGGCAAGATGGTGCCTCCCAGCTCCCCACCTTGGGAAAAAAGAGTTTTTTCTCCTCCACCAAGAAAAGACAAGTTCCGAGCCTGATTGTCTTTGGCCTGAATTGAGTCACATGGAGACTCAAGAAGAAAGCCTGTGTCTACTGAGTGCGACTTCCTGAAGCTGGAGGTGGGATCAGTCCTGCGTGAGACGGGACGGGGGAAGGGTGATGGTGCCCAAGACCCGAGGTTGGGAGTGGGTGGCCCAAGGAGCCATCCCTGCCTGTCCCCTGGGACCAGGTTAACCCGCATGGGAGAGAGCGGGCGGTTCTTGGATGGAGGTGTGTCTGCACACCTGTGCCCCCGGGGCCGAGGGAGGGAGGGGAATACATAGGTGTGGACAGCCAGACGCTGGAGGAATTGTTCAGAGAGAGCACAGCGGTGCCGCCTCAGGAGGGCATCCTATGGGAGGCAGTGGGTGTGGGGGGACGGGGTCCCCTTGTTCCCTGGGAACATCTAACCTGCAGAGCCTAACAAGGCCTGCCCAGCAGTACCGGGATTTCCCTAGTGCTCCGACACCACAAGGCTTTCCATGTCTCGTGTCCTTGGATCTTCCCCATCTTCCTGGGCAGCAGGTCAGGCTGTTACCCTGAGGATCTCCTTTCAACAGGTGAGACACCACAGAGCAGGCACACTGGCCTCCTCTGGGGCCAAGCTGCGTGGGATGGAAGCTGGGCTCTGCTGTGGCACTTCAGGCCAGACGCTCAGCCTCTCTGTGCCTTGGCTTCTGTGCTTGTAAGAGGAGCTGACGGCAGCGCCCAAAGCACAGGGTGCGGCGAGGCTGAGACATGTTGGTGACATGAGGTCGCCACTTGGCGCGCTGCAGGGAGATCTGGGGCGGCCTCTGGGACCGTAGGATTCGATGCAGCAGCTGGGCCAGTGGCTTCCAGAGCCCATGGCCATGTGCTGGGAACCTGTGGATAAACCTTTCCATGGAAGTCTCTAGCGCTCTCCTGTGAATGCTTCTTCTCACAGCCAGGACTGCAAGCAAGACAGAGACCCCGCGGGACCACCTGGCTGACGCTGAGCTGGTGAGGCCGCCCAGCGCTCTTATTAAACAGACCAGCTGGTGCTGCCAATCTGAGCCGAGCCAGGGAACGCATGACCTGGAGGTCTTTCTCCAGCTGTTTCTGCCTGGGTTAAGGCCTCCAGGGATGGAGTGCTGAGGGTTTGGGCTTCTCTTCTCTGAAAGGGAGACCTGGGGAAAGGCAGAAGGAAGTGGTTGTTTGCCTGCCGTAAAGGAGGAGACTTTCGAGCTTGGCTATCCAAGGTGGGAAACCTTGTTAGGAACACTGACCCCCAGGCCTGCCCCAGACTATGCATCGGAATCTGCCTTAACGGGTCGTTTCCACATTCAAGTTTGAGAAGCTGCTTTGGTCTGGTCGGGGAGGTTCCGGTTTCCTCTGGCTGTGCAGAGTTTCTATGGAGGTTTCAGAAGTCAAGAGAGACAGAATCTCAGTTGCAAGTCAGATGCCTAAGCTCTAGCCCCCACCTTTGAGGGCTGCGTTGTCCCGTGCAGGCAGCAGCCACTAGCTGCCCAGGGCTATTAACAGTAAAGCTAAAGCCCGGACTTCCCTGGTGGTCCAGAGATTAAGAATCTGCCTGCCAGTGCAGGGGATGCGGGTTCCTGGTCTGGGAAGATCCCACACGCTGCAGAGCAGCTAAGCCCGTGAGCCACAGCTACTGAAGCCTGGGCGCCTAGAAGCTCCGCTGCACAACAAGAGAAGCCCTCACAATGAGAAGCGTGCACACATGCCAACCGCAGAGTGGCCCCTGCTCGCCACAACTAGAGAAAGACCATGCCCAGCGGTGAGGCCCAGGGCAACCAAAAAAATACAGAAAGAAAAGAAATTTCAAAGTTGAATACAAACCAGGTGGTGAAGGACAGGGAAGCCTGGCATGCTGCTTTCCACGGGGTTGCAAAGAGCTAGACATGACTGAGCGACTGAACAGCAACAATACCAACCAGTGGAAACAAAACGCAGTGACTCGGTGGCGAGAGGCACGTCTCGGTGGTCAGCAGCCGCGGGCGGCCAGTGGCGACTGCAGAGTGAACGGTTCCAGCATCGCGGAACACTCTACGGGCAGCGTGGGCACAGCAGTCATTGGGTGGCCACAGGGGATGGGTGCCCCACCCAGCTCGGCTCTCACGGAATGGCAGCTTCCCTCTCTGGGTGGCGGGGAGGGTGGCGTGTATGACCAAAGTGCAAGTGACAGGTGTGTGGGAACTCGGGGCGGGGAGGGGGTGGTGAGAGCATGGGGGAGGGACGCAGAGGCCTCAGAAAGCAGCTGCAGAAAAACACCTGGTGCAAAGTCAAAGCTGGAGTTAGTTATGGTGAGAAACACAGGGGGCATTAGAAATCACTTAGCTCAAACCTCACCCCACACCAAGCTTCCCCACCCTGTCTACTAGAGTAAGACCTGGAAGCCGGATTGAGGAACAGCAGCCAGACCTACAGTTGGGTTTTGGACCCCAAGCCCAGTGATCTATTTGTTTGTAAGTGAGACAGTCAGACAGTGTGATGGAGTAGCCAGTGGGGGCTTTGCCAGGAGGAGGGCACTTGTGGGGCTGGGGGCTGGGCGGCCTTTCAAGACGCCTCTTCTCGCATCTGCTGATTCCTGCTGACAGCCACAGAGTGAGCTTGGAGGTGGCTCCGGCTCCAGCCGAGACCCCAGCCCTGGCTGCCACTTGGAACACAGCCTTGTGAGACCCAGAGACAGAGGATCCAGTTAAGTCACACCCTGATCCAGAGAAATGTGTTGGTTTAAACATTAAGTTCGGGGGCATTTGTAAAATGCATCCATAGACAATGAATGTGTCCATCTTTATGGTCCATGAAGACTCAAGCACCGCAGTTGAAGCCTTCTCCAGCTGTGATGTTGGAGAATACTCATGAGATTCCCTTGGACTGAAAGGAGATCAAACCAGTCAATCCTGAAGGAAATCAGTCCTGAATATTCATTGGAAAGACTGATGCTGAAGCTGAAACTCCAATGCTTTGGCCACCTGATGCAAAGAGCTGACTCATTGGAAAAGACTCTGATTCTAGGAAAGATTGAGGGCAGGGGGAAAAGGGGATGACAGAGGATGAGAAGGTTGGATGGCATCACTGACTCAGTGGGTATGAATTTAAGCAAATTCTACGAGAGGACAGGGAAGCCTGGCATGCTGCAGTCCATGGGGTTGCAAAGAGTCAGACATGACTTAGCAACTGAACAATATGTCCACAGGGGAAAAAGATTAATGAAGGAAGGCAAATTGGTCCTGGCAATCAAGCGGTGCAGTGAGTAGGTTGTGGAGTTGCAGGAAGTGGAGAGAATGGAGGGGGACCTTGGGTGAATGACTGGATTCCACCAGGCACCCTCTCACGTGGGCCCCTAGGAACGGCCCTGAGGGCAGCCTCTGGGGATTTGTGGGTCCTTGGGTTGAGGGTGGCTCTCCTAAATCTCTGCTCCTGGGGCCAGCTGGCTCTCACTCCACATTCTGTCCACACAGCTATAAATATTAAAAGGCACCAGAGGAGAGATTGGGAAATCAGGCTGTGGGCAAGATACTGCTCTGAGTGGGGAGAGAAAACGAGAATGAAATTTCTTTCCGTCTCTGCTCCGGTATGGTTACTGCAAAAGGTGCTGCAGTGATAAGGAGTGGGACGCTCGTGCCCTGCAGGCTCTGGGCAGAGGTGGTTCTGTGTGGGTCACCTGGAGAGGCTGGGGATGGGAACCACCTGGCCCTGGGTGCCAGCCTTCTTCATGAGGCTCCTGAGGATCGGAGCCCCTCCCCAGAGCATCCCGGATCCCTGCTACTGAGCAGAACTCTGAACCAGCCCTGATGGTCCACACCGGGGCAGAAATCAAAGATTTGTTCTTTTTGCTTAGTCACTAAGTCATGTTTGACATTTTGCGACCCCATCGGCTGTAGCCCACCAGGCTCCTCTGTCCATGGGATTCTCCAGGCAAGAATACTGGAGTGGATTGCCATTCCCTCCTCCAGGGGATCTTCCAGCCTAGTGATTGAACCAACGTCTCCTACACTGGCAGGCAGATTCTTTATTGCTGAGCCACCAGGGAAGCCCAAAAATCAAAGATAAGGTAAAACAAAATAAAATAAAAGCAAACAAAGTGCCCCACAGGTGTGGGTAGCGCTTGGGGCGCCCTCTATGACAGTCTCCTGGCTCATGTGGGCACTGCTAGCCTTTCTCTGCATCCACGTTTCCCCCAGGATCTTCTTTCCATCCACCCCCTTCTTCTGCATTCCTGCTGCCAGCACCCCGTTTGGATAGAGTGCGTCACCTCCCCATCCAGTGATCTCAGTGGATTTATGATGGCTCTTCCTCCCTAGATCACTTCCTGGTTAAAAATCTTCCATTTGTGCAAAAGCACCAGTAGGAACCCCAAATCTAAGAGTGTTAGCCAGACTCCAGGCCCTTGAGTAGCCCTTTCAATCACAGCCCTTGAGGTCCACATCCCTGAGCACCACTGCTCACCCCGTGACCCCTTCAAGCTCACCCTGAGCTCTGGTCTTCTCCCACACTTCCCGTGTGGCCTGGCAGATCCTTACCAGCCCCCAGCCGACATCCTTTCCTGCACAAATTCCACCCCTCCTTCAAACCCAGGTCAAATCTTACCTCTTAGCAAATCCATCCTTGACAATTGAAGCCCTAAGCGTGTTCTCTGTCCTCTGAACTTTGATGCAATTTTAGCCTGTGCAGTTCATTTGTTAATTAATCAAGCACTCTGCAGCCTTGAGACATTGTTTTTCTTTTTTTTCTCTCTTCAAGCCTTGCACTGAGAGGTAACTCTTTGCTGTGTGTGTTGGGCTTAGTCACTCAGTCTCGTCTGACTTTTATCGACCCCCACCAGGCTCCTCTGTCCATGGGGATTCTCCAGGCAAGAATACTGGAGTGGGTTGCCATGCCCTCCTCCAGGGGAATCTTTCCAACCCAGGGATCAAACTCAGGTCTCCCACATTGCAGGTGGATTCCTTACAGTCAGAGCCACTAGGGAAGCCCCTAACTCTTTGGGGGTCATTTAAATTTTGCTTGTTTACCCCGTGGCTTCCTGCCCTCTTGTGAGCTCCTTGGGGGTGAATACCATGATTATGCCCCTTGGGCTCTCCCAGGAGCCCAGCCTCGCACAGGGCCAGTCTGGGGTGAGAGGGTTTTTTGTTGGATTTTATTTTCTCCTTCCATAGGTCCTGGGATATTGTCCGGCCCTAGTTTCTCCATTCGCTCATTCATTCACTGACGTCGCCTTTTGGAAGGCATCTTTTCGTGCTTGTCCTTAAGTGGCATTTCCTTGGGATTCTGCCTGAGCCCTCTATTTTTCTCATAGTCCACCTCAGCCCCGAAGATTGGATGCTTTTGAACTGTGGTGCTACAGAAGACTCTTGAGAGTCCCTTGGACTGCAAGGAGATCAAACCAGTCAATCCTAAAGGAAATCAACCCTGAATGTTTATTGGAAGGACTGATGCTGACGCTCCAATACTTTGGCCACCTGGTGTGAAGAGCAGATTGATTGGAAAAGATCCTGATGCTGGGAAAGACTGAAGGCAGGAGGAGAAGATTGAAGGCAGGACCACAGAGGTTGAGATGGCTGGATGGCATCACCAACTCAATGGACATGAGTTAGAGCAAAACTCTGGGAGACACTGAGGGACACGGAAGCCTGGCGTCCTGCCCTCCATGGGGTCGCAGGGAGTCAGACACGCCTGAGTAACTGCCTGCCCCCGGGTAACCTCAGCCGCATCCTTTTTCTCTGCTCCCGCGTGCAGGCTGATGGCATCAGGATCCACCCCTCACTGCTCCCCGGCCTAGCTCCCTAGGAACTAGGAACCTAGGGAAACTCTTAAGCTGCACGTCGCCACGTCTTTCAGAGTCAGACTCTGGGAGTATTTCACTGCATGCAGGAATAAATGAGTGAGTGAATGAATGAAAGGCTTCTCTGTGCTGTGTTTCCATTTCCCAACCAGCTCAGGCTCCACCATCACAGCCTGGTTCCAAGTGCCCAGGACCTGCTCAGCTTCTTCGTGCCCATCTCCTCCTCGACAGAGGAACTTTTCTCTTCCAGGCAGCTGCCACCGTGTAGGCTCCTTATTCTTACTCCTAGGTGGCCTCTCTCTGTGTTTTAACGCTCCTCCAGGGGCCCCAGGCCTCCCTCTCGGCTGTCCTTCCCTCCCTTTCCGTGGTCCAGCTGCCTGCTGTTGCCCCTTTGGCCCCTTACGGATGTTATGAGATGGGTGTTTCTCAATCAAAGGTCCGTGGATGGAGGTGATGTGTCTGGTGCCCTCTCTTGCTCAGTGATGATAGATGGATGCCTGGGTGCTCCTATTTCCCTCTTTCCTCTTCTTCTCCCTCATGTTGGGGTCCGTGGTACCATCTGGGTTTAGAAACAATGCTTCTTGTCATTGGAATGAAGTGTGGAACCGGGTCCATCACATCACTCCACCGAAAGGATTCCCATTGGAGCAGCTGGTACCATTGCAAATGGATGAGTCACAGTTTCCTCAGGTGTTGAGTCTCCTGGTTGGGGGTGATGACATCCCCCCCGTAGTGAGGGGGCCGGGAGCCAGGTCCCAGCCTCCTTGTCTCCCTGCAAGAAAGGAACAGTGCTGGCTTGGGCTCCTGGATCCATCAGATCAAAGAGAGTTACTGGACCACTGTCCCCTACCCCACTGGCTCCGTGGCCCCTGCCTCCCTGGTTCCAGCTGAGTGTGCCTCAGAGCAGGGAGGGCAGGTGGGCTGCAGACTAGTGTCCCTATCTGGGAGGGCGAACCTCACTCCACGCCTGGGGACTAGGTTTGGCAGGACAAACGGCAACAAGGGCAGCATGAGAGAGACTGGGATTGAGGAAAGGACAGCTGTAGCATAAAGAGTGTAAAAAGCGCGTGCTCTGAAGTCAGAAGGATGGGGGTCAAGCCCCACCTCTCCCCGCCCCACCCCGGGCTCTCTGTGTGACCTTGGAAAAGTCACTTATCTTCTCTGAGCTTCATTCAGCTCGTCTGTCAACTGGCAAATAACAATGCCTCCCTAAGGGGCTTCCCTGGTGGCCCCGTGGTTAAGGCTCCGTGCTTCCACAGTAGGAGGCGCGGGTTCGATCCCTGGCTGGGGAAGATCCTACATGCTATGCCACCGAAAAGAGAAAGGATTAAAAAAACCCTGCCCATTAAGGGTGGCCATAAGAGATCAATGGGAGAAGGCACGTGGATGAATTTTACAAAAGCTCTTTGCATGCAAAGCATTTCCATCGTTCCAGTCTCTGTCTCCTACTTGCTAAGATAGAAACCCATGGTGATATTTAGAGGCTTCTAGAACCAGATGAGGGCTGATGACTCCTGCCACCCAGCCTCTGGGGATGTGGAGGTTGGGGGCTGCTGGGGGATGACACGGGGAAACCACACATTCTCTCCCCTGTAGTGCAGGGATGGTGGGAGCAGGGACGGTGGGAGCAGGGACGGTGGGAGCAAAGCCTGCCTCACCTGACTTTGCTGCTGTTTGTTATTCTTGGGCAGAAAGCCCTCCACCTGATTCTGCTTGAAGAAGGGCTGTCCGGGGTGACGCTGTGACAGCATGATGGATGGGGACCAGGCACGGCTTTCGACACCGCAGCACAGAGGCTGCATTCTTTATCTGGAGCCGCCGGCGGGAGGCTGCAAATAAGCTCTCCAGTTCCAGGGATCCCTGATAAAATTCCATTCCGCACCCCAGAGACACAGGCTGGATTCAATCGCCCGGCAGACGGGGAGGAGAGGGGTTTATAGGGGGAGCACACTGCCTCTGGGGAAATGGTCCTGAGCCTGAGGGCTTTCGCACCAGAATTCCGTAAAAGTCACCCATCTGGGTCTGAGCAAGAGACTCAAACCATCTCTGACACTCAATTGTCTTTTCCATTTGCAATCCAAGGAGAATTGCCGTGGGCCTCACAGTAGCCCAGGAGGCCAGGCCCTGGGGCTGGAGTCTCTTCCATGCAATTGAGACGTGAGCCATCCCTCAGGGGACAGGACCCCGGGAAGTGAGTCCATCACCCCCAGCCCCTCGGAGATTCTGAAAAAGTTGGATCAAACCCCCTGTGTTATGCTTGCAGCCATCCCTGGGGACATTATCTGCGCAGAAATGGATATTAACCCCAGTCCACTGGCTTCAAGCATCTTGTGAGTTCAGTGAGACTTGAGGGGTGTAGGGGTGCCTCTCGAGCTCCCAGGCTCCCTGGGTCACGACACCCCGCTGACCCCGGCTCTGCCTTTCTACTCCATTCTTGGAATCGATCGACTCCTCCTGTGTCTCTATGAGGCGGCCGTTCCCCACCAGGCTCCCAGGACCCAGCTTCTATCTCGAGCAGCCTGACAGGCAGGTCTCTAAGAGGAATCTTCCGCCAACAGCTCAGAGAATGAGACAGCACCCCTCTTGCCGTACAATCTAACAGTTCACAGGCAGGCAGCTGTCCTGCCGCTGGCCAGGCGCCTTTGTGCAGGCTTTTCACGCAGGGACTCATTTGGTCCTCCGGTGACATGGTGCTCTCCTTGCCCCATTTTACAGAGGAGAAAACCAAGCCACAGGTAAGTTGAGTCCCATGGGAAGGTCACACAGTGAACCCAGACCATCTGGCTCAGGTCCTCCCGTCATGACCTTTACCCTGGATGCAGATGGACCCCAGTGAGTGCTCCCCCAGCCAGCAGCGCCCTGGGAGCCCTTCTAGAGGAGGCAAGAGGCCCTGGCAGAGCCCAGTCACATCCTGGTTTCTGTTTAAGAACTTTGTTCCCAGCCATCCCACAGGGCATCGCTTCCAAGGACAGTGGTTCCCCAGGTCAGGGCTGAGTGACCTGAGTTTGCACCCAGTCCTGGCTCCTTGAGGCTTCCCAGGTGGCTCAGTGGGAAAGAATCCAGCTGCCAAAGCGAGAGACGTGGGTTCAATCCCTGGACGGTCAGGAAGATCCCCTGGAAAAGGGAACGGCAGCCCGCTCCAGTAATTTTGCCTGGGCAGTTCCAGGGACAGAGAAGCCTGGCAGGCTAGGGAAGGCCATGTGAAAACTCCGGGAGAAGACGGCCATCTCAGGCCAAGGACAAAGGCCTCGAGAAAACCAGCGCCGCCGACACCTTGATCTCAGACATCCAGCCTCCAGAATTGTGAGAAAATGCGTTTCTGTTGCTTAGGGGGCCCCGCCCATCATCAACCCCAGCGTCTCAACACCCGGCTGGGCTGGTGGGCTGCAACAGGTGGGTGGGGAGAGAAGAGTGGGGCAGGTGGGAGAGGGGGCGGCCCGTCCTCCTGGCAAGATGCAAGTCTGGCTCCTCCTGGGGTCGAATGAAAGCCGGGAGAGGACTGGTGGGGAATTAGGACTTCGGCAGGGTCTGCAGGAGCTGGAAAACCGTCGTGTGATGCCAGAGCCCGCACCCTGCCTAGGTTCACCCTGCCAGGAAGGGTCTGCCCAACCCAGCCCACCACGCCTCCCCTCTCCTCTCTCAGACCCTCTGGAAGGAGGAGGGAGTAAAGCCTTTCCTTCCCATTCCTTCCGTGTCCGTCTTGAGGAACTAGCTGTCTGGCTCTGCCGGTCTCTCTCCTGGACGGCGCCTCCTCCAGATGTCCGTTCTCCGTCCGTACCCCTGGCCTTGGCCAGCCCAGCTTGGTTCCTCCTTCCCTCAGCGTCCTCTTCCAGCTCGAGCCTGTCCCCTCGTCTGGTCCAGCTCGTCCAGCTCGTCCACACCATCCACATCCCTGACACGTCACGTCCCCTGATCTTCTGGTGAGTCTGTCTCCCATCGGTTCGTCTCTGACTCACAAGCGCCTGGAATGCAGGAGTCCCATCTCCTTCCCGGGGAGCGTGCGCGTCTTCCTCCTGCAGTGGGGACACGGGGCGTGTTCTTTCGGCTAGACTCTGCGTGGAGCCTGGTGCTCCTTGACCGGGTCTATGGAGCGCCCTTCCAGTCTCCTCCCACTCCTGTCTCCTCCCGGCCTGTCTGTTAGGATCAACAACCCAGCTGGGAGTGCTTCAACATTAGTCCTCATGTGGACTGGATGAGATTTTCGATTCTCTGTTTCTCATTTATTAAAAAAAAAAAAAAAAATACGTGTTCAGCAACATTCCCCGCACTGTTCTCTGCAGGACTGGGAAAGAATCAAATGTTTTCTTATTTTCTCTCTCGAACATAAATTTTGTGTAAACTGTTTTCGCCGCTTCCTCCTCCTCGTCCCCCTTCTCTCCCTGAACCTCCCCGTATTCCTTCCTCTTCTCCCCCCCCCTTCTCTTTTCTGATATTCTGAAGGTCAGTGGCTATGGAAAAGAGAGTCTCCAGGTCAACAAAACAGACCATAGGTTCCCTTCTGTTCCTCAAACACGTGCAGTTGCGGTCATTCCGGTGTTTCCTGCAGGGAAGGGGTCAGGGCAGAGGAGGAGGGTGGTGGAGGAGCTCGGACCCAGGCCCTGAGCCCCCTGGACTCCCTAGGGCATCACCACTTGTCCCTCTGTCCCTTCCTGCCCATTCATAGCCCGCGGCCCCGGCCCAGGTCTTGGCCCCCAGAGCCCGCACCCCACTGGGCCCTTCTCTGACCTCCGATTTTGCTGGCACACACACCCTCTTCCTGACTCAGCTCTGAGCTCACTCCCTGGGTGCCCCTGCACCTGGGCGCGGCTCCAGTGGCTCTCCACAGAGGCAAAGGCATCCCTTTCTCCTAAATCGTCCTCCCCAGGGAAGCAAATCGCTTGTCCTTCTGGTTCTCCCTGACCCTGGCCAGGCCCCTTCCTCTTCCCCTCATTAGAGGTGACAGACACTCCGATCTCCCTTGATGGAAAGTTTCGAAGTGGTTGAAAGGATGTCCTGCCTTTCCCCCTCGGAGCCCTGAGGAGAGGAGGAGACCAGGGAGGCCAGCAGAGGATGCTGGTGGGGCTCTGGCCTTGGGTCCTCAGAAAGGACCAGATGGAGGGCTGAGGGATCTTGCGGGGGGCTCCCAGATCAAACCAGAGGACGCTCCCACTCCGCCCCTGGCCCACAGAATAGCACACCTCCCAGCCTCCAGGCACTCAGGCTCTCCCCCCAAACCCCCCACCGCCCGCCGTCACCACGTCGGCAGAGTCACACCGCGCCCGGACAGGGGATGCAATCAGACTCTCAGCTATTAGTCCCTAAGCGGTAATTGAAGTGGTCTGATTGGACCCATCTATTAGGCCCGGGGAGCTGTGGGGAGACGGCTCCCCGAGCACTTCCTCCGCCTGCTAATCTATCTGTCTGGCATTTTATCTGGAGCCCAGAGCCCATGCTTGAGCACTCAGGCATTTTACGGTATTATTATTACTTAGCACTTATAACGCACTTCGTCAATGAGAGGGCCGGGCGGCCGTGGCCGGAACGATAAAGCACGGGGCTTCAGAAACAGATAAGGATCTCGCTCGGGCCTGTGTGATATTTGATGCCTGTGCCTTTGGTCTCCTGTGATCTGGTTATTAGTTATGTCTCCTCAAGGAGAAAGCCAATCCTCTTTCTCCTGATAAATGGGAGCCGGGTGGAAGGGAGGCTGGGGGTGGGGAAAGACACACTCAGAGGAGATCTTAGCATGGGTCGCCCAGAAGCTGCACTCAGTGCGAGGAGTGCCTCTGGGAGGTGACCTTAAGACCAGGAGGGGCGGGAGCTGATACAGGGTGCCATGCTTTCAGGAAGGTCACTGCCACGAACAAAGGGCATTCAACTCCACGGCGGAAGTGGGGAGATGGTGAGGAGCACCCCAAAGTCATTCCAACCCAAGGATCGAGGAAACTAGAACTTCTGTCCTCCGATTCCGAGCTGATATTGGCTGGGTGGCTCCCAAGGGCATCAGCTCCCAGCTGTTTGACCTTGGACCCTGCGTGTGCCAAGAGAATCCCCAGCTGGGGACTCAAAGATGCTGGTCCAGTGGGTACCCAGGAGATGGCGGGGTGCTGGCAGGGCTTGATGGATGGGCTGCGGGGTCTGGAAAAAGGTGTTTGATCGAAGGCCCGGGAGAGGGGCCTTCTTCCCTCCTCCTCTCCTGCCAGCCCTGATGGTCCCCATGTCTATAGCTTGATCCTGACCCGATATCGTGGTGGCCAGTGCAGGCTGTACCAGGGCCCCCACCCAGCTGCTGCCCCTTTCCGGATCCTGCCACAAGTGGTGGGTTCAAGCAGAGGTAGAGGGTGGTTCAGGTCCAAATGCCAGTCTTGGCGCCTCTGGAGGTAAAACCTTGGCAAGTGACTTACTGTCTGGGACCGTTGGTGTCCTGACCTGTGACATGGGGGCAGCACCGCCCTGCACGATTATTTCTGAGATTGAATAAGGTATTGTCCACAGAGTGCCTGGTCCTATACCCGCCACAAGACTCCATGCATGCTAAGTTGCCTCAGTCCTGTCCGATTCTTTGTGACCCCATGGACTGCAGCCCACCAGGCTCCTCTATCTGTGGGATTTCCCAGGCAAGAATACTGGAGTGTGTTGCCATTTCCTTCTCCAAAGGGTTGCATGCGTGCATGCTAAGTCACTTCAGTCGTGTCCAGCTCTTTGTGACCCCGTGGACTGTAGCCCGCCAGGCTCCTCTGTCCATGGGATTCTCCAGGCAAGAATACTGGAGTGGGTTGCCATGCCCTCCTCCAGGGGATCTTCCTGACCCAGGGATTAAACCCGCATTTCTTATGCCTCTTGCATTGGCAGGCGGGTTGGTTTGCCACTAGCGTCACCTGCGAAGACCAGCACATGTCAGTTTCCCTCCCTTTTGACGCCTGCCCCCATCCCCACCCAGGACCTCACTTCCTGTTTGGAATATTTTGAGTTACAAGAATTTCTTCCGAGGCTCACATTCGCTGGAGTGGGTGAAGGACTCCCCACCTCCGGGACACTTTGCACACTTTGCACGCTTTCCATGCAGAAGGCAGGACACGCCCTTTACTGGAGCCTCAGACACCCTCGTGCCTGATGCCTGCGGTTGAAAACATCCCTGTACTCACCAGGCTAGGGCAGAACCGGAGGGCATCCCCTGAGGGGCCCGTGGATGCAAAAATGTAAATGTCCTTCTAAAACTCCTTCCCCTTCCTGGAGATGCGGGAGTCAGGCACCACTGCTCAGGGCTTGAGGTTCTTCTTCAAAGGGCATCCCCCAAAGGCAGATGGAAAACTTGCTAGGAAAAGCTTTTTCTTTTTTTCTTACACATTTTGTCTCCTTCACAGAATTCTTGCTGCTGTCTCAACCCCTAGCTTCCACAGAGCAATCAGGGAGCCTCAGGGAACCAGACATCTCCCGCTGCCTGGGGGCACCTCCAGCAGGAAGTCTTCCCTAATTACCTCACCGCCCCCAGCATCCCTTCTCGGCCCTNCGCATTTCTTATGCCTCTTGCATTGGCAGGCGGGTTGGTTTGCCACTAGCGTCACCTGCGAAGACCAGCACATGTCAGTTTCCCTCCCTTTTGACGCCTGCCCCCATCCCCACCCAGGACCTCACTTCCTGTTTGGAATATTTTGAGTTACAAGAATTTCTTCCGAGGCTCACATTCGCTGGAGTGGGTGAAGGACTCCCCACCTCCGGGACACTTTGCACACTTTGCACGCTTTCCATGCAGAAGGCAGGACACGCCCTTTACTGGAGCCTCAGACACCCTCGTGCCTGATGCCTGCGGTTGAAAACATCCCTGTACTCACCAGGCTAGGGCAGAACCGGAGGGCATCCCCTGAGGGGCCCGTGGATGCAAAAATGTAAATGTCCTTCTAAAACTCCTTCCCCTTCCTGGAGATGCGGGAGTCAGGCACCACTGCTCAGGGCTTGAGGTTCTTCTTCAAAGGGCATCCCCCAAAGGCAGATGGAAAACTTGCTAGGAAAAGCTTTTTCTTTTTTTCTTACACATTTTGTCTCCTTCACAGAATTCTTGCTGCTGTCTCAACCCCTAGCTTCCACAGAGCAATCAGGGAGCCTCAGGGAACCAGACATCTCCCGCTGCCTGGGGGCACCTCCAGCAGGAAGTCTTCCCTAATTACCTCACCGCCCCCAGCATCCCTTCTCGGCCCTCTCTCCTGCCTCTCTGGTTTGCAGGCTTCTGGCGACCATATGGTTGACTTGTGGGGGGCGGTGAGGGGGCTGCCTGTAAGGTCTGAAAAGTGTGTGTGTAGTGGGGAAATTGACATATATCTCTCCAGAGAGATGAGAGGGTCTCAGAGAACAGGAATCGGGCCCCATGCTTCCTCGAAGCCTCCTGCAGGACCCGATGGATCCAAGGCCTGGGTGCAGGGGCTGCTGCTGCCCACTGACCAGGCGGGTGAAGCCAAATCTGAGCCCATCACGAAGCTGCCTGCCTGGCCCAGGCAGGCTCCAGGCAGGAGCTGGTGTCTCTGAAGCAGAAGGGATCCATCAGGGCTGAAAGGGCTGGCAGCCCTTCATCATATTAAATAGCAATTCAGTGCAGATTAAGAGGACACAGCATCCTTTCTCTTGGGCTTGGGGAAACCATCCATCCTCCTGGAGCCTCTGGGCGGGGGCAGGCGTTGGAGCTCTGGGCAGGGAAGGGAAAGGACTCAGATAGCCTCGTGGGGTTGTGCCTGGAAAAGAGGCCCCGGTGGGTGTGCGCTCTGGCTCTTCGGTAGCTCTGGTCCCCTGCCAGGTGGCGAGCACCGGGTTTCCTGCCTGGGGCCATCTCCTCAGCCAGAGTCCCTCAGATGCTCAGGGGCCCTGGTTCCTTCATCTTAAGTTGCCGCACACGGGACCTCCGGTCTTCGCTGCAGCGCGCAAACTCTTTGTTGTGGCATGTGGGATCCAGTTCCCCGACCAAGGATGGAACCTGGGCCCCTCTGCTTTGGGAATGTCGAGTTCTAGCCACTGGACTGCCAGGGAAGTGCCGGCCCAGGTTCTTTCTTAAGATCAACTTCCCACTCCTTCCAAGGTCCGGAGCCGGGCTCCGTCTGGGGCCCTGCCAGCCATCTACCTCCTTCATCTGCCCTTCCCACATCACCGGCAACCAGGGCTCAGGTGTACCTTGGGGGCAGACCACCTCTCCCTGGCGGGCTGGCTGGGGAGGGGGAGACAGGGACACCCTACGTACACTGTTCTTGGGAAGAGGGCACGTGAGCAGCCTGAAGCTGAGCACGGCACTGAGAAGGCGGAGTGGGGCTGGGGGAGAGCTCTGCTCAGGAAAGGAGGGGCAGAGAGGAGGGAGTGGGCATCTGTGGATGCCCCTCTGTGCTCCCGCCTCCAGGCCAAGCCCCTTTCACGCGTCATCTCCTCACGTGACTCTAGCATGAGTCAGGGGTTCGAGCTGGTGGGTCAACAGAGCGGGGGTAGAGTTCTAGCCCCCTGGCTTCTGCCTGCGCGGCCCTGGGTTAGTGGCTTAACCCACCTAAGCCTCAATCTGCTCACCTGCTGTTATTGTTTAGTCGTTAGGTCGGGTCTGACTTTCAGACTCCTGCCAGGCTCCTCTGTCCGCGGGATTTCCCAGGCAAGAATACTGGCGTGGGTTGCCATTTCCCTCTCTAGGGCATCTTCCTGACCCAGGGATTGAACCTGCGTCTCCTGCCTTGGCAGGCAGATTCTTCAGCACTGAGCCACCTGGGAAGCTTGTGTTCATCTGTAAAGGGTGACTAATAACATTCCCCGCTCCAAAGCTTAAATGAGGTCCTAGGTCTAAAGCTCCTGGCAGTGGTCCTGACACGTGGACACACCCCTTAAATGTGAGCTCCATCCGTTATCAGCACCCCTGTGATGTAGAAGTCACTGCCTTTATTTCTGCTGAAGGTAGCCGGGACTCTGAAATATTCGGGCTTGCACAAGGCCGCTGAGTTAGAGGCTGGCAGGCTGAGATCCGGCCCAGGCCTCTCAGACATCCTTGAGTCTCCGCGGGGAAAAGAGATAAATGAGCCCAGGCCTTGAGAGGTGCCCGCCTGCCCAGCCTCGTGGCAAGGGCAGAGAGACACGGCGGCCAAGCTCCTGGCAGCTGATGCGGCCAGGCGGGGTCCTTCCCTGGGAGTCAGAGGAGAAGCCTCTCCCAGTGGGCTGGGATGTGAACCGGGCTCTGGTCCCAGGGCTGCAGACAGTCTCACCTTGTGCCGGGGGCGGTGGGGGCGGTGGTGGTGGTCTCTGTCCTTCAGCGGCCCAGGGAGGGGATGGCAGTGGATGGATGGCGAGGCGGGAGGGCTGGGGGCTGCAGGCCCCACACCCCCTCCCTCCCTCGCGGCAGAACCAACTCTGGATAAACAATTACAGTCTATTTACCTCAGACCATATGGCGCTGGGAAACAGGTGTGCAGGTAATGAAGAGCCCGGCTCCAATTAAGCGTCTGGGAACCCGGCCGGATTCCTGCTGAATCTTTTGCTTGGGCTGAGGCCCACTTACAAATGAGAGCTAAATGGGACCGCAGCTCAATAGAGGCAGAAATGGAAGCCCAGAGGCACCCGAGATGCCAGGCTGGGCCACGCAGGTGATGGAGAGGGTGCGGGCGGGGGTAGTCAGGGTTCCCACCCGCCCCGATCTGGCAGGGAGGGCAGACCTCGTCTGGGCCCTTGTGGCAGCACCAGTGTGTCTGGGAGTCATGAAGGGAGACAGTCTCTTGGCAACACCCACGTGGTACCTGCATCGACAGGGACAGGGGTGGGGCGCAGAGCGGGGACTTGGCACCCCGCCAGACTCTTTCAGCCTGCCCCCTCACCAAGCACCTTACCTCTCCTCTGCCTGAATTCTAGAGCGTTCGATACATGTGTTGAAGACTTGCTATGTGCCAGGCCCTGAGCTAAGCACACACACACACAGGAACCAAATAGACAAAGGCCTTGGGTCCACTGGGTTTATTTTATGAAGATGGAGATTTCAGGCATTTTAGTGAAGAACCCACCTGACAATGCAGGAGATGTAGGAGATGGGAGTCGATCCCTGGGTCAGGAAGATCCCCTGGAGGAGGGCCTGAGCACCACTCCAGTTTTCTTGCCTGGAGAATTCCATGGACAGAGGAGCCTGAGGGGCTACAGCCCATAGGGTTGCAAAGAGCTGGACATGACTGGAGAGCCTGAGCATGCCCCGCACACCCAGGGGGATGGAAGGACGACCCACGAGTCAGAGGGAGCAAATGAGGTCATTTCAGGGAGCAGGGAGTCCCGCAAATGAGGTCATTTCAGGGAGCAGGGGGTCCCGCAGGGAGAGCCAGGCCTTTCTTGCTGGTTGATCTCGCCATCCTTGCAGGCCCAGCATGGGGCCCTCCACTGGGATGTTTCCCTGAGGCCTCCAGTGTCAGTCCCCACCTCCTCCAGGCCCCTGGCCGTGCCTGTCCCCACTCTGCTCACTCCGGTGGCCTTGTGCGTCCCTCTCTCCCCAAGATACTGACTCTCTCCAGGGCAGGGCGAGTGTCCAGCTCATGGCCATTTCCAGAGCANGGAGGGCTGAATCTTCCCCCAGCTCCATCTTGGTACCCAGGAACTGGGATGCTGCGTCCTACGCTCAGGGAATTATAATCTGTGGGCACTTCATGATAAGGGAAAACTGTAAAAATCTGGTCCAGCTTTTTGGAGTCTCTGGCTTCAGGCTTCCTTTCTTCCCTGAACAGGAGCGATGGATGACTGTATTAGTGACAGGGTCCACTGGACTTCAAAGCGAGATTGGGTTCAACTCAAAAGGCAAATATGAAGCCAGCCATTGTTCAGGGGACTGTGTGTACGGAGCTGGATAAGACAGTCTGTGTGGTCAAGGGGGTCTCGGTCTAGAAGGAACACAGACCTGGAAATAATCACAACAGGGAGGGAGGGGCAGGCATGCTGCTCACTCATTTACTCACTCAGCAGCTGTGGTCCACAGTGTGCGGGCATCGCACTGAATTGTGGATTCCATGTGGCACAACGGACGTGGGCCCTGCCCTCAAATAGCTTATAGCCCAGCAGGCANGACCTGGAAATAATCACAACAGGGAGGGAGGGGCAGGCATGCTGCTCACTCATTTACTCACTCAGCAGCTGTGGTCCACAGTGTGCGGGCATCGCACTGAATTGTGGATTCCATGTGGCACAACGGACGTGGGCCCTGCCCTCAAATAGCTTATAGCCCAGCAGGCAACGTAGTGTGTGCATGCTAGGTTGCTTCAGTCTTGTGTTTGACTCTTTGGGACCCTATGGACTGCAGCCTGCCAGGCTCCTCTGCTCATGGGATTCTCCAGGCAAGAATCCTGGAGTGCATTGCCATTTCCTCCTCCAGGGGATCTTCCCCACCCAGGGATCAAACTCATGTTTCCCGCGGCTCCTGCCTTGCAGGTGGGATCGCTGAGTCATCGGGGAAGCCCAGGTAATGTGAACATTGAACAAATACAAACACAATACATCTTTGATTTTCATTTGTGATAAACACATTAAAAGACATGCAGGGGGACTTCCTCGTGGTTCAGTGGTTAAGACTCTGCGCTTCTGATGCACAGGGTGAGGCTTCCATCCCTGGAAGATCCCACATGCCTGAGATCCCACATGCCTGCCACGTGGTGCAGTAAAAAACAAAGAGACAGGCAGGGAGCTCTGCGTATAATGGAGGAGAGCTTGTGAGCTTAGATAATTTCCCCAAACAGGCTTCCCTAGGACCCCTGTCTGTCCTCGCCTCAGTCTGCTGTGTGTACACACACCCTCCTTCTTCACCAGGCCCTGACTCTGGATCCCTCTGATGCCCCAGATTCTGGCTGCCTGCTGGTGGGATGGGCATGGCCTGCAGCCTCTGGAGCTGGAAAGCTTGGTTTCAGAGCCTGCCAAGTTGCCTCCAGGTGCCTCAGTTTTCTCTTCTATACAATGGGGAGACTATCCATGCCTAGTACCGAGGGTGGCTGTGTGGGTTCAATGGATCAATGGAAGCGTGCCTCACACATGGTCCGTGGGCTGGAAGCTGCTCTTCCCACTATTTGTTTTGCGTGATGGTTAATTTCATGTGTCCACTGCACTGGGCCGCGGGATGCTCAGCTTGCTGGCTAAACATTCTGTCTGGGTGTGTCCGCCAGAGTGTTTCTGGAAGAGATTAGCATTTGAATTGGTGAACTGAGCAGAGCAGATGGTCCTCTCCAGTGTGGGTGGGTCTCCTCCAATCCACGGAGGGCCTGAAGGGAACAAAAAGGCGGAGAGCTTGAATTTACTGTCTGCCTGGTTAGCACGGAGACATTAATCTTGCCTCACCCTCGGCACTGCTGGTCCTTGGGGCCTCAGACTCTGACTGCAACCTTCATCATCAGCTCTCTGGCTCTCAGACCTTCAAACTACACCGCTGGCTCCTGGGATCTCCAGCTCACAGACAGCAGATCATGGGAAGCCTCATAATCAGCCGCCATGATCATATGAGCGAATTCCATGCAACTATCTTCCTATCTGTCTATTTCTCCTGCTGGCTCTGTTTCTGAAGAACCCTACTGCTTGTGATTTCTCCTCCGAAGCTGTGTGACTCAGAAGTTAGCACACAGTGATTTATGGCTTATCGGACAGAGCATTTAGTGCTCTCACCCCTGGGTCTCACCCTGGAGCCAAGCCACCTGCAGGGCTTGTTATTAATAGAACAGATTGCTGGACCTCACCCAGCATTTCTAGACTCCTTCGGTCCCGGGCTACCCTGGTGGCTCAGATGGTAAAGAATCTGCCTGCAATACAGGAGACCTGGGGTTGATTCATGGGTCAGGAAGATCCCCTGGAGGAGGGCATGGCTACTTACTCCAGTATTCTTGCCTAGAGAATCCCAAGCAGAGGAGCCTGGTGGGCTGCATTCCATGGGGCTGCACAGAGCCGGACATGGCTGAGTGCACGTTCCAGTCCAGGGCAGGGCCTGGGGATGCTTACTTCTAGCAAGCTCCCTGGTGGTGATGCTGCTGGTCACGATCCGGGGACCATACTTAAAGGACCACTCAAACGCAGACTTCATTTGTATAAGCCTATAAATAGATCCATAGTTGAGCACCCACAATGTGCCTGCCCCTGTGCTAGGCGCTTTCATATACACCTCCTTTTATTTGCACAGCTCAGCAAAGGCGGCTTTATCTTCTCGTTTTTGGAAGATGAAGTTACCAGGGCTCAGACAAGGTACATGACTTGCCCAAGACCATGTGACTTGGAAGTGACGGAGCTGGTCTTGAGTTCTGACCTCTGGGTGTCCTTTTCAATGTTCTGCTCTCTCCATGGTTTTGGAAGCTGATCGGGGGACAGAAAGTGTACCAGGAGGAATCTGATGAGGAGGAGGAATCTGACGAGGAGGAGGGAACTGTCTGGGAAAGGTGTCCTACAGGCAGATGAGACCATAAATGTGTGATGCTTCTTGTGGAGATGAGAGAAATGCACCCAGCTAAGAGGTCCAGACAGGCTCAGCCAGCCGATTGCAGATTTGGAGCGGAGTCTGCCAGGAGTTTCCCTGGCAGGTCTCGGGGGCTGGGGACCTGGAACTCTGGCCTGGGTGACTCCTGGTGATTCAGGAGTGGTGACGCACCTCCAGCTGAGCTGAACAAGGTAGGCTGTTGCCCAGCCTCTCCTCCACCCCGCCCTTCCTCCCAGCAGCCCAGAAAACAAGTGTTATCCATTAACAGGAGAGCAGCATCACTCCTAGGAAGCACTCGGCCATTAAGGCTGTGACATCATGTTACAATTTTGACAAACAGGACACAAGTGCCCAAGATGCCAAGGGCCCCCAGTCCAGTCCCAGCCACCGGCCTGAGGAAGGAAGAGAGGGAGCGGGGGTTTTGGCCAAGAGAAGCCCAGCACAGGGGGCCCCTCCAGGTGTCACTCTGCCGGCCTTTCGTCTGCAAGGAGCCTGGGTTTGCTTCATGAGTCAGGCCTGGGCCCATGGGGGCTGACGGCCAGGAGGAAACTGCACAACAGTGAAAGACCTCACTCTTACCACCAGCTTTTAATCTCGCCTGCAGAGTTGCATGACTCTCCCCAGCCCTGAATCCAAAAGCTTCCAGGGTGCTGATTTGCATGTGATTTGCATGTGACCTGCATGCCTCTCTTTCCTCTCCCTTTCTCTGTGGGGTTGAAAGTGAAGTGAAAGTGTTTGTTAGCTGCTCAGTCGTGTCCGACTCTTTGCGAGCCCATGGACTGTAGCCCGCCAGGCTCCTTTGTCCATGGGATGTTCCAGGCAAGAATACTGGAGTGGGGTGCCATTTCCTTTCCCAGGGGATCTTCCCAGCCCAGGGATAGAACCTCTCTTGCATCACAGATGAAGTCTTTACTAGTGCGCCTCTGGGGGAAGCCCCCAGGTCAATTACCAAGTAGCAGAAACATGCCACTTGACCTTGAGCTCCGTGGGTAGTGACCACATTGGCTTTTGCACTGTTTCGTCCAGTGTCTGGAACACAGTAGGTGCTGAAAGCGGGCAGCAGTGAACCAGCACGTGGTGGAACGGACGCCGGCTGTGACGGGATTGACTGCCCAGCCTCCTCCCCAGCCTGCCATATTGGGCGTTAGAATGCGGTGTTTCTGGCATTGGAGCAGAGACTGGATTTGGGAGAAGGACTTTTTTTTCCCCAGTGAAAAAGCATCCTCACGCCCCTTGATAATCAAGCTCCCTTTCTTGGCAGAGAGGATGGAGAGGAAGAGAAAAACTTTCCCTCCACAGAAGGGCATCTGCCAGTTTCCCACATGGAGATGGGATTGAAATAACTGTTTCAGATCCTCCCGTTAGGCTGACACATGTGGCCCCCTCCAACCCTCCACTGGGTTCCCTCCCAGCAGCACTTATCTCGGCTCCAACAGAATGGCTCTATCTCCCTGCGGCTCGCGGCTGTCTTGCTTCACAAGAGAGGCTCCGGCCCCAAAGAGGGTCTGGTGCAAACAGCTTCAGAATACAGATGGGTTGGAGTGCTGGGGGCGGGGAGGGGAGGAGAGGGAAGTGGAAGTGAGGAGAGGACCACCCCTCCGAGTCTGCGTCAGTCTGCACCTGGGGACACGTCGATGTTGTCCGTGGGGAGGAGAAGTACAGGGCTGGGGCTGAGAGTGATCTGAAGATGATACAGCTAAGAAAGCATCGCTTAAAGTTGTGGAAGGTAAATGCCACTTCTCGGCCAGCACTGCTCCCCAGGCTTGGGAAGGAGAGAGTGAATTATGACCCAAGGAAATGAAACTGCTAATAAATTCAGAAGCAAAGCTGAGGGAGGTTAAACTCCATTTTTTAAAGGAAGCTGGTGATTTATAAAGTTCCCTCGCTCCTTGCCTCCTGGGGCTCCATCAGGGACCCTGTTCCTCCTGTCTCCGGCACAGGCTGCCCCTGACCCAGTCCCCCGGGCCAGGTCTCGGGCTGCTCTCTTTAGCCCTCCCCCCTTGAGACACGCCTACCCAGTGGCAATATAAAGCCCAAACTGGGCTGAGATTTGGGCCAATTGATTTTGAGAGTTCAGTCTCCAAGGACTAGCCAGAGGAAATTTGTCTTTCTAAGAAGTCTAGTCTGACCTTTGAGACAACAAAAGAGAGGTAGAACCGGCTCGCCATGGGCAATCAGGCTCTGAAGCTTGGCCCAAGGGCAGGGGGCAGCTCCCATGTGGAGTAACCAATCATCTTTGCCTCCCACTGAGGGCCACACCTCCCACCAATGGCTCCGCCTCCCAGTGATGGCCACGCCTCCCAGTGACGGCCACGCCTCCCACTGAAGGCCACGCCTCCTGGGGTAGTCCCTCTTGGGGGACTTCTTCAGGCTACCTTTTTAGCCCTACAGGTGTCAGGCGTCAATCCTAATTCTTCCTTGGTTTCNATTCTGACCTTTGAGACAACAAAAGAGAGGAAGAACCAGCTCGCAATGGGCAATCAGGCTCTGAAGCTTGGCCCAAGGGCAGGGGGCAGCTCCCATGTGGAGTGACCAATCATCTTTGCCTCCCACTGAGGGCCACGCCTCCCACCAATGGCTCCGCCTCCCAGTGACGGCCACGCCTCCCAGTGACGGCCACGCCTCCCACTGAAGGCCACGCCTCCTGGGGGTAGTCCCTCTTTGGGGACTTCTTCAGGCTACCTTTTTAGCCCTACAGGTGTCAGGCGTCAATCCTAATTCTTCCTTGGTTTCCATTCCCGAAACTCTGCCCCCCCCATCTCGGCTTCCCTCCTTTTCGTGAAGCCATCATGTCCCCCACTGCCTGACCTCATTGCCCGTTTCCCCGGCGACCGGCCTGTGATGTGACTCATGGAGGCCTGCGAGCCTTGCGGTGGGTAGGACAGGCCCCAGCAGCTGCCCAGGAAGAGGGAAGGAACAAAGCTCTCGCGTCTGTGCCATCACCCAGTACCTGGAAATCGGGAAGGGGGCAGTGGAGATAGAGGAGGGGCAGGTGGAAGGTTGCAGCCCTGCCTAACCTCCCCTGCCCTGATGTAGCCTCAGCTCCCTAGGGAAGGCAGAGGCTACCCAATCCCTTCCCCCACACTCCTGCCCGGCATCATCGATTAAAAAGCTTCTTGAGTCCTGGAGGAACTCAGTTTCTCCAATGAGTCAATTTCTACAGCCTGCCCCACACCTTCCGATGGTGTGACCTAGAGAGAGCCTGCCCTGGTCAGCTGGTGGGCCTGCCTCCAGCAGAATCAGGCTCCAGGGCCCCCTTCTCAGAGTCTGGGGTTTGCAGGAAGCCGCTGTGCCAAGTGACTCTCGCAGCTGACCTCAGCTAGGACCATGGACATAAGTTCAGTGATGGGAAAGCGACTCCCCCAGCTCCCCTGTGCCTGGTCTCTTCTGTTTCTGCCAGCTCCCAAGAGGATAATACAGCACCCCCCTATGGAAACAACGGCTCTGGCCAGCAGGCTCTGCGTGGTCTGAAAAGCCCACTTCCACCTGAGTATCAGGTAATCTGCTTGCAGCCTGCATCATGTAGACAAGTCAGGCTCTGTTGGACTTCAGGTGTCCCAATTACCTGAGCAAGTTGCATGTTTATGAGTGAGGGGGATTGAACACCAGCTCAAAGCAAATGGAAATTTCTGACTTTGGAGGCCCCGGAAGCCCTCCTGTGCACCTTTGCTCACCACCGGCAGGATGAAGGACGGGGAAACCCGAAGCCTTGCAAAACCACAGAGAGGTGACTGAGGAGTCTCGACCCATCTCAGAGCGTGGCCTTACCTTAGTTTCTCCTCCTGGATCTGTTTCTCCAGAAACCCAAAGCAACGGCCTAAGAACAACTCCAAAGAAAAATGGGAGAAGAAAGCGAGGAAAATCTTTATTATTGATTGTTTATACCTAAGGAAAGAGAGGAGGGAGAATTCCCTGTAGCCCAGCTAGAAGATAAAGAGTTAATCCTATAATCTAGTCTGCCAGGGGGGAGGAAGGACTAAAACTATTTTCAAGCTGAATCGTGAGTGCAGAATGGTTGATGCCTGGGGGTGGAGCCCAGGATCCTGATACCGTTTCAAAGCATCCACTGGGCACTCAGAGTGTATGGAGCCCTGTTCTCAAGGCTCCTTGGAATTCCGAAGTTCCTAGGGCATTCTGCTACCTTCTACTAAAGAAAGGATTACCCCCTTTTAGTTCTGTGTGCCAGCTCCCCTCCCCCAGGCCACAGCTCCCCACTGGGCTCAGTGAAGCAGCTGCAAATGCCTGGTGACCGATTTCTCTCCAGTGCAACAGCTTAAGAAATGCAAAGCAGCCCGTGCCAACTCTTCTAGTTGACCTGAGTAAGAGCCAGAGCCACCCCGCGGGCCCTGGCTATGTACTGGAATCATCTAGAGAATTTTTGAAACTACTGGTGCCCGAGTTCTGTCCCCAGGGACTGTGATTTCACTGGTATTGGAGACAGTGGCAGTTTTTGAAAGCTCCCACATGACTTAAACATGTATCAAAGTCTAAGAACTGCTGAGCGGGAGGATTTGGGCGTTTTGAATTATTGAATGGTGAGTCTTTGGGCTGAAATTGATCAAATTTGATATTCTGCTAAAGGGAAGGCACGCTTCGTGTTCTATTTACCTGGTAGGCTGCCATCATGAAACAAAATAATGACGGCAAAGTTTTCTTTTGGATATTAGTTTGCACGTGTGTGTGCTAAGTTGCTTCAGTTGTGTCTGACTCTGTGACCCTGTGGACTGTAGCTTGCCAGGCTCCTACGTCCATGGGATTCTCTAGGCATGGAAAATGGAATGGGTTGCCATTTCCTTCACCAGGAGATCTCCTTGACCCAGGGAGTGAACATGTGTCTTCTGCTTGGCGGGTGGATTCTTTACCACTGAGCCACCTGGGAAGCCCAGGAACTATACTTAAGAGACTACATTAATATTTCATTTATTCTTTCCAGCCTAGGTACCAGATGGGTATTATCCCCATTTGACAGAAGAAACTGAGGCTCGGGGATGAAGACACAGCTATTGAGTGTTCAGTTCAGTTCAGTTCGGTCGCTCAGTCGTGTCTGACTCTTTGGGACCCCATGAATTGCAGCACGCCAGGCCTCCCTGTCCATTACCGACTCCCAGAGTTCACGGAGACAGTTACCCTTGGGCCCCTCCCATTATATTTTCTTGTAAGCAGACTTGCAGGCCACCTTTGACATGGTGAATAGCATTGAAAGACATAGTGTCACCCTCTGCAGTCAAGGGTAGGCATGCTGTCCATTTTAAAAGGTTCAGGTTCCCTAATCTCGGGGTTTCTTTTCCCTTACACACCCTACAGTGTAAGCCCAGGTATCACCTGGCCCTCTTTGCAATGCCTTGTGGAAACTGTGGCTTAAGGAACAGTTGCAAAACACCACCACTCTGGTTACCCCGGTTGCCGTGATAAACAGTCCCATATCTCTGACTGGGCGAGTTTCATGCCTTCTGCTAACATCAAGGAAACTCTGGCAGGGCAGGCTAACTTCTTAACTTGTGGTGGACTGGGCATCTTAATTTACACCTGTTTTGAAAACCTGTACACTTAGGNCCCCGGTTGCCGTGATAAACAGTCCCATATCTCTGACTGGGCGAGTTTCATGCCTTCTGCTAACATCAAGGAAACTCTGGCAGGGCAGGCTAACTTCTTAACTTGTGGTGGACTGGGCATCTTAATTTACACCTGTTTTGAAAACCTGTACACTTAGGAGATGGATAAGCCAGAGGTGATGTTAAACCAAAGCAAAATACATATCCCAGATGAGTGACTGCTTTCCCCCTAGATAGAAAATAGCAACACAAATCAGTTCCGGCTTCATTCATTCATCCTTTTTATGAGCTGAATGAACAAATTCAGTCTGCCACATGAATTAAAAGAAGGGACTTCCCTGGGGGTCCAGTGGTTAAGGTTCATACTCCCAGTGCAGGGGGCCTGGGTTTGATCCCTGGTTGGGGAACTAAGATCCCACGTGCTGCATAGCACGACCAAATAAATAAACAGATATCTAGTGAATTCAGTTCCTTAAATAGATCCAGAGCTTTAGAAAAAAATTACAAGAAATGTAAATCTTGGGCACATAACAGTACACTGGTGGTTCCAAATTCCACTTGATTTTAAACTCCATCAAGCTCCTTTTTCCTCTCTGAGAACATTTCAATTGATTCTATCAAAACAGCCTCTAGGCTTGATAAGCACGTCTGGGTCCTGGCTTTGCCTCAGCACCCAAAACCCACTCATCCTATTGTTGTCAGATGTCAATCACCCCTTATTGCCTACTGTATTCCAAACTGGAGAGAGATGATTTTTCCTCGTGTGTTAACTCTACTAGCCCTTTCGTTGGTGACCATTTCCCTTTGAGGTCTGAATCTTTAAAAGACAGTTTATAACGCGACGGAGTCTCTTCCTCAGCCCCTTTTTATGCAGTTCTTAACTTAAACGAGCTCAGTTATTAGCTAAGCATCCTTTCGAAAACCTCGCTTCCTATCACACTTACTACCTTCTCTCCTGGAGGAGGGCATGGCAACTCACTCCAGAATCCTTACCTGGAGAACCCCATGAACAGAAGAGCCTGGCGTGGTCACAAAGAGTCAGACAGGATTGAAGTGGCTTAGCATGCCCACGTGCACACCTTCTTGTCTAACGAATGAGAATTTAATATGCGACCGTAATTTCTAGTAGCATCTTCGTTATAATTTTCAGCTGCTAATTATTATTATTAAAATTATTAGAACTAACTACTATTTATATGGCAGGCACGTTTAAAGTGCTTTATAAAGGATCTTACATCGACTCAACAACCCTAAGTATTTTCACTCGAAGATGATGGGGTTTCCAGGAGGTTAAATGTTTTGTCATCGGAGCAAGGAAGTGGTAAAGCTGGAACTCAGAGCTATGTCTGTCCGGCCCCAAAGCTATGCTTTTCCTCCCTTCTACCCCAGCTGCCCTTTTTGTAAACACTTTTCTTGAGATGTAATTCGCGTAGCATTCAATTCGCTCATTTAAACAACTCAGTGGCTTCAGTCTATTCTCAGATATGTGCGCTTCCGTCACCATAGTCAATTTTAGAACATTTCCACCACATCCAAAAGAAACCCTATCCACTCTCGTTATCACCCTCCATCTCCCCATCCTCCTCCTCAACCCTAACCAACTGCCTTCTAGCAAGTCTCTTTCTAAAAGAGCCAAACCTTTTCTTCCCTCTCCGTTACATATCAGAGCATATTTATATTCATTTGTAAATTGATGACTTCTTTGGGTTACTGAGAAGGTTAAGAGTTGCCAGAAAAACAGAAAACAACCCATGGGCTTCTCACTGATCCTCCCTGGGTTGGTTTTTGGCTCCTCCTTCTGCCCAGAGACCACCGAGAAGAACCTAAGATGGGCCAGGGGCCACTCAGGTGACTGTGTCCCTGCCTTCAGCACCTCGTCCCAGGAGGCAGCTCTTAGATCTGTGATGATGGCCTTAAGGACTGGGACCCCAGGAAGCTTCTTCCTGCCTGGACTCAAGCCTCACCTCTTATGACAGAGAGCAGCCCTTGCCATTTCCCCTCAGAGA
This sequence comes from Neotragus moschatus, assembly GCA_006410615.1. Taxonomy (NCBI): domain Eukaryota; kingdom Metazoa; phylum Chordata; class Mammalia; order Artiodactyla; family Bovidae; genus Neotragus; species Neotragus moschatus. The sequence goes on along the minus strand of SJYA01002470.1, from coordinate 56,597 downwards.
GTCCCGTCCCCCTGAAGTAGTCTCTCATCAGTCCTTCCTGGGAGGGCTGATCTTGTCCAAGGAGNGATCTGTGATGATGGCCTTAAGGACTGGGACCCCAGGAAGCTTCTTCCTGCCTGGACTCAAGCCTCACCTCTTATGACAGAGAGCAGCCCTTGCCATTTCCCCTCAGAGAGTCCCGTCCCCCTGAAGTAGTCTCTCATCAGTCCTTCCTGGGAGGGCTGATCTTGTCCAAGGAGAGTCTTGTCAGCAGCAGCCGAGCGTCCATCTGACTTTGCAGGAAGTGAGGTCTGTGTATGTGCCCATTTGGAGAAGGGCTCACGTGCTCTGAGATAGGTTGGAGATACAAGGAGCCCTGGTGGGGTGGGGAGCGTGTAGGGAAGGGATGCAGGGAAGGGAAGGTGAGCAGGAAGCCAGTGCCCTGGCAGGAGGCAAGCTCTCCCTGGTGTAGGTCAATTCCAGGAGACACTGGAAAGACCCCTAAGGGGTACCCAGCCCTGAGGGTGAGGTGGCCCGGGTATTTCAGCATCAGCCCCTAAGAGTCCTTGGCTAAGGGCTGCTCCCCAAGAGAGCCACTCCTCAGCTTGCCTGGCTGCCATGCTTCTGCAGGCAGAGCGGTCTTATGTCATCTTGGGAAAATCCCTCCTGCAGAAAAATGAAGATACTGGCATTTGGGGGTTGGTGAGGGGTCACGAAACGGTCCGATCTGAGGGTTACAAGTGGGTATCTGAGGCATCTCCTGTAGCCTGCTGATGCTGCCGCCAAGTCGCTTCAGTCGTGTCCGATTCTGTGTGACCCCATAGACGGCAGCCCACCAGGCTCCGCCGTCCCTGGGATTCTCCAGGCAAGAACACTGGAGTGGGTTGCCATTTCCTTCTCCAATGCATGAAAGTGAAAAGTGAAAGTGAAGTNAAGTCACTTCAGTTGTGTCCGACTGTGTGTGACCTCGTAGACAGCAGCCCACCAGGCTCCCCCGTCCCTGGGATTCTCCAGGCAAGAACACTGGAGTGGGTTGCCATTTCCTTCTCCAATGCATGAAAGTGAAAAGTGAAAGTGAAGTCACTCAGTCGTGTCTGACTCTTCGCAACCCCATGGACTGCAGCCCACCAGGCTCCTCCATCCATGGGATTTTCCAGGCAAGAGTACTGGCAAGTTGAGTATCATCTATTGTGTAAAAATACTTTTAGTTTTATATTTTTTGTGTCAGCATTGTTATAAAGCTTTGTAATGAACTGAAATATTAAGAGAGGTCAAGAAATGGATAGGGGATATAAAGACATAAAAGTTGCTGTTAGTTCAACAGACTCAGAATATAGTAAAATGACACCTACTAGGGGCTACTATGGAGAAGGTGATGGCACCCCACTCCAGTACTCTTGCCTGGAAAATCCCATGGACAGAGGAGCCTGGTGGGCTGCAGTCTATGGGGTTGCTAAGAGTCGGACACAACTGAGCGACTTCACTTTCACTTTCATGCATTGGAGGAGTAAATGGCAACCCACTCCAGTGTTCTTGCCTGGAGAATCCCAGGGACGGGGGAGCCTGGTGGGCTGCTGTCTACGAGGTCACACACAGTCGGACACAACTGAAGTGACTTAGCAGCAGCAGCAGAGGCTACAATGGGGCTTCCCTGGAGGCTCAAATGGTAAAGAATCAACCTGCAAAGCAGGAGACCTGGGTTTGATCCCCAAGTCAAGAAGATCCCATGGAGAAAGGAATGGCTACCCACTCCAGTATTCTTGCCTGAAGAATTCCATGAACAAAGGAGCCTAGCAGGCTACAGTCCATGGTGTCGCAGAGTCAACATGACTGAGAGATAACACTCACTTTTATTCATTCGTTCAGAAGCTACTATAGGCCATGCACCCCTCAAAATAACTCCCTCTTTCCTTCCTTCTTTCCCTCTCTCCACTCCTCTTCCTTCCACCCTCCCACCTCTCTCTCTCTNCACACACACACACACACACACACAGCGAGTAGGATGGGAATGCAGCCTTCACAGAGCACAATCCTCCATCCCCGGGCTCTCCTGCTCCCAACAATAATCAAGGCTCGCCTTTCCATAGTAATGAGAAGCAGCAAGGCTTTTGATCCACCTTTTACCCACATCTTTTACTTTCAAAGATGGAGAGTTTCCCACCAGGCTTTGCAAAGAGTAGAGGACCCCAGACAAGATGGCCTGGGAGTGGAGCTGCTCCAGTATGAAGGAAAGAATAAGCTCCTCCGTTGCTTTGGGTCCAGAGGAAGGGCCCTCAGGTTTGCAAAGCTCATCAGAGAGTCTGGCTTTCAAGCTGCAACCTGACCGTTCTCCCTGCCCCACCCACAATCACAGGCCCTGGAGACTCAAAGGCTGGCAAGCAGCCTGGCTGAGATGGAGAGACCAGTCCCCTCTCTTGGTTGGTCCTTTGAAAGCCCGTGTGCCTTGGGGACGCCTCTTCTGCAGGAATGGAATAGAACAGTGGCGCTCTGGGTGGTCCGAGGCCGTGTCGGCCTCGTTGCTGGTTGGCAGGATGTGCTTTCATTCTTTCACTTATTTACCCACCCTTGAGCTTATTCATTCATCATCTTCAGGGCTCGGGCACTGAGGGGACCATGGTAATGACAGTGGCAAATAAGCGAACTCTTCACCTTCTTTCCAAGACCTCAGAGTACCTGTGAGTCCAGCGTGGTCTAGCCTCCCTGGCCCGCCTCCTCAGGGCTGCTTGCTCCGTGCCTCTGGGTGTGTCTCCGCACACCAGCGGACTATGAGCCCACTTGGGAGAAGACCCGTGGCCTTGCTCACACTGTATCCTTGTAGCCCAGCGTCGTCCCTGGAACACAGCAGGTTGCCCAGTAAATACTTGTGAATGAACGGATGGATGTGTGCCTTGGGGCGAAAGGCAGATCCTGGTATGTCTTTTAATGTATTTCTATGTCTCTGTGTTTGGGTATCGGTGCACATAACTCTGTATCTGTGTTGTTTTTTATACTGTAAATAACTGAGTGTGTGTGTGCATATGTGTGTGTGTGTGTGTGTAATTTGTTAATAGTCTTCCCTTCACAATATTTCAAGAGAGTGAACATTTCTGCTTCTGGTATCTGACTGCATAACCCCAATCTGCATTTCCCACTCACTTCCAGCTCCCAGATTTTCAAATATTTATACTCCTATGTGTAAAACCCGCGAGATCTCTCTTTCTCACCCTGCTTGCGCCCTCTCTCCCTCCTTCCCACCCTGCCATCAGCTCTTCCTCTCCACCTTACTTCGTCTTCTCTCTCAGATACATACAGGTGTTGGTAAAGAAAGTGCCCCACTGAGCCAGGCTATCAAATCCAAATCGGGGCCATTGAGGGACACAAGTGAGCCACTACCATGAACCTGTGACAATCTTGGATGTTGAGCNTGGGAATGCAGCCTTCACAGAGCACAATCCTCCATCCCCGGGCTCTCCTGCTCCCAACAATAATCAAGGCTCGCCTTTCCATAGTAATGAGAAGCAGCAAGGCTTTTGATCCACCTTTTACCCACATCTTTTACTTTCAAAGATGGAGAGTTTCCCACCAGGCTTTGCAAAGAGTAGAGGACCCCAGACAAGATGGCCTGGGAGTGGAGCTGCTCCAGTATGAAGGAAAGAATAAGCTCCTCCATTGCTTTGGGTCCAGAGGAAAGGCCCTCAGGTTTGCAAAGCTCATCAAGAGTCTGGCTTTCAAGCTGCAACCTGACCGTTCTCCCTGCCCCACCCACAATCACAGGCCCTGGAGACTCAAAGGCTGGCAAGCAGCCTGGCTGAGATGGAGAGACCAGTCCCCTCTCTTGGTTGGTCCTTTGAAAGCCCGTGTGCCTTGGGGATGCCTCTTCTGCAGGAATGGAATAGAACAGTGGCGCTCTGGGTGGTCCGAGGCCGTGTCGGCCTCGTTGCTGGTTGGCAGGATGTGCGTTCATTCTTTCACTTATTTACCCACACTTGCGCTTCTTCATTCATCATCTTCAGGGCTCGGGCACTGAGGGGGCCATGGTAATGAGACAGTGGCAAGTAAGCGAACTCTTCACCTTCTTTCGAAGACCTCAGAGTACCTGTGAGTCCAGCGTGGTCTAGCCTCCCTGGCCCGCCTCCTCAGGGCTGCTTGCTCCGTGCCTCTGGGTGTGTCTCCGCACACCAGCAGACTATGAGCCCACTTGGGAGAAGACCCGTGGCCTTGCTCACACTGTATCCTTATAGCCCAGCGTCGTCCCTGGAACACAGCAGGTTGCCCAGTAAATACTTGTGAATGAACGGATGGATGTGTGCCTTGGGGCGAAAGGCAGATCCTGGTATGTCTTTTAATGTATTTCTATGTCTCTGTGTTTGGGTATCGGTGCACATAACTCTGTATCTGTGTTGTTTTTTATACTGTAAATAACTGAGTGTGTGTGTGCATATGTGTGTGTGTGTGTGTGTAATTTGTTAATAGTCTTCCCTTCACAATATTTCAAGAGAGTGAACATTTCTGCTTCTGGTATCTGACTGCATAACCCCAATCTGCATTTCCCACTCACTTCCAGCTCCCAGATTTTCAAATATTTATACTCCTATGTGTAAAACCCGCGAGATCTCTCTTTCTCACCCTGCTTGCGCCCTCTCTCCCTCCTTCCCACCCTGCCATCAGCTCTTCCTCTCCACCTTACTTCGTCTTCTCTCTCAGATACATACAGGTGTTGGTAAAGAAAGTGCCCCACTGAGCCAGGCTATCAAATCCAAATCGGGGCCATTGAGGGACACAAGTGAGCCACTACCATGAACCTGTGACAATCTTGGATGTTGAGCGCAGCCAGGGAGAGGCAAAGAGACTCCAGTGTGCACCTGCCCCAAACCTTGCTGGCTCTGAAGCGGATCCACCCTTGAGGGGCTTCCTCCAGCTGCAGCCTAGCTTCTTAGGAGGAGGAACTAATTCGTGTTTGCCCAGAGCTTCAGCTAGAGGAGCTGGTTAAATACCAGAGTTGCCTGGGTTTGTGGACACTTAGAGTCTTGTGTCTGGGAGGCTAAAGACCCTGATGCTGGGAAAGGAGGGGGCGACAGAGGATGAGATGGTTGAGTGGCGTCATTGACACGAGTTTGAGCAAACTCTGTGGGACGGTGAAGGATAGGGAAGCCTGGTGTGCTGCAGTCCACGGGGTTGCGAAGAGTTGGACATGACTCAGCAATTGAACAACCATGATGTCTTAGAGTTCTGATCTGAAGGCAGAGGGGAACCCCAGGTGGCCCCTCCCCTTACTGCTGGTTGTAGCAGAGCCTGACCAGGAAAGATCTACCGAAGGCAGTAGTAACCCCTGGACCTAATCGGTTAGGATTTTAAGTCCTAGACGAAGTGAAGGCCTGTTGACTTTCAGTGTGAGAATCTCGTGTTCAGGGATCACTCAAACACCAGATACTGTTCTGAGGAACTCAGGGTGTGGCTTCTGCTCTTCCCCCTTGTCTGTGGATCAGAGAATAAGGGAGGCTGATGTGCTCAGTTTCACATTTGGGCCCATAAGGACCTTGCCATTGCAGAGTCAGTGAGCCAAAGACACATAGACGCTCGTGCGCGCGCGCGCGCGCGCACGCACGCACACACACACACACACACACACACACGAGATGTCCCGAAGAATGGATAACAGAAAGGGCCAAGACGGAAGCCACCAGGACAATCCATGGGGACAGGCAGCAGCTGAGGTCTCCTGTGGTCCACTCCCCTCGGGGCTCTTGTCTGTCCTGTTGACCCGAATGAACCACACCCATGGGCTCACGTGCTCCGAGGCTTCCAGCTGGGTTCAGCCAGTGGAGCCCTGCCTACAGATTCCGGGCAGGGAGGAGAAGGAGGCCCGGTGCTTGTTGCTCTGGCCATCACCCGGGAGTGCCAGTTCTGGTGCCCGAGTCCTTCCACCAAAGTCCAGTGCTCCTCTCGTGAGAGCCTGTGCCCTGGGGCTTCCCTCCTGAGCTGTGGGCTGGTCCCTCCGCTTGTCCTCTTCCACTGCCTCCATTCCTGGATTTCTGGCTCCTGTCTGCCCTCACCTTGGCAAATAATCCCTTTGTAAGTAAACCTTCCCCAAATGACCTAATTTGGTTGTGTTGCCAGTTGGCACTATAACTAAGAAATAGCAGGGGGGTCAGGGAGACCTGTCACCCTGAGTTGGATTTGGTCAGGGGCTTGGTGCCCATCAGTTTGTCTCCATTACTGCTGGCATGCGAGTGGGTGTAGGACTGCCCTCACTACCAAAAAAATATCTGTTCACTACTCTCCCCAAAACTAAAGGTTTAATAGGTTGCTACGTGCGTGTGTGCATGCTAAGTCGCTTCAGTCACGTCCGATTCTTCGTGACCCTGTGGACTGTAGCCCACTAGGCTCCTCTGTCCATGGAATTCTCCAGGCAAGAATACTCTAGTGGGTTACCATGACCTCCTCCAGGGGATCTTCTAGGTCCAAGGATCAAACCAGCGTCTCTTATGTTTCCCGTTGGCATGTGGCTTCTTTACCTGGGAAGCCCAGTAGGCTGCTAGACACGCTATAAATCTGGGTTTCTCAAACTAGTAATTGTCCCAGAGGAGCAGGAGTGTCAACGGGTTATTGATCAATAAATAACTTTCAATAGTTTGTTGATAAACCACCAGGTCACTTTTTGACACCCATCTTCATCTTGACGGGAAATCTCATGAGAAGAAGCTCAGATTGTTTGGCACTTTTATTGACCGGCTGTGACTTCTGACTTCATGGAAGTTGGTTAGTGGCCAACAGTTACCAGCTAAACGTAGGCGTCTCCATCATATTCTAAGCGTCAGACAGGGTGTGAACAGTCGTTCAGCAGATCTGGGTACAACACTCAGCACAATGAAAGAAGACTGTGCTCTGGCCTCTTCCTTTGGAAAATATATCTTAACGAGGCGAGACTCCTTTCAGATTACCTCGATTCATGACCTCTTATTATAGAAAATGGAAAAAAAGAGTGAAGAGCTCCCTTTTTGCTTTGTTATTACTTCATTTCCACAGGACAGACGTGAACCCAACCCATAGCAGTTTCTATTACTTAACTACTGTCAGAATGACTGGCTTAAGAATAACTAGTCTAGGGACTTCCCTGGTGGTCTAGTGGGTAAGACTTTGCGCTCCCAATGCTGGGGGCCTGGGTTTGATCCGTGATCAGGGAACTAGATCCCATGTGCTGCAGCTCAGATCTGCTGCAGTCAAATAAACAGTTTTTAAAAAGAAAAACTAGTCTGAAACAATGCAACTTGTGTTGGGTAGATGTGTCTACCCCCCTATCCAACACAGTGGGTCCTGAGCCCAATAATTCTGTATTCCAAATTAATTTCTTTTGTTATCTAATGATGCAAGTTGTAATTGCCCTGCAGGATTTATATTTTCCTCCACTCTTAAAATTAGAGGGCTTCCCAGGTGGCACCAGTGGTAAAGAATCTACCTACCAATGCGGGAGACACAAGAGACGCAGGTTCGATCCTTGGGTCAGGAAGATCCTCTGGAGAGAGAAATGGCAACCCACACCAGTATCCTTGCCTGGAAAAATCCCATGGATAGAGGAGCCTGGCAGGTTACAGTCCATGTGGTTGCAAAGAGTCAGACACAACGGAGCACGCATGTAGAATAACAGAATAAAATCAGAGGTGCCATGATCTTCATAGGAGATTTATTTATGGCCCTGGAGAGGACCTGGTAACTCTTGCTTTGAAAAGCAGCCAGACTCAAGTCATTCTGTAAAACCTTGGGACTTTGAGTGTTCGCCTGCCAGGATGGAGTCAGATTGCTGAGTTCTGCCGTTCCTACTCCCCCAGCCTCCATCCACACCTCCTCCCAGAACTGGCTGCAGAGGAGCCAGCCAAGATGAGCTGGAAGTTGTCAGGCTCGGACTGGCCAGGGGCCCAGAGGGGCGGGTACCAGCTGGGGCCCTGCTTCAACGAGGCAGCTGGAGCTGTGCACACTAGGCCGGGGGTGGTCTTCTTCCCACCCAGCTGCAGCAGCTGCTCAGCTAGAAGCTGTCTGTGGTGGATTCTTGCCACTCATAATCCAATCTTTATGGGTGGGAAGAAGCCTCATCCAGATACACTTGGGGGACAGAAGGACCTGATTTGCCTTCCGTGTGTCCTTTCATCTGGGGACTCTGGGGACACTGGCCAAGTTCACTTGGTCCAAAGACTTTGCTTCCACTCTAGCTGTCTCAACCATCATTCAGAACTCAATGTCTTATGTGAGAACACAGATGGTAGTGGGAGAATAGAACCCTTGGAGAAGTTGCCTGGAATGGAAGGGCTTTAAAATCCCAAAGTCAGTAAGACAGAATTGCAACAGCCTTTGTAGCCAACAGTGTTGACCCAGGAGAGTCTGAGGGTTGATCAGGGTAGGAGAGAACCATGTGCGTCCTGGGGCCAGAGCTCCCCATCTCATTCATTAGAACTCTTCCAACCTGGACTTTCTCTTCCAGGTCCTACTGCAGATAAACCTCTCTTAGCTGGTCCCTCTACTCTTGCGGGCTCTGAGCATCTCAGATTCGCCCATTTAGTTGGATTCTTGGACTTAGAGTTCTCCCAGAGTCTTATCAGCTATGACTCTGTCATTTTTCTGCTCCAGAGAGAGCAGAGCAACAAATAATACACTTTGGTATTTGCATGATGGATATAGATTTCAATCAGGAAGAGCTTATCAGTGAGAAGGCCCTGAAATGGACAGTCAGGAAGAGCACTGCACCTGGACTTCAGAGACGTTTAAACCCCTAAGGGTCTGTCTTTATCTGGGGAGACCATGGAACCACTGATGTATCCATGCCTCTTGGCCCTTAGGTTCCCTGGAGCCCTCATCTTTGGCTTAAAACGCAATGTGGAGGAATGGCAGCTGCTTCTAGGACAGTGTTCTCCTTGCTTCCTGGGATCCTGGAGCAGAGATCTGGCTCGGCCAGAAATATCGCCCCTTTCCAGAGATGTCGTCAGTGCACGCAATAGTCAGGGAGATGGAGACAGAGGATGGGGAACAGTGGTGATTTTCACCTAGAGCCGGAGGACCGTGTGCCGCCGTTGGATCTCACAGGACACAGTTCAGATGTGATCACCAGCCCACTTGCTCCCCTGTAAATTGACTATGTCACGGCTAATTCCTCTCGGAGGTTTAACATCACTTACCCCCTCCGACTAATGAGGATCGGAAGGACATTTGGAAGTCATCCTGAGCTGTGACCATTCTCCTGGACCCTGCATTTCCAGCTCCAGATGGACTTGATGAGCGTTGAGAGGCGCACAGCTGCTTCCAGACACCTGGCTTGGCTTCAGAACCTTAGATCATAAAAGCCATCTGGCCCATCCATCCAGTGCAGGGTGGGGTTCTCCCCCCAAACACTCCTGCCTGCGGCATCCCAGTGTGCGCCTACATATTTCCAGGGAGAACCAGGAAGATCCATCAAGATGACGTGGTCCCTGTTCCTTAGGAGTCTGCAACCTGGGTGAAGGGCAGACGCCACATGCCACCAACTCAAAAACTAAGACTCAAATCCAAAGGTGCTGGGGACTCTGCTCAATGTTATGTGGCAGCCTGGATGGGAGGGGAGTTTGGGGGGAGAATGGATACATGTATATGTATGGCTGAGTCCCTAGACTGTTATACCTGACTATCACAACATTGTTAATCGACTAAACTCTAATATGAAATGAAAATTTTTTAAAGAAAGGAATAATANGCACAGCTGCTTCCAGACACCTGGCTTGGCTTCAGAACCTTAGATCATAAAAGCCATCTGGCCCATCCATCCAGTGCAGGGTGGGGTTCTCCCCCCAAACACTCCTGCCTGCGGCATCCCAGTGTGCGCCTACATATTTCCAGGGAGAACCAGGAAGATCCATCAAGATGACGTGGTCCCTGTTCCTTAGGAGTCTGCAACCTGGGTGAAGGGCAGACGCCACATGCCACCAACTCAAAAACTAAGACTCAAATCCAAAGGTGCTGGGGACTCTGCTCAATGTTATGTGGCAGCCTGGATGGGAGGGGAGTTTGGGGGGAGAATGGATACATGTATATGTATGGCTGAGTCCCTAGACTGTTATACCTGACTATCACAACATTGTTAATCGACTAAACTCTAATATGAAATGAAAATTTTTTAAAGAAAGGAATAATAAGTAAATATTCCATATGTACTTGAACAAAAAAAGTGCTGGGGATCTTAAATGGCTATAGACTGTATCACCCCTACCATAGGACATTCTAGAAAAGGCAAAACAAGGAGACAGTGAGGAAAAAATCAGTAGTGGCCAGGGTTTTTGGGTATGGGGGAAGAGGTGAACAGTTAGAGGACGAGGGACTCTGGGGCAAGGAAGTTATTCCATATGTTTCTGGAATGTGGATTCTGGACGTTATGCTTGTTTCAAAACCCATACAATGTACAACACAAAGAGTGAGTTCTAGTGAAAACTGGGCTTTATTGAATAATTCTGCGCCAGTGTTGGGTCATCAGTTGTAACAAACATACTGCGCTGATGCCAGGTGTTAATAGTAGAAGAAATGGTGGTGGGAAATCTATATTTTTCTTTGGCTGCACTGCTGGCGGGATCTCAGTTCCCCAGCCAAGGACTGAACCTGAGCCCCTGGCAGTGAAAGTGCGAGTCTTAGCCAGTGGACCACCAGAGAGGTCCCTCCCCTCCGTATTTCTGTAAACCTAAAACTGCTCAAAACAATAAAGTCTATTAGTTTCTTTGAGTGCAAGGAGGAGTGGGAGAATTCTGGGACGTTTTCTTGCAAAGGATGAGCTGCAGAGGGGAAGAAGGTGACCGGAAGGAGAAGCAAGGAGGCCTGGGAGGCTGCCTCAATCTCCCAGAACATTGTAAAGATGCTCCTACCCACTCAAAGCCCAGATCTGCCTCTTTCTTGGCCCTGGCAAGGGTTTTGTTAAGTCAGAGATCCTGCAAGAAGCAGGGTGGGAAGTAAGAGGAGAGAACACAGGGAGAGACAACAGCCAGGGACCAGTTCTCTGGTACCGGAGGCACAAACCACAAGTGCAATTACTCAAAAAAAGAACTTGAAATTAAAAAATGACTCCAAGCCAAGGAGGGGAGTACATAAGTTACCGCAGCCCCGAGACATTTATGAATAATACAAATGCCGAGAGGTGGTGAAGCCGGAGCGCAGTTAATTAATATGTACAGGCGTGGAGATGCACTCGAAAAACAATAGTGCTGGTTCTCCCTCGCTCCAAGTGAAAATATTTCCAGGAAGACTGACACGTTTATTATTCTCTAACATAATTACCTTATTGTGGAGCATTGGTAATGGAACCCATTAGAGGCGTTAAGCACCTGCCCGGCTCCCCTGAATGCAGTTTGGTTCCAGGTTGCTGGGGAGGGCAGGTAGGAGGCGGCTGGTGGGGTGTGCTGGGTGGGCGGAGGGGGCGTCCCTGGGGAGCACTGCTTTACCAGCCTGATGCCCCCACTGCCGTCCTCCACCTCTCCCCAACCAAGCCCAGCTCGGTCCTCCACCTTTGATTCCCTTTGCTGCCTCTCTGAGCCCACCGCCACCCACTTCTGGGTGCTTCTGTGAGCTGGTGTGGGCTGGAGGAGCAAGGGTGTCGCCTGGGAGCCCTGCCTGCACCCTCAGGGTATAAGAAGGCTGAGAGGAAGTCGCAGAGGAAGCCGGATGGCTGGGTAGGGGAAGGAGAACCAGAGCCACAGCCACTTGCGCGAGGCCAGAACCACCCTAGCCCTAGAAAACAGCCCCGCGGGCGCTCTGGGCGCTTCCTGGTGAAGGTGGGTGGGAACACTGCCTGGGACGCTGGGACCTCGGGTTCCAGTCCTCCTGGCTCTTTTGGACCAAAAACCCAAAGTCACTTTGCCTCTCTGGATCTCAGTTCCCTCATCTGTCATGTGGTGCCCATGCAGCGGGGGTGCCTGGCAGCTGGGATTCCTAGAGGTGGGTGGGGCTGCCTGGCTTCCAGGGTCACAGCTGCCCAACACTCTACACACCAGTCACTTCAGACCAAAGGTGGTCTCGCCACGATGGCCAGGTCTTTTCCTCTGCGGGCAGGGGTGCGCATCTTAACAGAAAATGACCTCTCCTCTTTCCCCGGAGAGGAATGCTGTGTCCTCCCCCAGCTCCCGCGGCACCCTGCCCCACCCTGCCTGCCCAGGCCTCCCTATTGGCAACGGAAATGGAAGCCGCCACAGGCACGGCCTCCCAGCCCCTCCCTCCTGTGTGCGCTCCATCCTTGGCATCTGGCCACATCCCGTCTGCCCCACTGCTTTTCCTCGTCTGCTCCTCTGCACATCCTTAAACACTGGCCCTTTCCGGGATTTTGCCCTTGGGTTTCCTCCCTTCCCATTTTCCGGCCCTCCTGTGGCTTGATGGCACGGCTACATCTGTATCTGTACTAAACGCCTGGCCCTGTCTTCTGAGCTCCAGGGTTGGTCAATCCAGTTGTTGGCGGGGTTGGAGGTGGGGGGGCTTTTTCCTGAGCCGGCCAGGTGCCTCCCAGGATGACTGCCCCTCGGGTGAGCATGGTCAGAGGCCCCAGAGGAAGCTGTCTGCACCCCAGCACACCCTTGCCCCCATTGCACCGTTCAGAGACAGACGGTCTTCCCCTCTCAAGGTCCGTGATCTGCCCAGACAGGTGGGCACATATATAGATGCTGCATCCAGAATCTTCTATTCAACCCCAGTACCGCCTCCACCGTCTTGCTTCTCTTTTAAAATTTTCAGCAGCGAATGAAAGCTAGTCCCACCAAAGAGGGAGAAAAGTTCCCCACTGGGAAGCTTGGAGGGCTGACCCATCCTTTGTCCCCCTGTCCTCGACATCCACTCTCTGGGTCCCTGGAGGACAGAAAGTCTCCCTTCTCATTTGCCAGCTCCATTCCCCAGCTGCCTGGCCCCTGATGCTGGGCCTCTGGAGTGGTTGTTGGCCGAGCTGTTCAGCAGGGCAGCTCCCTTGTGGGCACCCAGCCCTGTTGCTTGACAGGCTGCTTTCGAGGGGACAGGCCTGAATGACTGTAATATGAACCATGAAAGTGGATATTAAAGACTTTATTACAGGGTGAGGATGCCTAATTGCGACGTTCCTTTCAGGAAGCCGGCGCTGATGAGTTTAAGTTGCAGAACCCAATTATTATAACTCTGTCAGCGCAGAGCAGGGTGGAGGCGGGGGCCCGGGGGAGGCAAGCTGGAGGCGGGGGCCCGGGGGAGGCAAGCTGGAGGCGCAATCACCTGCACTTTATCCGAGGCACATGCCGCCGGCCTGGAATTTTAGAAGAGAGATTGATTCGGCTCTGAGCTTCCCTCCACCGCTCACCACCGTGCTGCTCTTGAGGACGGATCTCTCGCTCTGCCCTCCCTCTCCCCGGGCTTCTTGCAGAAGAGGTGGCATTCATGAGCAACTGTAGGAGATCCCAGCCCTCCTTCCCACCACCGATCCCTGCCAAGGACACAGCCTCGTGTTGAGATGCAAGGTTGTCCAGGGCATCTCAGCATCAAACGGTCCAGCTCTCATGTTTCAAATGGGAAAGCTGACTCAAGAGGATAGGGGACCGGGATGGAAGACCTGCCTGGGTTACCCGGCTGCTAAGCGGCAGAGCAGGGCAGGACCCTTCTGGTCTGATTCTGGCCTGGAGCTCTGGCTGCAGGTTCCAGGAGATACGCCAAGACATGTGGGGGCAACCAGAGTCTCCTTAAGGAGAATAGGCAGGTATAGGTTTTGCCTACTAGGCATGTGGGAATCCGGCTGTGTCTTGGGATGAGCTCATGGAAAAAGACAATGGAGTCCTCGCTAGGGAGGGAAACAGCATCCTCAAAACTCATCATCACCTCGCTCCAAGAGTATTATGTGTTCTACCGTTTCAACAGTCATGCATTCAAATATTCTTCGGTACCTACTGGGTGCTGGGCATTGCGGATGAAGGATACAGACACCTTTGTAGGCAAGGAACTCACAGCTTAAAAGCGGAGACAGATGAACAAGCCAATTGGCAATGAAGATACGGTATGGAAAACACTAGATAGGGATGGGCACACACACATCACCTTCTTTAATCACATAAATGTAAGTGATTGGACATAAAGAGATACTACAGCGTAGTCTGCCTCGTGCCAACTGAATGGTGCAGGCAGTAAAGGCTAGAACTACTCCAGTCTGGTGGATTCACTAGAAAGGCAGGCGCTGATGGATGGGTGGGAATTTAAAAGACAGTGAAGAGCAGGTGGGCGTTAGGACTGGGGAGAGAAGAGGTGAGTTCTTTCCCACCTCGAACTAAGAAAGTCAGTACCCAGAGTGCTCACTGCTTTTTATCTCCAGCCAAGAGCATCCAGCTCACCTGTGCCTGGGGTAGGTAGATTACCATCATGAGCATAGCCGCGGGATTCAAGATGCCCCACAATGATGATGAAGAGGAGACGGGGCAAAGTCCCGGAGGCCCCACCCCCTTCCCTTGCACTGTGCGTGCCCGGAGTCAACTTGCCTGATTAATGTTCCCCAGCCAGGGTGTGCAGCCCAGAGAAGCCTGACGAACCAGGAGATGTGTCCCGTTTACCGAGACACAGGTCGGGGGCAGCACAGAAGAGAACAGGTGGAGTCTTTAGACGTGCTGTCGGAGACGCAGGTGGAGGTGGATGGATTTGCGTAGACAGTTTGGGAGTTTAAGAGTAATATAGGGTTGGTGCTGAAATAATAGGGGTGTTTCTGGCTTATGGATGGTATGTAAGACAATGAGACTGGAGGAGACATCTGGAGAGAAAGAGAAATTGAGAGAGAGAGAGAGAGAGGTGGGGTGGGGGGAACAGAGAAGAGACAGACAGATGGACAGAAACAGATACAGAGAAGAGTTGGGCACTCTGTGGCCCTCTGGTGGGGGCAGGTGACCAGCAAAGAAAACAGAGGTATGGGAAAGACAGAGGACTTCGAGGCACTGGAGGTGAAGGAAGAGATGGTTCGAAAAAGTTTGCTGCATGGGGTGGAATCCTGCAGAGACACCAAGGAAAGTGAGGACTGAACAGTGGCCAATTTGTCAACGTGGAGGGTCCTGCAGACCTTGTCTCAGCAGGTTCAGAAGCCAGTTGGGAGGGGCTAAGAAGTGAGCGGGGGCAGCAGGGGGAGCACCACACGAGTGCATGAACCCTGACCCTTAGCTCACACCGCGCACACCTCAGTCATCACCAAGGGAGGTGACCGCACCCTGCACTATTGGCTTTTCACGCACAATCACTTATAGTTGTACAATCAAATTAAGGGAAGTGGGGTTAGAACGAACACGTCTATCTAGCACTTTCTACACTGCATTATAATTGCTGGTTGACTTCTGTTATCTCCCGCGTTAAGCTGTGAACTCCTTAAATGCAGAAATAGAATCTTGTCATCTTTTTATCTCCAGTGTAACTAAAAAAATGGATCATAGATCTCAATGTCAAACCTAGAACTATAAAACTTCTGGAATAAAACATAAAAGAAACTTTTGTAACCTTAGGGGAGATCAAGATTTCTCAGGATACAAAGAGTATTTTAAAAATGGATATTATAAGTCACAAGACACACAAAAAAATTTAAATTCTGCTCTTCAAAAATACCATTAAGAAAATGAAAAGGTAGACCACAAACTGGGGGAAAAACATATATCTGAAAAAAGACCTGTATCCAGAATGTATGAAGACTCCTTACAATGAGACAGTTCGATAGAATAAAAAGAAAAAAAGTTTAAAGAGAAACTTCACCAAAATAAAGGAGTACATGAAAAGATGCTCAACATTATTATTCATCAAGGAAACGCAAATTAAAACCATAATAAGATACCACTATACAAACCTACGATGATGGTGAAAATTAAAAAGGTATACTTACCACCAAGTGCTGGTGAGGATGTGGAGCAAGTGGAATTCTCATGCACCGCTGGTGAAATAACCTGACCATTTTGGAGAAAACATCTGGCAGCTTTTAATAAAGTCAAATGCACACTTATTACACAATCCAGCAATGTAACTTCCATGTATTTATTTACGTGAGGAAAGTGAAGACACATCCAAAGACTCCAACACTGTTGCTGTTTTTCAGTTGCTCGGTCGTGTCTGACTCTTTGCAACCCCACGGACTGCAGCACGCCAGGCTTCCNCCTAAAGGAAATCAGTCCTAAATATTCATTGGAAGGACTGATGCTGAAGCTGAAACTCCCATACTTTGGCTACCCGATGCGAAGAACTGACTCATTTGAAAAGACCCTGATTCTGGGAAAGATTGAAGCCAGGAGAAGGGGTTGACAGAGGATGTAATGGTTGGATGGCATCACGGACTCAATGGGCATAAGTTTGTGTAAGCTCCGGGAGTTGGTGATAGACAGGGAGGCCTGGCATGCTGCAGTCCATGGGGTCCATGCAAAGAATCAGACATGACTGAGCAACTCAGTTGAACTGAACTACCTTTGTCATCAGAGAAGGCAATGACACCCCACTTCAGCACTCTTGCCTGGACAATCCCATGGATGGAGGAGCCTGGTAGGCTGCAGTCCACGGGGTCGCAAAGAGTCGGACACGACTGAGTGACTTCACTTTCACTTTTATGCATTGGAGAAGGAAATGGCAACCCACTCCAGGGTTCTTGCCTGGAGAATCCCAGGGACGGGGGAGCCTGGTGGGCTGCCGTCTATGGGGTCGCACAGAGTCGGACACGACTGAAGCGGCTTAGCAGCAGCAGCAGCAGCAGCAGTAGCTTTGTCATAACTTTTCTTCCAAGGAGCAAATTTCTTTTAATTTCATGGCTGCAGTCACCATCTGCAGTGATTTTGGAGCCCAAGAAAATAAAGTCTGTCACTGTTTCCCTTGTTTCCCCATCTATTTGCCATGAAGTGATGGGACTGGATGCCATGATCTTAGCTTTTGAATGCTGAATTTTAAACCAGCTTTTTCACTCTCTCCTTTCACTGTCATCAAGAGGCTCTTTAGTTCCTCTTCACTTTCTGCCATAAGGGCAGTGTCATTTGCATATCTGAGGTTATTGATATTTCTCCTGACGATCTTTGTTCCAGCTTGTGCTTCATCCAGCCCAGCATTTTGCGTGATGTACTCTGCATAGAAGTTAAATAAGCAGGGTGACAATATACTGCCTTGATGTACTCTTTTCCCAATTTTGAACCAGTCCTTGTTTCATGTCTGGTTCTAACTGTTGCTTCTTGATTGCATACAGGTTTTGCGGGAGGCAGTATGATTCATACAAACTCCAAACTAGAAATAACTCACTCAATCACCAGCAGCACGGAGAAATAAATTGTGGCATATCCACACAAAGGAGCTCTATTCAACGCTCCTTGGAATGAATTGCTGATATGTGTAACAAATACATGACCCTCAAAAAACATGCTGAGGGACTTTTCTGGTGGTCCAGTGGCTAAGGCTCCGCGTTTCCAATGCAGGGGGCCTGGGTTCAATGCCTGGTTGGGGGAACTAGATCCTATGTGCCACAACCATGATTTTGCATGGCACAACTCACAGCATGAGCTCGCATGCCACAGCTACAGACCTTGTGTGGGGCAGAAAGACAGAAGATGCTGAGTGCTGCAACCTAAGACCTGTGCAGCCAAAAGAATAATTTAAAACACACACACACTGAGTGAAGGACCCCAGATGCCAGAGAGTGCCTGCCGTAGGAGTCCATGTACATGAAATTCTAGAAAAGGCAAAACTGTCCACGGTGACAGAAAGAAGGCCAGAGGTTGCCTGGAGCCAGTAGTGGGTGTGGAATTTGTCTGTAAATACTCATGAGTATACCCCACATTGTCCTTTGGCTTTTGGAGTTGTGGTTGCATGGTTGTATATATTTGTCAAAGAGCACACTGGGATTCCCAGGTGGCTCAGAGGTAAAGGATGGTCTACGATGCAGGAGGTTCTGGAGGCATGGCCTCCATCCCTGGGTCAGGAAGATCCCCTGGAGAAGGAAATGGCCCCCCACTCCAGGTTTCTTGTCTGGGAAATCCCATGGACAGGAGCGTCGGAGCGCTACAGTCCACGGGGTCACAAAGAGTTGGAGCAAGCACAGGGCAACTTGTGCCCCAGCTTCGGGGGGAGCCGTGTCAGAGGCCCAGCTTTGCCCTCCAGGCCGGTGAGCCGAAAGTGGAGGTGCCGTGTCTTTCTTCCACGAGTGGCATCTGTTTGAGGAGCTGGGTCTCATGCTTCTGGTTTGTACGAGCTCCTAAAGGAAGCCTTGCTGCCCTGGCAAGTGCTCCCAGCCATTTTCATTCCTTCCCCATTAGCCAAGCAAGCTGAATATATTTTGCTGTATGTACAGTCAATGGGACACAGGGCACTAACTACCTAATTTCCGAGTATGTGGGAATACGCACACTTCCACGAGTGCACAAATGCACAGATGCAAAGAAATATCCCGAAAGATACACGCCACAGTGCCTGTATCGCTGACCTCTGGTTAGAGGTAAGGGAAAGGACCGTGATTGAGGTAAGTGCTCAGAGGGACTTCAGCCTTAACTATGGGATTTTAATTTTTCAAAAGGAGAATCTAAGTGTATTCCCTTACACTTAGATTTTGAGGAAGCATGACAAGCAGAGGTGAGCAGAGTTTGTTCCACCATTAAAAATCAGTTGAATATCTTTGACCTGTTTGGATCAGCTATTCCCTTCAATTATTTATTGAACATCTATGTTTCTGGAAACATACGATGAGACAGGGTTCTTTTGTTCTTGGTTTCAGCCCTTCCTTCAGCTCACCCTCAAAGAAGCCAGAGAGCCAGTCTTTGATACCCATCGTTAACTAGCTGGGGGACAAACTGACTCAAATTTTTAAACCTCGATTTTGCTGGCTCATAATAGCATCTGCCACAGAGCCCCCCTGAGGGATTCTGAGAGAAAACAGAGGCAATGTACATGGCCCAGAGTTTAATAAATAAGAGCTGAGGTTTGTGTTTTATTATTATTACCATATTTTATTGATTTTTAAGACAGTTTTTTCATACTTTTATATTTCCGGAATTGGGCTCGTTTTACAATCACTGTCTCAATTTATTCGGCAGTGTTTTTTTTTTTTTCTTTCTCGGTCTACAAAATAATGGTGCATCTTATAATCGCTGGTGTCTTAGATTGTAGGAAATATGGTGATAGCATTTTGCCTGTGGCTTTCCTGTGAGGCTCTGTGGATATTTAACCAACATTAGAAACAGGGAGAAAAGCTAATCCTCTTCCCAGCTGAGAGAGAAAGAGAAAAAGCAGGAATGACTTAATTAAATCATCACCGCCAGTACCCCAACAATAGAGTGTTCCATCTGGCTCAGCTGTCACTTTGGGGAAGGCTCAGCTGCCAAGGAACTTCCTAGGTACCACTTTCTGGATATTTGCAACCTTGTCCTTGGATGGCCAAAGCTGGTCCCTTGCTCTTTGGTCAAGCGACCTCCATCAGCTTCTTAGGCTTCCCCGCCTACAGGCTTTCCTTGGGAACAGCAAATCAAGAATGTCCTTGGGGTGGTTTTTATCCCTTGGCTCTGTCCCCTCTCCCCCCTGCCATGGCCATCTGAAAATTCTGATGCCATTGTTGTGACATTTACCCATCATGAACCTTTCTAGCACATTCAATGGGTAACAACCTGAGGCTAACTAACTTCCGCAGGAAGTGATTGCCTTGGAAAGAAAGCAGGAGCTCACAGAGTTGATGGGAAGGATGGAGAACTACGCTGAGAAAATGAAGAGGAACCACAAGAGGCAGACGGAACCAGACAGGGTGTTCCTATGTAGCCTCCTCACCCTCACCGACCCTCCAGCCCCAGGGCCCACTGCTGTTGCAGTGACTACCCACCTTCCCCAGAGCCTGCATCCATCACTTCCTCCACACTCAAGTGCCCTCTGAGAGTAATGAATGGCTTGACTCCAGTTGTGTGAGCTTGCCCAACTTCCAGGGTGGAAAATGGAAGCGCTGGTCACGTGCCACACCTCCCAAGAGTCGCAATGGGGGATTCCTGTTGCTTAGGAAGGGACTACAGGTGCTCCAGACAGTTAACAAGTGGCCAACGTTCACTCCATTTGTCTCCAGGAACACTCGTGTTTTCATAGCTAGGGACTGACTCAGATGCCCAGCGCTCAGAAATGTTTCCTGTTTGGTATTTTGTCTGCAATTCAGGCAAGTTAATCCCCCCGGGGGATTAACAGTCCAGCCTGGTGTGTTAAGGAGCTCCTTTCCATACTCCCGGCTAGCAGAGAAATGAGTCTTCTGCACCCCCTAGTTATCCTTCCTGAAAAAGTAGAAACTACAGCGTTTTATTCTGTTACATAGGGTGAAGTCCTGGCGGAGGAAATGGCACCCCACTCTGGTATTCTTGCCCATAGAAAATTCCATGGGCAGAGGAGCATGGCGGGCTACAGTCCACAGGGTCGTGAAGAGTCAGATACGACTTAGCACACAGAGTGAAGTAAGTCAGAAAGAGAAAAACAAATATCATGTGTTGGTGCGTGTACGTGGAATCTCTAAAAACAGTACAGATGAACCTATCTGAGGGGTAGGAATAGAGACACAGACGTACAGGAGGGACAGACATGTGGACGGAAGTGGGAAGGGGAGGCTGGGATGAACTGGGAGCTTAGAACTGATGGATGCGCGTTACCACGTGTGAACTAGACAGCCAGTGCAAAGCTGCCCTGTAGCACAGGAACTCAGCATGGTGCTCTGTGACGAGTGAGCTGGGTGGGAGGTGGGTCCAAGAGAGGGGGTGTAAGCCGATTCATTTTGTTGTACACCAGAAACTAACACAAGATTGTAAAGCAATTACTCTCCAATAACAAAGCTACCAAACAAAGGTCATCTAGAATCATGAACAGTTGTTGTTTCGTTGCTAAGTTGTGTCTGACTCTTTTGTGATCCCCATGGACTGTAGCCCGCCAGGCTCCTCTGTCCATGGGATTTTTCAGGCAAGAATACTGGAGTGGGTTGCCATTTTTTTCTCCGGGGATCTTTCCGACCCAGGTATCTCCTGCAATGGCATGTGGATTCTTTACTCCTGAGCCACCCGGGAAGCCCCAGAATTATGAATTACCGTTCGCCTATGCTGATGCTCAGTGAAAACAATATTTAGAGAAATCAAGACACCTATCTACCTTCTTAACTGACTCTTCACTTCTCAATCACAGTGAAGGCCCACAGTTCTCCAAACATCCTGGAACTTGTTAGAAATGCAAAGTCTTGGTTCCCTCCCCAAACAGGACAGATTAGACACTCAGAAGTGAAGCTCCAGAGGTGTGGTTTAACAAAGCCACCAGTGAATTCACTCCCAGTGAATTTGATATTTGCTGAATTCTGAGAACTGCTGGCTTCATCTTGAACTTGACTCCCTTGAGAATCACCTGAGGAACTTTTAAACTATTCAGTGCCTGAACCTCACCCCAAACCAATTAAATCTGCCTATTGAGAGAAGACGCTTTTTCTTGTTAAAATTTCTTAGGTGACTCATGTATAGCCAGGGCCAAGGGACAAAGACAGAGCCCATGGTTATGTAGAAGGAGTCTTAACTTATGCTAAACTGTCTCTAAGATTCTCCTTACCTTTGACGAGCTCTTTCCTGCTAAACTAATCCTTCTCAGCAAAGGAAAACCCAATCCATCCAGGGAAACAGCAGCTGTGAGCAGTAGCAGAAAGTTGCCATGTACCTCCTTCCCAGTGTGGCATTCCTGATAACCGGTCTTTGCTTTCTCTAAAGACGAGTTTTCATGGTCCATTTTGCAAGCACACCCTCCTCCCCTCCTCTAGCCTGAATCACTGGCAATCAGGAGAGCCAGATGTTGCTTGGGTTAAAAGCAGATGTTATTGTTTAGCACCAAGATCCTTCTCCATCCCAATTCGGGATCTTGCCCGCTCATTGGCATCTTTTTCTGTCTTGCAATTGAGTTCTGTTTCCCTATTGGGGGAACATGGCCGCAGGCAGCTTTAGGATTTCCTTATTTTCATAGTGGAGAAGGCAATGGCAACTCTCTCCAGTACTCTTGCCTGGAAAATCCCACAGATGGAGGAGCCTGGTAGGCTGCAGTCCATGGGATCACAAAGAGTTGGACACGGCTGAGTGACTTCACTTTCACTTTTCACTGTCATGCATTGGAGAAGGAAATGGCAACCCACTCCAGTGTTCTTGCCTGGAGAATCCCAGGGACGGGGGAGCCTGGTGGGCTGCCATCTATGGGGTTGCATAGTGACATGACTGAAGCAACTTAGCAGCAGCAGCATTTTCATAGACCCAAGAGGAAAGAGGGCGTCTGTGACTGGGTCTTAGTGTGGAAGATCCCTGGAAAGTCTTCTCATGGTTTCAACCCGGCTAAAAAGCCAGGACTGGCTCACTCCCAGGAGCTGGTCCGTGACCAGGTTATAGAGAAGGTGCGCTGGAAGACACACCCAAAGCTGTTATAGGTCAGTAAAACCTTTAACCCCTTTTAGGTCAATCTGTTTTGCATAGTTGAGTCAATACGTGTGTTTTCCAATGCAGACAGAGGCTTCCTTATAAAGGTCAAGCTTCCCAAAACTTTAAGCTACATCAGCACACAGAAAGCCTGTTCAACAAGACCATTTTAAGAGGACAGGGAAGTGGGGGAGGGGCTCAGAACCATATCACTTTCAGAACTGTTGGAAACCAAGATGTTTAACAAGGAGCAGAGAAGACCGGGGGCACCAGCTGCCTCGTGTTAATATTCAGACTCTTCAGGCAAGAGAATGTTAACTAGTTCTGCATGGCTTCCCATGCAAAATGATTCCCTAACTGGCCACAGCTTGAGGTCCGAATTCCTTGATGTGCAGTTGAAGACCTGCTCTGCTTTCCTGAGCCTTCCCTGATCTCATCTCTGGGCTCCAAAAGAAGCCAGTGTCAAGGGAATACTGCATGAAAACCTCTTGTTAAAGGCGCAAGACCGATAATTCAGACAACTTCTTGGTAGATAGCGAGCTTAACTCCAACAAAGACAAAGATGATTGAGGGTCGTAAAGGAGAACAGAGAGGGGACACTATGGGGAAGTGGGAAGGGCCGTTTGGAATATGGATTTTGGCCCTATTGCATTTTCTGGGGGAATCTGGGCATGGCTTCTGGGGAAGCCAGGCACAAGTTTGGTCCAGTTACTTAAGCACAGTGTTTGGGCAAGTCCTTGGTGCCTCGTGGGAGTTCATAGTTGATTGTAGGCACAGGAAATGAGGGTCCTGGGGGAGGGCAGGGGAAACTGGGGATGTCACCTCTGCCTAGTGTGGTGCCCAGTAGCAATATCTGATTGATGAAAAAGTGAATGTGTGCAATCATGGTCTCTCATTACCCACCCAGAGAGAGCACTCCTATCAGGGCTGGATTCAACCAGCCTGGACTCAACGTGCCAAAGTGTTTACAGTCCGTATTTTAGAGGCAAAGATACACAATGCAAAGAACCTGGGCTAGATGGATTTCCCTTCTTGCTAGGCTGTTACATGTGCAACTTTGAATAAGCTCATGAGCCTTGCTGAGTTTGCATTTTCTCAGCTCTTAGCAGAGAGTGATGGCAATGTCCAGCCATTTGGGTTGATGGAGGAATAAGTGAGACTTCACGGACCGGGCATCTAGCCCACTCTAGGCAAGACGCTTGAGAAAGCTTACTTTCCTCTTCTCCTAAATGGCTGTGATCATCTTGTCCTGTTCTGTCTGAAAATGTGAGTTGTTGTCCAAGTGTTTTGGAAGACAGAGTGAATGTCTCAGCTGCACGATGTCATTTATAATGAAAAACTCAATAAAGGCTCCGCTTTTTGGTGAGCAGGATTTCTGAGGTCACTCAGGTCCACGAGGCCACGTTAGATATCCATCTCTCTTCATCTGGCCCCGCAGAGCAGGGTTTTCCCAAGAGGAAGCCATGTGACCAGGGCCACCCGAGGATCACAGTCAAGCCTGACGTCCGGATTTTTCCTCCTCAGAATCTTGGCGTCTGGGTGTGAACCAGCTCCCAGCAGTGATCCTTCTGTGCACTGAATTTTGGGTTGCAGGATGAGACTCAGCATTGTCCATCAGGGCAAGGGTATCCCCTATCATCCAGAGCCACAAAGCCTTGCCAGGTCCGTGGCATGGCATCTTCCTGAGGTCAAGACCCTCTCTAGCCTTGGACTTCCCTCCTCTTAACCTCTGTAGACTTCAGTTTCCCCGTTTGCTAAGTGACAAGAAAAACACTGCATTTTTGTTCTGTGGCGTCACCAACTGGTTCCAGTTTGCCCACTGAAAGTCCTGAGTGGGCCCACCATAAGGCTTGGTCCCCTACTCAGCACATAACAGGTTCTTATGAAATGCTGGTCCCGTTCCCTCTGTGTAAGATTGCAGCGAGTGTCGAGATGACATCCATAGACCTTTGCTTCTCAAGCATGGCACCTGCTCCAGAGAGCTTGCTAGAACACAGAGCCTCACTCTGCCCCTGATCTACTGATTTGGGTCAATTGCATTTCACAGGATGCCAGGCGACTCATTTATCCACATTTGCAAGTCTGAGAAGAGCTGGCTTGGTGTTCCACAAACGGTAGCTCTTTTTACCCAGTCCCCCAACAGAACTTACAAAACAAGAGCTTCTTAAGCAAAGCATAACCCATCTAGATTTCCTTAAAGTCCTAGTCACTCAGTCCTCCCTGACTCTTTGTGATCTCATGGACTGTAGCCTGCCAGGCTCCTCTGTCCATAGAATTCTCCAGGCAAGAATACTGGAGTGGGTTGCCATTTCCTCCTCCAGATCTTCCAGACCCAGGGATGGAACACAGGTCTCCCACATTGCTGCTGCTGCTGCTGCTAAGTCGCTTCAGTCGTGTCCAACTCTGTGCGACCCCATAGATGGCAGCCTACGAGGCTCCTCCATTCCTGGGATTCTCCAGGCAAGAGTACTGGAGTGGGTTGCCATTTCCTTCTCCAATGCATGAAAATGAAAAGTGAAAGTGAAGTCCCTCAGCCGTGTCCGACTCTTTGCGACCCCATGGACTGCAGCCCACCAGGCTCTTCCGTCCATGGGATTTTCCAGGCAAGAGTGCTGGAGTAGGGTGCCATTGCCTTCTCCGCTCCCACATTGCAGGCAGATCCTTTACCGTCTGAGTCACCAGGGAAGCCCCAGATTTCCTTAAGGAATAATCTAAAACCAACTTCAAAGACCCTGGCCCTGGGGCTGAGGCTTTCACTCTTGTAAGTTTCTAGGAAGGAGTTGTAAGCTGAGAGTGGAACCAAGGAAAGTTCTAGAATCATGGAGTTCCACACCGTAAGTAGAGGTAGACTTGATTTAGTCCTGCTGGGTACTTTGGACAGCCCCACTCAGCAGACTCAACCTCGTCAATACTTCCAGGTGCTGGAGTCAGGGAGCTCACCCGAGTTACTCCCACCCACTCTGATACTTGGGTGGGGTGAGTCATTAATTCAGCCTGAACCAATTATGATGGTTCGGCTGACAGAGCAGCCCATGGTCCTGGCAGAGGGGGCTGATCGGTGATCCTGAGGGGTGACGGCCCACTGGAAGGACACAGGATGTTCCCACCAGGCCTTGCAGGGTCCACTGAGTGCCCTCATTAGCACATGACCCCTTCGAATGCCCAGCCTGCTGGGGGTGGCCATTCAATTTCCTTTATCCTCGGAAGCAGTGCCCTGGCTGGCTTCATTGAATTAGCCCTGTGGGGCTCAGAGGGAACACTTCAGATAGAGCCCTCCCAGATGAACTTGTAACATTTAATTACAGAAGCTGGGCTATCGCAATGTTTAAAGCCATTTACAAAACCTGGGAGCTACAGAGCCTTCCTACTCCTGTGTGCAGGGACGCTAGGGCAGCCTGTAGATCATTAGCCGCTGAGACAAATCTCAGTTTGCATATTAAGGTCAGGAAATTATCCTTTCGATTTCCTCACTAAATGGCCAATGTACTCGTCTTGTGAAGAAAGAGCAATTCTGAGACTCCAAGAGGATGCAAAGACCTCCAGAAGCCATTGGTCCAGGTTCCCATCTCTAAGCAGCTTGACAAATTCAATTGCCAGATAAAGGCCAAGGGCACAATGGAGACAAAAACTCCTGTCATTTAGGAACTCCTAAATGAATAGGGCAACAGACGTAAGTGCCGAGGAGTAAGTGCAGGATAGAGGGGGAAATTAACGCAAGCTTTGGGGATATTCCTAGAAGGCTTCCCAGAAGAGGTGTCCCTTCCTTGGGGTTTTGAAGAATAAAGAGGAGTCATTCTTAAACGTGAAGGAGTGGGTGGGCATGAGCCAATAAAAGACATTTCAGAAAGGACCCTGCTAGTTCTGCAACCTGTAGGAACAAAGTTTCTTCTGTCCAACTTGCTTCTCTCTCTGGAAGATTCTCTCCTGTTTTGCTCTCTGTGGGGCTGGACAACTGGTCAGCCCCTAGTCCTTAAAAACTTTGTATTGTAAACTCCTCAGGGGCTTCTTTCAGACTTCCAGCAGCATCTGAAAGGGCTGAGCCCATCCTAGCAGAGCTCATAACTGAATTTGCAAGCACAGCTGGAACCCTCAACACCTGGCTTCCAGGCCCCTCTCCCACCTGAGCCAACTTGTGCCCAAATTCTAAACCTTCTGAAGTATGATGTTTTCCCCCCATCAATTTAATCCTCATAGAGTGAAGAGAATGAGGCAGGATGAGTGGATTTATGGCCTTCAGTGAATTTCAAGATGAATAAGAACAATCAGAATTCAAGTCAAATTTCTGGCCAAGGATTTGATCCCTTTCAAGTAAAGAGTGGGCTTGGCCTGCCCGCAGCCACGGCAGTTCCTTAATGGGAACTTAAATGCTAGAAGCCAAGCATCTGAAGCAAACATGTGGGGAAAGCCACCACCTTTGAAGCTAATTTTGCGACGGCTCTTTCACCGCAGCGCCTTGGGAGAACACACACGCTTTTAATTGCTCACGAAAGCTAGAAAAGCTCCTCCTTTTAGACCCTCCTCTACTAACCCTGGGCTTCCCAGGTGGCCTAGTGGTAAAGAACCTGCCTGCAGCGCAGAAGGCATGGGTTTGATCCCTGGGTCAGGAGGGTCCCCTGGAGGAGGAAAGGGCAACCCACTCCAGTATTCTTGCCTGGGAGATCTCTTGAACAGAGGAGCCTGGAGGGCTACAGTCTGTGGAGTCACAAGAGTCGGACACGACTGAGCGACTAAACAAACAGCAGCTGCCACGATCGCCTGACTCACCCCCTTCTCCTCCAGCACCCTCTGCCCCTCTGGGTGCATCAGCTACTTTCCCATGACCCAGAGGAGGATAAATGAGGGGTCCAGGGGGTCAGGGATTTGCCTGTAGTTGGTTAGAAAAAAATTTAATAGCTGCCAGACCCTGAGCCCTGCAGTGAAGGGGCTGGAAGACATTTTACTGATGATCTGAACACGGGAGCTGGTCCTGCCTCCCTGCCCGCCCATCTGGAGGGGAGAGAAACGAGAGCCCTGTCCTCCGGAGCCTCCAGGTTCAAAAGGAGTCAGTGGCCAACAGGGAGGACAAGAGCCCCTGCCTCAAACGCAGGTCCTCCCCTCTGGACACCTGGGGAGGCTCCCTTTGGCGATGGAGGCTGAGACGAGGTACCGAGGGCACAGCATTTAAGGAGGTGACAAAGGATGAGAGTTTGGATGACATCATCAGCTCGGTGCACATGAGTCTGGGCCAACTCCGGGAGATGGGGAAGGATGGGGAAGCCTGGTTTGAGAAGGCAATGGCACCCACTCCAGTACTCTTGCCTGGAAAATCCCATGGACGGGGGAGCCTGGTGGGCTGCAGTCCATGGGGTCGCGGAGAATCGGACACGACTGAGCGACTTCACTTTCACTTTTCACTTTCATGCATTGGAGAAGGAAATGGCAACCCACTCCAGCGTTCTCGCCTGGAGAGTCCCAGGGACGGGGGAGCCTGGAGGGCTGCTGTCTCTGGAGTCGCACAGAGTCGGACACGACTGAAGCAACTTAGCAGCAGCAGCAGCAGGGAAGCCTGGTGTACTGCAGTCCATGGGGCTGCAAAGAGGCAGACACACCTGAGCAACTGAACTACTTTACTCCCTCTTAGGGGCTGCACTTTCCTTGCATGACCTTGACAATAAGTGCCTCCTTACGTGCCCTGGTGGGGGGTGTGCCCCTTTTGCCCCTCCCCTTCTGCTAAAGGCTACTCTGAGTTGGGGGAACGGAGTGGTTTCCAGATGCGAGAACAGTCTCCTCTTTGAGATGCATAAGGCCATTCTTACCTCAATACACCAATAAAGAAGTGACTCTGTGCACAAGTAACCTCCCCTCCGTGACGGACCTGACCCTCTCACGGTATCTCACACCGTCTTTCTCCCCCAGCCTGCCCCTCCAGCCCCTTTTTCAGTCTCAGCTGGTGACTCTGCGTCTTTCTACATCGAGTGCAACTCATCAGGAGTCTGGAAGGAGGAAGGGAAGACCCAAGTCCTGCGGGAGGAAGCCTGGGTAGTGACACCCTCCATCCTCCACCCACCCCTGGTCACAGGATGGTGCCCGGAACCTCAGCCCATCTCGACAGCCTTGGTGCCTGCCCCTCTCAGCCCTCCCCCCACCACCACCATGCTAAGCATGGACACCAGATGGGTAGTCAGAAAACACAGGCTCTCACACCTTGGGAGTTACAGTCTGAACCCCCAAGACAGCAACTTCTCTCTGAGGTGTTGGTGGAATGAAACCAAGTCTCTGCCAAACCTCCTTTTCTGGCAGGATGTCTGAGAAAATCCAAAGGAAGGGCTCCTTCCTGTGCACTGGGGAGGGCTGGGGGGAGGCGAGAAGTCCCGTCTGGTCCTCTCAGGCCACCTGGACCTGAGCCGCTGAAGATGCCCCAGAGGTGCGGTGCCCAGCACCCTGACGGCCTCGGCTTCCTGGCTCCCTGCCTTCCTCAGGGGGCGACTTGGAGTAGGCTGAGGAGAGGCATCTGTCAGCGATGACTCCGCGTCGGCTCGCAGACACGCACTCCCTCTGGGGCTTGGGCAGAGTAGAGCCTCGCGGCGGCGTGCATGTCTGGCGTCTGGCGCACTGTGGCTGTTCCTTGGCGTCAAGGCACCCGCCAGGAACAGAGTGAGGACTGGTGAGCTGAGAAGGTGCAAGATTGCAGCCGCGCCTCCATTTCTCCTGCCTTCCTGTATCCTCACGCCTTGCATCTCCTATCGAGAGATGAAGTCCACCTCCCACCTGCATTGGTTTCCCAGGGCTGCTGTAAAAAAAAAAAAAAAAAAAAAAGGCCACAGACTGGGTGGCTTAAGCAACAGAATTTATTCTCTTGTGGTTCTGGAGACTGGAAGTCCACAGTCAAGGTATCAGCAGGTCCATGCTCCCTCCGAAACTCTAGGGGACAATTCATTCCTTGCCTCGGGTGGATGCCATCAGCCTTCGGCTTCCTTGCTTAGAGCTGCCTCATCCTGACTCTGCCTCCAACTTGACAGGTCTTCATCACTGGGTCTGTCTCTGTGTCTTTTCTGCTTCTGGTAAGAACTCCAGTCATTGGACTGAGTGTGTTAACTGCTCAGGTGTGTCTGACTCCTTGCAACCCCATGGACTGTAGCCCGCCAGGCTCCTCTGTCCATGAGATTCTCCAGGCAGGAATCCTGGAGTGGGTTGCCATTTCCTCCTCCAGGGGATCTTCCCCACCCAGCGACGGAACCCGGGTCTCCTGCGTTGCAGGTGGATGCTTTACTGTATGAGCCACCCAAGGAAGCCCCATTGGATTGAGTGCTCACCCCAAATTCAGGACGATCTTATCTGTAGCTTTAATTACACCTGCGTGAAAGCCTACTTTCACATAAGGTCACATTCTGAAGTTCCAAGAGGACGTGAATTTTGGAGGAATGCTACCCAACCACCCCTTGAGTTTGATCTGCTCTTGTGTCTTGCTCTGGCTGATAGAACATGGTAGAAGTGACAATGTTTATGTGTAAGGCTGTAAAGCTTTTGCTCTTGCCCTGTGAACTTTAAGACCACCTGTGGACAAGCTCATGGAAGATAAAACACAGCATGGCGAGGGGGTCCCCGTCAAGCCATCCNTACCCAACCACCCCTTGAGTCTGATCTGCTCTTGTGTCTTGCTCTGGCTGATAGAACATGGTAGAAGTGACAATGTTTATGTGTAAGGCTGTAAAGCTTTTGCTCTTGCCCTGTGAACTTTAAGACCACCTGTGGACAAGCTCATGGAAGATAAAACACAGCATGGCGAGGGGGTCCCTGTCAAGCCATCCCAGTGGCCGGACAGCCATCCCAGACAGCTTCTGGCTCAGCTACCTAGCTGACCTCCTGAGCTCACAGACTTCTGGTCCACATCAGTGAAGACTCCAGACCAGCTGAGCCCAGCCCTGCAAAATCAAGACTAAATACATAGTTATCGTTTTAAACCACCAAGTTTGAGGTTATTGGTTATACAGCAACAGGTGATTGAGTCCCAAGATGTCATTGGTTCCAGGTCAAGGAGGGGAAGGTGATACCATTTCTGGGGGGCTGCTGAGTGTGTAACAAAAACTGGTGGCTTAAGATCTGGACCACCCACTAGTGACCTGGCGACCTGGACCTCTTCTGCACCACCCTCAGAAATGGTAACCGATGCTACTGAATCCACCAGTGCATTTACCACCGCACTTCCAAGCATCGCCCGGCAATTCGCTGAATGCGGAGCCAGGCTCGCGGTGCTGCCCGTTCAAGGTATGGAGGTGACCGTGGTGATCATAGCAAAAATCAGGGTCAGAGGCACCTAAATTCAGGGGAAAGAAATGAGTCATCGCCCGCCAGCCTCTCAGGAAAGGTCTAATCCTTCCGTGCCCCAAAGTCACGTGGACACAGAGAGGCTGCCAGTGTGAAATCCCAGAGATGGAGCCCCCCACCTGGCCGGGGCCACCAATTAAGAGCCCGAGAGCCAGCCATCAGCGGGAACCTTGAACATGCTGGCTGAAATTAATCACTTGCCTTGCAAGGGCATTTATTTTCTCCTTTATACCTGGAGAGAAATGGGCCGTGAACTGGAAATTTCCAGAGCAGTAGGCTGAACTTTTTGTCTGAATGGGAACAACTTTCTTTTAAAGTGCAACCATTTGCTCTGTTCAACTCCACCATTAAAGGACAATGGCCAATTTTCTGTGGACCTGGGATGTCGGTTTTGCCTAAAGAGTGAGGGAGCGGGTAATTTACTAACCTGGCTGCGACTGCCCNGGAAGTCGCAGAGCTGTGCACCACGCTGCTGTTTCTCTCAACACCCCCAACGGCTTTGAACACTTGAAGGAAAGGGAGGAAAGATGATTTTGTTTTATCTGATGGGAATCAAGAAAGGGCCTGCCTGGGCCCGGAACAGATGTGGGCGGGTGTTCAGTCCAGAAGTGAAATCAGACCCACGGACACAGGATTCCACGGCCTGAAGGACCCAGGGCGGCAGGACTGCAGCCTCCCCGGGGGTGAAAGGGGCACGGCTGCTTCCTTTAGATTTCACGGGATGGGAGACCCCATCTGACGTCGGCTCCTTGGTCGGCTCTGCTTGACCCCTGTGGGCTCCCAAATGCTGACTCAGCCCCTTTCCTCCCTGAAATCCAGTGCAAATGGTCCCAGGCACAGACCCGAATGCCCTTCTGGGGACAGCGCATCTGACCGTGAATTAGGCCAGGGTGAGGGGGTAGAGGGGGGAGGCTGACCTCAGAGGACCAGCTGCCTGGGGTCCATGACCCCAAGCCCAGAGCCATTCAGANCTGAAATCCAGTGCAAATGGTCCCAGGCACAGACCCGAATGCCCTTCTGGGGACAGCGCATCTGACCGTGAATTAGGCCAGGGTGAGGGGGTAGAGGGGGGAGGCTGACCTCAGAGGACCAGCTGCCTGGGGTCCATGACCCCAAGCCCAGAGCCATTCAGAAATCAGTTAAGCGGACCACTCGGGCCTGGAAGGGAAAGCCTGCCGCTGTTCCCACTAACAGAAGATGAGCGTACCAACTGCACGGCCACTTCCAAATTAGACGCTGATGAGTCATTAAACTCATCGAGTCATTCAGGGAGCTCTGGCCTCTGGCCAGGAGGGAGGTGCCCCGGGGACCTGGTGTGACCCACTGTGGTCTAAGAAGGATTGGAGAAAAGGCTGGGAGACCCCGTCCCCCCGACACCCACGGCAGGCCGCGCTCCACGAGGCCTCATCCTCTGTGTTCCCTCCTCGGCCTTCCTTCCAGCTCCCGAACTCCCTCCATGTCCTCTCCCACCCCTTGGTTACCCTGGGCAGGTTACTTAACCTCTTTAAGCCTCAGCCTAAGAGGGGGACAGCAGCCCCACCTACTGCGTGGCCCTGAGGAGAAAATGAAATTTATTTATGGAAAGTGCTTGGCCTCATACCCGGCATAGAGCCCTGGACTGGGGAGGTGTTACAGTTCATCCCCACCGACCTCTCAGAGACCACCGCTGCCCCAGATAAGGCCAGGCTGCTGCCCTTGGGTAAGAAGACAATGCTTTGTCATTGGTCTTCAGTTCAGTCGCTCAGTCGCCTCCGACTGTTCACGACCCCATGGATTGCAGCGCGCCAGACTTTCCTGTCCCTCACCAGCTCCCGGAGCTTGCTCAGACTCACGTCCATCAAGTCGGTAGTGACTCCTTTGAGTTTCTGTCAGAGGCAGGCTGGACCCTTAGCTTCCCCTGCCTGTATCTTGGTGGCATCATGACCGCAGGCAAGAACTGGGTGTAAGAGCTTTGTGTTCTTTAGGGAAGGTAAGGAGGATCAGAGCCAGCTCTCTGCTCTCCACCCTCCAGGAAGGAATCATCGCAGCAGCAAAGGCAAGAAGGAGCAGGAAGGATTCTCAGCTCTATTGTCTGGTCTTGGGCAGATGAAGGACACTTCATCCCATCCTCCATGGGAAGGCATTTTTTTCATCTTTCACAGACTTTGGAGCACTTTCCTCTGAGTCCATCGGGATTCTGGTTGCAAGCAACAGAAGTCTAGACCAAAGGGATGCTCTTGGAGGGTCCTGGGGTGCACAGCGTCACTTGGAGGATGAAGAGATACACAGCAAGTAGGGAGCAAGGGAGGTCCTGGACACCGGGCAGCAGGATCTGGCTGGTTGTGACACTTCCGTCACCAAGGTCGATTGACACGGCTCCTGCCCCAAGAGGCCATGGCAAATGACTCCTAACGGCCCCTCTGCCTTTCACAAGACACGCCAAAGTCAAAGTGGAACAGAACGTATGATTAGCCAAGACAGGTCACCTGACTGAGCCCTGGCTATTGGGATAGGTCAAGCCAACTCACCTGACTGGACCCCCTTGCTGTCAGGATTGGCTAAGCTAGGCCACCTTACTCGGCTCTGGCTTTTAGGATTGGCCAAGTCCGATCACCTGACTGAGCCACAGCTGTCAGGATTGGCCAAGCGAAGTCACCTGACTGGACTCCCTTGCTGTCAGAATTAGCTAAGCCAGGTCACCTGACCGACCTTGGTGGTTATGGAGAAGACAGGGGTTCCCTTTCTTGGGCTGAGGAGTGGATGGAGCAGAGCTGTGTCTTGCAAACTTGCGGGCAGTGGGGGCTACCCCAGACTTATCAAGTGGGCTTCCCATCCTTGAAGCTTTACCTCCTCCCTAGTCGACCTGTCTGTCTGGCCAGGGTCAACGCCATATTAGCAATGTCCTAAGTCCTTCACTTTGGGGCAAACAAGTTGGAAACCTCCCTGGGGTGGGGAGGTGGGAGCACAGTCGGCAGGATGGGTTCTATTATAGAAGTTGGTGATGGACAGGGAAGCCTGCTGAGCTGCAGTCCATGGGGTTGCAAAGACTGCAGCCACTGAACTGAACTGCATTCTGAGGAAGAGAGCCATCTGGATGGGAAGATGGAGCTGGTGAATCTGGCTTGTCTCCTTGTATCGGGGCAGGACTGGTTTTCTTCGTAAATATTCCCGGTGATCTCGAACACCAAAGCAGACTGCTAATGGCTGCTAATGAGTCACTTTGACCTTCCCGCTGCCCATCACCACTGCTACTGCCCCAACCAGACCCTGCCACTTTCTTCTCGACTCTATCAACTTGAGGGGTTTAGTGAAGAGAATCCTAGGGAAAGTGACTTGGAGAGCCAGGGCCAAAGTCCCCGAATGTGGTGGGGCCCTCAGCATCCCCAGACCTTGCCCAGCCCTTTCAAACGACTTTCCTTCGTCACTGAACCCCGCCTTGGGGGCCCCTCCCCTGCGTCTCAGGCAGGTCCTCGTGCACTCAGCGTCGTGACTTCCTGGTGTGGCCTCAGGTTTCTAACCTTGCCCCACAGCAGAAACTGGCATCTCCCCACCGCAGCCCAAACCCGCGGCAGCTTCTCCTGTGCCCAGTGACTGATGAGAATAATGGTGTCCGTCCTCCGCGGACCCTCTCCACGTGGACCTGTGGACAACAGGTTTCAAATTGATTTAAAGCCTGTGTCATGCTGACTTGAAGGAGAATCCCTGCAGAAATTTACTAGCTTGACTTCTGCGGGGTGCTCGGCAGAACCCAGGCCGCATGATCACAGAGGATGTACCCCTTTGCTCGAGAGGCATGCAGAAGTGTAGAGGTGCCTGGGAAGTCAAGGCACAGCTGCTGCTGCTTCCGTGTAAATTGCCTGAGGACGCCTGGGTGTCCCTGGCACTGGCCTCCGGATCGGCCTCTTTTGAGACGCAGTAAAACTGGCTCAGCTGACGACTTGCTCTTTTCTTTGCTCGCACCTTCATCCATCAAGCCAGACGTGTGCCCAGTGTGTGCTTTAGTCTAGACCCTGATCGTCTGTTGCCTGAATTGTTTTACCAGCTGCCTGAACGATCTTCCTGTGTCCAATCTCTTTGTATCCAGTCCAGCCCTCGCCACCCCACTGGCATAGGTCAATCTTGGGGAGGCAAAGCAAGTCACCCTCCCAAAGAAAGCCCTGGAGTGTCCCCACGGTGCTTGCAGGATACAGATCCTTGCTCCCAGTGAGGCAGGAAAGGCCTCCCACTCCTGGCATGGTGGAGGTCCCAGCTCATCTCCTGTAATGACTCCCCAGTGCTTGGGTGTGCAGACTGAGCCACGCTGTGTCTCCTGTGATCACACAGGCTGTTCCCTCTGCCTGGAGTACTGCTCGCTCCAAAGCTTCTGCCAAATTTACTTCCCTTCCCGAACCCTGTGGGCATTGCCGCTTCCTTGGGGCCTCCTTCCAAAAGGACAATCATTTGCTCCTCCATACAATTTCTATAACTTCCCATATATCTGGTCCACGTAGGTCTGCATTAACTTGCATTTAAGTGCCACGTGATAAGCCCCCGACAAGGGAGGACTGATATTAGCAAGGCCCTTCCTGACACAGTGCCTGGCTGATGGCTGATGACTGGATGTGGTGTTGAACCATAAGCAGCAAGCTATGGATGAAGATGGACAGACTCAGCCCTGCTCCTAAGGGGTCTCCCTTCTCCCGGGAGCAGAGGCCTTCTGCTCCCTGTCTTCCCAGTTCACCAAATGGACCCGATGGGTTTCATTTCTGTTGGTTGTTCACCAACATAGATTTCTTCAGTACCTGTTTCGGTGGGGACCTTGTCAATCACCACTTTGTTAATCCAGTGATTCACAGCGTCACCTGGGAACCTGTTGGAAATTCTATTTCTTAACACTTTCCCAGGTCCCCTAAACAGAAGAGGTAGGGGTGGTACACAGCGGCTGTGTTTAACAAGTACTCCAGGGAATGCCAGTACACAGTCAAACATACAGCCCCCCTATAGGAACCACTGTCCCAATTTGCAGGAGGGTAAACTGAGGCTCAGCCATGTAGAGGGATCCTTGAGGGTCCCACAAGGAAGCCACACCTTGATTGGAACATGGGGTAGGCTAAAAAATAGCCACACCAAATTTGGACCCACTGAATTTGTGATCTGGTTTGGAAAAAGAGCCTTTGCAGATGTTAACTAAGTTGAGGATTATCCTGGCTTATCCAGGTGAACCCTACATGCCATTGTAACTGGCCTTATAAGAAAAAGGCAGAAGGAGCTTTAGCATTCCCAGAGAGGAGAAGGTGGTGTGGAGATGAGGGAGCAATTTTAGCAACACAGCCACAAGCCAAGGAGTGTCAGGAGCCACCAGAAGCTGGAAGAGGCCAAGAGAGAGCTCTCGGTTCAGTTCGGTCGCTCAGTCGTGTCCGACTCTTTGCAACCCCATGGACTGCAGCACGCCAGGCCTCCCTGTCCATCACCAACTCCCGGAGCTTGCTCAACCTCATGTCCATCGAGTCAGTGATGCCATCCAACCATCTCATCCTCTGTCGTCCCCTTCTCCTGCCTTCAGTCTTTCCCAGCATCAGGGTCTTTTCCAGTGCAGAGCTTCCCTAGAGCTTCCCAAAGGAGTGCAGGTCCTCCAACAGCTGGATTTCAGACTCCATTCTCCAGAACTGTGAGAAAGTTGGTCCCTGTTGTTTTTCGCCACCATATTTCTGGTACTTGACCACAGCAGTGCCAGGAACTAACGCAGAGACTCATAGAGGCTGAGGGTGAGCCAGGGGATCTGGTCAGGCCCCCGACGGGACACCGAGATGCTTGGTAACTATCACACAGGCACCTTTTCAACCTGGAGGAGGTCCTACCTACCTTTGCTGTTGTGTAGTCACTCAATCGTGCCCCATGGACTGCAGCACGCCAGGCCTCCCTGTCCTTCACAATCCCCTGGAACTTACTCAAACTCATGTCCATTGAGTCGGTGATGTTCCCACTGGAGAGTACTTCCCTGAGGGCTGGGAGTGGGTCCTGCTTGTCTTTTTACCCCTCAGGGTTTTATTAAACGGTTGATCAGATGAACACTGGCGTCTTGGGGATCCACGCACAGGAAGTGGCTGGGACTTCAGAGCCGACNTCCATTGAGTCGGTGATGTTCCCACTGGAGAGTACTTCCCTGAGGGCTGGGAGTGGGTCCTGCTTGTCTTTTTACCCCTCAGGGTTTTATTAAACGGTTGATCAGATGAACACTGGCGTCTTGGGGATCCACGCACAGGAAGTGGCTGGGACTTCAGAGCCGACTCCTTTTCAAGGTGAAGGCTCTTGTGTGGGAAGAATATTTCTACAGAAGTTTTCTGAGGCCAGAGAATGTAGTGAAGCATTCCCTTTGAGAGAGTCCTTGTACACGTTCATCTCTGAAGTCACCCAGTGAACGGAGTCGCTGAAAGGGCTTCACACACTTTAATGTGCCCATGGAGCCCCAGAGGGTCTTGTTAAAAGGCGGGTTCAGACGCCGCGGGCCTGGACTAGGCCTGGGAGCATGCATTCCTAACAAGCTCCCAGGGGGCGTCGAGGCTGCTGGAGTCCCTGCACCAGCCTTGGAGTAACAAGCTGTGAGTCATCGGTTGCTTGTGGAGGAGATGCTAAAATCACCTGCTCCAACACCCTCGAGATGAAGAGAAGGAAACGGAGGCTGAGAAGGGGCTGTGGCTCGTCCAAGGTCACGGAGCTGTGAATCAGTACTGATGCTAAGCTTAGCAGCGGGCCCTGGCTTGTCAAGGTGAGAAAGAAGGATGGGGGCGTGCTTTCCTTTTGAGGTACAAGGGCCCCCAGACTCCCCCCCACCCCAACCAGCTCTTCTCC